>BLSH010031381.1:812816-834367 GCA_018402905.1 Glandirana rugosa | reverse complement strand
GCTGGTGCTGCTGGTGTTGGTGGTGTTGGTGAACCCCCTGTTGGAAGGAGAGGACGTGGTCGAGGTGTGCCAGCTACACGCACAAGGGAAACACCTTCCTCAGGTAGCCAACAGAACCTTCACCGGTATATGGTACGCCAGAATGCCCCTCAACAATTGGTGAGGCCAGAACAAGTACAGGCGATAGTAGATTGGGTGGCTGACAATGCCTCCAGTTCCTTCACATTGTCTCCCTCCCGGTCCCTTGATGAAAGCTCAGAGTTGGCACCTGAACCCCATGGCCATCTGTATTTCACCTCAGCCCCTTGTAAATTAGCCAAGCAGTCTGAGCCCCAAGTCCTGCAAGAGACTCTTATGCTTTTTGTTGACTCTCCTGGTGTGCTTTCCGTGGGCCATCCACATAGCCCTGCCCCAGAAGTGGAAGACATTGAGTGCACCGATGCCCAACCACTTCTGTTTCAGGATGAGGACATGGAAACACCACCACAGCACGTCTCTGATGATGATGAAACACAGATGCCAACTGCTGTGGCTTTCTACAGTGTGCAGACTGACAAGGAGGGCAGTGGTGAAGAGTGGGTGGAAGATGATTTTGAGGATGATGAGGTCCTAGACCCCACATGGAATGAAGGTCATGGGAGTGATGTGTGCAGTTTGGAGGAAGAGGTGGTGGTCGCACAGAGGCACCAGCACAGCAAAAGAGGAAGCAGGTTGCAAAAGCGGAGCGAGCATCCCCTAGACAGTAGGCCTGCTACTACCCACCGCACCCAGGGACCTAGCACACCAAAGGCAGCTCAAAGGCGTTACCCCGCGTGGCAGTTCTTCAGACAATGTGCTGACGACAAGACACGAGTGGTTTGCAAGCTGTGCAATGATAGCCTGAGCCGGTGCATAAATGTTCTCAACCTGAGCACAACCCCCATGACCAGGCATCTAAATTCAAGGCACAGGCTGCATTGGAATAATTACCTCAAAATCCAAGAAAGGTCTCGGCCTCTTCCTGCTTCCTCTTCTGCTGCTGCTTCTGCCTCTTCCTCCACCTCTACAGTGTCAGTGTCACCTGCCACCCAGCAAACAGACGATATGACCGCAACGCCACCATGTCTGCCACCATCCCCAAGCATTTCCACATGGTCCCATGGAAGCTTACAGCTGTCCATCTCCCAAACACTGGAGAGAAAGAGGAAGTACCACCCTACCCACCCGCGATCTCTGGTCCTGAATGCCAGCATTTCAAAATTCCTGGCCTTTGAAATGCTGTGATTCCGTCTGGTAGACACAGACAGTTTCAAAAACCTGATGGTGGTGTCTGTCCCACAGTACGTGGTTCCCAGCCGCCACTACTTTTCCAGGCGAGCCATCCCTTCCCTGCACAAACAAGTCGGGGACAAGATCAAGTGTGCACTGCGCAACGCCATCTGTGACAAGGTCCACATAACCACTGATACATGGACCAGTAAGCACGGGCAGGGACGCTATATATCTCGCTAACTGCACACTGGGCAAATGTAGTGGCGGGTGGGCCTGAGCCGGCTAGACATTTGGCGCATGTCCTTCCACCACGAGGATTGCAGGGCATTTCTCTTTGCCTCCTGTTGCCTCCTCCTCCTACTGCGCTTCCTCCTCCTTGACCACCTACTCATCCGCTCAGTGTAACACCTTCACCACCAACATCAGCACATCCGGGGGAAACGACAGCAGGCTGTTTTAAAACTGATATGTTTGGGGGATAAACCCCACACTGCACAGGAGCTGTGGGAGGGCATTGAACAACAGACCAATGAGTGGTTGTTGCCACTGAGTCTCAAGCCCGGCCTGGTGGTGTGCGACAATGGCTGAAATCACGTAGCGGCTCTGGGCCGAGCCGGTTTGTCGCACATCCCTTGCCTGGCGCATGTGCTGAATTTGGTGGTGCAGAATTTTCTAAAAACTACCCGGATATGTCAGAGCTGCTGCATAAAGTGTGGGCCGTCTGTGTGCACTTTTGGCGTTCTCACCCTGCTGCTGCTCACCTGTTTGCGCTGCAGCGGAACTTCGGCCTTCCTGCGCACCACCTCATATGCGACGTGCCCACAAGGTGGAACACCACCTTGCACATGCTGGAGAGACTGTGCGAGCAGCAGCAGGCAATAGTGGAGTTTCAGCTGCAGCACGCACGGGTCAGTTGCTCTGCAGAACAGCAACACTTCACCACAAACGAGTGGGCCTCCATGCGAGACCTGTGTACCATATTGCAGTGTTTCGAGTACTCCACCAACATGGCCAGCGCCGATGACGCTGTTCTCAGCGTTACTATCCTACTTCTATGTCTCCTTGAAAAAACACTTCGGGCCATGATGGAAGAGGATGTGGCACAGGAGGATGAGGAGGAGGAAGAGGGGTCATTTCCACAGTTATCAGGCCAGTCATTCACAAGTGGCTCGGAGGGTGGGTTCCTGCACCAGCATAGGCCAGGTCAAAAATATTAAAGCCAGGGCACAGTTCTGGAGGACGAGGAGGGCGAGGAAGATGAGGAGGAAGAGGAATCGCAGCAGGGTGGCACCCAACGCAGCTTGTGGGCATCACTGGAGCATGGCTGGGGGGATACAGAGGACACAGATGATATACCTCCCACAGAGGAGAGCATGTCTTTGCCTCTGGACAGCCTGGCACACATGGCCGACTACATGCTGCAGTGCCTGCGTAACGACAGCCGAGTTGCCCACATTGTAACTTCTTCTGATTACTGGGTGGCCACCCTGCTGGATCCCCATTACAAGGACAACGTGCTGTCCTTAATTCCCTCTCTGGAGCGTGAGAGGAAGATGCACGACTACAAGCGCACACTGGTAGAGGCGCTGCTGAGGGCATTCCCAAATGACACCGGGGGCTCAGTGGAAGCACAAGGCAAAGGCAGAGGAGGAGGAGGAAGAGGCCACCAACGCAGCTGTGCCACCACCAGCACCTCAGAAGGCAGGGTTAGCATGGCCGAAATGTGGCAAAGCTTTGTCAACAGCCCGCCACAACAAACAGCACCAGCAACTAACAATCATGGTGGAGCAGTATATGTGCGCAAGCCTACACGTACTGACTGATGGGTCTGCCCCATTCAACTTCTGGGTCTCCAAATTGGCCACATGGCCTGAGCTTGCCCTTTATGCCTTGGAGGTGCTGGCCTGCCAGTGTATTGTCTGAACGTGTGTTTAGCACAGCAGGTGGCGTTATCACAGACAAGCGCAGCCACCTGTCCACAGCCAACGTGGACAAGCTAACCTTTATTAAAATGAACCAGGCATGGATCCCACAAGACTTGTCTGTACCTTGTGCAGAATAAGCATTTAGACCGGACTCACACAACCATTCGTATACTTGTTTTTTTGAATAGGCCTCAATATTTTGGGGGCTACCCCAATTATAAACAAACAAAAAAAAACAGTGTTGGCTACCTCCTCCTCCTCCTAGACCACCGCCACTTCCACCTACACTGCCACGGTCACGGCCTAGTCAACCTCTAGGCTCCTACTCCACATCCACCCCCCTTCCCAATTTTTTTATTTGATTTTAATGTATTTTCCCTATCCCCCTTTTTTTGTAGGGCACTTGCCCTACTCTTACCCCCATTTTACTTCCTTTTGCAGCCCTCTAGCACTTGCCAGGACTTTGTTACAGCCATTTTTGTGCCTAAAAGTTCGGGTCCCCATTGACTTCAATGGGGTTTGGGGTCCGGGATAAAGTTCGGGCAACGTTCGGTGCTGAATCCGGACTTTTTCCCAAAGTTTGTTCGGACCCTCCGAACCCGAACATCCAGGTGTTCGCTCAACTCTACTCATGAGGATTATCTACCAACATTCTTTATTTCATATATATAAGTGGTATTAGGTATTATTTCAAAACCAAATGGTCAATTAAGTGTTGAGAGCCTTATTTACTCATGTAGGATAAATGAATAGATTAAGCAAATCGGAACTTGTGGAGAATCCAAATGGTTCTATATCAGGCTTTAGCCATAATGAATGATCTCTGCTATTTTCTTAGCTTATATAGCTTATATATGTTTTGCTGTAAAATTGGTAGGTCTCCTCAAATAAAAATCCAACACACAGCTGCAGGCTTGCAAGTTGCATCTCTTGTGTTGTGTGGCGATGGAAAGAGTGGCAAAGGATACATGTGTTTTTCCAGTTTTATCTGCTGCACCATATTTATTAAGCATATTAGTATGGTTTCTGTTCATGTACGAGTGTTTAAAAATGGGGGGAGGGGTTTCAATTATAGTTACATATAGTTACATAGTTGGTGAGGTTGACTAAAGACATCTGTTTACCCAGTTTAATCTGAACCTGTGTGGGTGTGTGTGTTTGTCAATATCTTTTCCCATATCCCTGTATATTGGGTTCACTTAGATGCCCATTTAAGAGTTTTTTTAATTATTGACACTCCCTGCTCCCACCACCAACTGTGTTAGGGAGTTCCACATACTTACCATTCTGAAAAACCCCTTATGAAGTTTAAGATTAAATTGCTTCTTCTCCAAATTCATTGAGTAGCCACACGTCCTCTTAAGCGACATGAGATGGAATGGGTTTGTCTCTATGCTAGAATCACCATAGAGATAGTTTTATAATGCTATCATATATCCTCTTAAGCGTATCTTCTCCAGTTAATAAAGGTTTAATGCTTGTAGTCCTTCCTCATACCTGAGGTCCTCCAGTCGCCTCCAGCACATCCTTCCTGAGGACTGGTGACCAAAACTTGATGTCATACTCAAGATGTGGCCGGACCAGAGTTTTGCAAAGTGGTAGAATTATAGTGTTCTCTCTTGAGTAAATACCCTTTTTAATTCATGCCAGTAGTCTGCAAACTTTTCCTGCTGCAGCTTGGCATTGCATGCTATTGCTGAGCCTGTGACCTAGGACCCCCCAACTCTTTTTCTATCCTTGATTCCCTCAAAGGTTCTCCCCTAGTGAGTAACTTGTGTTCATATTTTAGCCCCCAAGTGCATTATTTTACATTTTTCAACATTAAACTTAATTTGCCATGCAGTTGCCCAACTTCATTTTATTGAGGTCTTCTTGTAATGTTTCTATATGCTGTTGTGAGGTTAAATAGAATTTGTCACAGGACAGAGCCTTGGGGTACCCTGTTCAAAACTTCTGAACATTCTGGGTACGTGCTATTTATCACCATCCTCTGGATGCACCCATGTAACCAGTTTTCTATCTAGGTACATACACTATGTCAGGGAGCCCATGGAACAGTCTGTGCACGCCGGTGCACGCGCATGCGCACTCGCGTGCCCATGCACACACGCGCATCAATGCGCACGGTTGATGCGAACATTGGCGCCAGAAGCCCTATTTACGCTGGTCTTCTGCACTGTCACTTTGCTGTTTGGTCTGCAGCTTCTGAGTTCCTGTAACCTGTGTTCCAGTACCCGTTTCTTGTGACCTTGACCCGGGCCGTCCTTCTACTCTGTTTGACTGCTGCCCGCCCTGACCTCGGCTTGCCTGATCCTGCTCTGCTGTCCAGCCAGTCTGCATCAGCGTCCTGCTCTGCTGTCCAGCCAGTCTGTATCAGCATCCTGCTCTGCTGTCCAGCTAGTCTGCATCAGCATCCTGCTCTGCTGTTCAGCCAGTCTGCACCAGCATCTAGCTCTAGCCGGGACTGATCAGACACTCTTACCCCGCCGTGCTCCCGTGGCCACTGTATCACTCCCAGCGGCCCGTGAGCCGGAGTTGTAGGAGAGGTCTACTTATACAGTCTGGCTCACCTTCCAGGTACGTAACCCACTATCATCCATGCCAACAGATCTCAATTTGAAAATTAAGCCTTTATAGGGAATTGTATCAAATGCTTTGGCAAAATCCAGATACACCATGTTCACAGGCCTTTTTCTATTCAGATGACAGCTCACTTCCTCATAGATTGTTAACAGATTGGTCTGGCAAGAACAATATTTCATAAATCCATGCTGATTCTTGCTAATGTTACTGTTTTCATAAGCAAATTTTAAGATATAGTCCCTTATCATGCCTTTCAATAGTTTACATACTATTAAAGTTTGGCTTACTGGCCTGAAGTTTTCAGGCATATATATTGGACCTTTTTTAAATATCGGTACCATATTGGCTTTTTATCAATCAGCTGGTGCCATTTCAGTCAGTAAGCTGTCCTTACAAATTAGGAATAACAATCTGGCTATAACCTGGCTGAGTTCTTTGAGGACTCTCAAGTGTAAGACATCTGGCCCTGGTGATTTATTTTACGTTAATTTTGTTTTAGATCTTTTTGGACACTGGCTAATGTTTGCCACAAGGGTACATTCCAAATTGTATTACTAACAATACAGTCTTGAATATTATACTCCTTCTTTTTATTTGTAAAACTGAGGAGAACAATGCATTTAGTACAGTTGCCTCCTCTTTGTCATTTGTAACCAACTTCCCCTGATCATCCTTTATGGGGGCAGTATGCTCTGACCTTGCTTTCTTACTATGAATATATTTTGAACATTTGGGAGGATTCTTTTACTCTCCTCTGTGTCCCTCGTGGTCTATTTTAGCTGCCCTGATTGCACTCTTACACTTCTTATTGCATTTCTGGTAGTGGTGGAATGCTGATGATGACCATCAGCCTTATATTTTTAAAGGCCATTTTTGTTTTATATGCCTTTTTTAAGCTAAACTTTAGCCACCCAGGCTTTTCTCCAGCTCTTTTATATTTGTTGCCCATTGGAATGCACTGGTTAATGCCAATATTTAATATGTTCTTAAAGCACTCCCATGTTTCCTCTGTGTTCATTGTTTCTAGAATTTGGTCTCCTTTAAATCTTGTAGAATGCCGTGCAGTTTGGAAAAGTTGTCTCTTTCTAAATTTAATGTTCTTGCACTACGTGCCTCCTTTTCCTATGCTTTACTCTGAATATAATTACTGTGTGATCACTGTTTCCTATGTTACCCCTCATTTCCATATCGACAATCAGATCTGTGTTATTTGCAATTAGAAGATCTAGCAGAGCATTATATCAAGTTGGAACATTCACCAATTGACACATGAAGTTGTCTTGCGAGACATTTAATAAATGATGAGCCTTAAATGATTGAGCAGTTCAGTTTGCCCAGTCAGTATTTGGATAATTGAAGTTCCCTATTATAATAAAATTGCCCTGCCTTGCAGCCATTCCTAACCATGACAGGAGATCAGACTCCTCCTCATCCTTCAGGATAGGGGGGCCTGTAGCATATGCTCGCTATTCATTTCCCATTTGTCTCTTCCCTTTGAGGCTCCAGCCACAAGGATTCTACCTCCTCTCTTGTTCCATTAACAATAAATTATTTTTCCAATCAATAAGCCAAGAGAATTTAGTTGTCTAAAAAGATAGAAGGGTTTTTCTTTTAGTATGGAACAGTGTGTAGCATATTAGAAGATTTTTTTTTTTTTTTGGTGGGATGGGGGGGGGTACTGTAATCCTCCTCATGGAGTGGGATCAAAGCTAAGTCCATTACTAGGATTGTGTTCAGTACAGTGTTAGGGAATGTATCAATTTCTTCAAATCTTGGATTTGGGGATAGGACACTATCCTATAAAGGAATGAACCTATGTCTATTTGAAATCTCTGACATGTTGGTGAAAAATTAGGATTCATTTTATGCAGTCTAAAGGGGGTATAGAATACATTGTGGATAAGTAGCGTGATTAAGTATTTTGCATTTATACTTGTATATTGCATTTACACTTCGCTGCTTTATGTAGAAGAGCTAATTTCTTAGTCAGGCTTATGAAAATAAAATGTAGCACTTTTTGGATAAAATACCTTGCCGCTTGTAAGAACTGACAGCTTCTACTGCTCAGTAGTTAAAACCCCATGGATTGAGTGTCTCCTTTGCTGATCTAACAGCTTTAATAATTTCTGCTTTGCACAAGTATGCAGATGAGAATTTTTCAGTTTACTAATCTGCATATGTGTTTCAAGTATTAAAGCCACTGGCAAGCTGGCAATTAGCATTTTTAGAGGTAAATCAACAATGGTCATCTCCAAGTGTTGTTTAGACAATGCTTTACAGGTTTTAACTATGTATACAGGTATACCACTGTCCTTGAGCCTTTTCTGAAAGAGAGGAGCCAGATTCTAGAAACAAGCATACAGGTCAGGGGGTCTGACATCCATTTATTGGCTTAAGTTATCACATGCTTGTTCCAGATCACTCTCTCACAAAGTGTTAAAACCAGAGACAAACAACTAGCATTTTCAAAAATAGTTTGGCAATTGGCAGCATAAATTGTTCCATTTGGGTTAGGTTTCCTTTAGGAAATATGAGACATGAATGTAAAAAAGTTCTTAATTAACCACTTGCCGACCAGCTATCACACTTGTACTGCGGCAGGTCGGCTCTCCTGTGCAAGCCGCCGTCATTCTACATTGGTCGCCTATACGCATTTTGCGGGTAAGCATGCCTGCGGGTCGGGCAGACTCGATGTCTGCCGGCAATCCGCGATCTCCTGTTACAGAGGCAGAATGGAGATCCACTGATGTAAACACGGCGGATCCCCATTCTGTTCGCCCCCTAGAGTTTAACCCCTTCCCTGCCAATGACATTTATACAGTAATCGGTGGCTAGTTAAAGCTCTGATCACTGTATAAATGTCAGTGGTACCACAATAGTGTCAAAAGTGTCCAATTTGTCCTCGGCAATGTTGCAGTCCCAATAAAAAACGCAGATCGCCACCATTACTAATAAAAAAAAAAAGATGATAAAAATGCCAAAAATCTATTCCCATAGTTTGTAGATGTGATAACTTTTGTGCAAACCAATCAATATATGCTTATTGTGATTTTTTTTTATACCAAAAATATGTAGAAGAATATATATATATTGGCCTAAACTGATGAATAAATTCGTTTTTTCGATTTTTTTTTTTTTTTGGATATGTATTATAGCAAAAAGTGGAGAAAATGTTTTTTTTTTTCAAAATTGTCGATATTTGTTTGTTTATAGCGCGAAAAATAAAAACCGCAGAGGGGATCAAAAGCCACCAAAAGAAAGCTCAATTTGTGGGAAAAAAGGACATCAATTTTGTTTGGGTACAGCATTGCATGACCGTGCAATTGTCAGTTAAAGCAACGCAGTGCCAAATCGCAAAAAGTGCTCTGGTCAGGAAGGGGGCAAATCCTTCCAGGGCTGAAGTGGTTAATGAGTAAATAAATGCCCATTCTAGAAGTTTGTCCTTGTGTTCCCATCACCTTACTAAGAAAAATATTTATGCAGCACATGTACAGAAACAGAATGCTGTGTTCCTGATGCCAAAATTTAGTCTGCTACTAGTTTTTATGATCCCCCCTGACAAGACAACACTGTTTATTCAGTAAAGAGCAACACTGACATTTTGACGTATTAAAGAGAGTAAATCATTTCTGTAGTTTGATCAGAATTCAGCTGGTGGAGTCCATTCAAAATACCTCAAGAACCGACACTTTAAACAGCACAGAACTGTATGAATTCAGGGCTTCAGAACTTTGAACTAAGAGCATATCCGGAGATTTCTATGCTTTTACCACAATTAAATTATTACTGTTACTGCTTTTTATACAGTCGTCATATGCCAGGTATTATTATAATTTTCATCCACTTTCTGCTCTTGGCACAATTTTGTGTCTCACCACCACATTTTCTCATGCTTTCTCGAATACCTTATAGCCATATGTTTTCATTATCTATTGTTCAACATTATTGCAGTCTTGTATTTCCATGGTAATCTTCAGGATGATGTACCTTCTTTCAGCCCATGTAATCATATCCATGTCTATTTTTCATTTTTGGCACTAAAAGTCGGAGGTATTTTCACACAAGATGGAATAGTAAGTATTTTGTTGGATATTACAGTGAATGAGCAAATCAGCTGTGTCAATGTAATTTGAAGCTTGGGTTATTGTGTAAATGAGCCAATATTTTGTATGGCATCTTGTTCACATAATACAAAAAAGTATGCATGAATAGCAAGTTTAAAACACAGGCATAGCGCTAGAACAGACTGCAATCTGCTCAGTCTGTAGGTAGGGCTAGACTCTTCAGCTTTTCCTACTTCCCTTGTCTTTTCAATTTTCTTAAGCTGCTTGTTCTTTTTTCCCCCTCTATTCTGTATCCTTCGCTGTCTGAATACTACCTATTATGAAGTCTGATTATCAAGCCACTGCATATTTGCATATTTGCAGTTTCTTACCAAACATATTTTATACAGAACATATAAAAAATACTTTAAAAAAGCTGCACATAATAGAGATACTGTATATTGGGTGCAATAATTTTTTTTATCCCTACGCATTTTGAAATTCCTTTCTTCCTCAGGTGAAATGAGATTTTGGAGAAATGGAAAAATAGGCAAGAATAATATCACAAACAATCCATATATATAGCAAATACAGCAATGAAAATGCATATACATCATAATACACTTACAACCTCCAATGATCACCCAACAACTTTTAACATCACCTCAGTATTGAAGGGTCACGGAACCATTCCCCTCAAATGAACCCAGGGTCACCTCCCTCAACAGAATCTATGGACATCAGCCTTGATTAAAAAAAAGAACAAATTAATATTATTACATATCTAAAGATTATCCTTTAACCACTTACCAATCGGAAGGTTTTCCAGCTTTAGGACCAGAGCACTTTTTGCGATTCGGCGATGCGTCGCTTTAACTGACAATCGCGCGGTCGTGCGACGTTGCACCCAAACAAAATGTGCGTCCTTTTTTTCCCACAAATAGAGCTTTCTTTTGGTGGTATTTGATCGCCTCTGTGTCATTTCTGATCGCTGCTATAAACAAAAGAAGAGCGGCCATTTTGCAAAAAAAACCCAAATTTCTTACATTTTGCTAAAATTCAAATCCAAAAACAAAATATGAAAAAAAAAATATTTTTCACCGGTTTTGGCCGATATATATTCTTCCTCATATTTGTGATAAAAAAAAATCACAATCTGCGTTTACGGATGATGAGAGTTCATTTCTGGGGTCTTTATTTTTTTTTATTTTTTACTAGTAATGGCGCCGATCTGCGATTTTTAGCGGTACTGCGATGTTGCAGCGGACATGTCGGATATATTTGACACTTTTTTGGGACCAATGACATGTATTCAGTGATCAGAAATTTAGTTTCAATATTTCTTTATTGAGGTTTTACATAAGAAAAAACAGAATAATGCAGCAATAACATGTGGCAGTGGGTGCACATTCTAGATTTAGTTTGATCAATACATAAGACAAATGATAGTAGGTAGTTGCGGATTATCTGAGTTGAGGTGAGATGAGGAAAACAAAAAACAGTCAGGTTACGAGTCTCAGTCAGGGTGTTTGTGGGGTATGGACCAGTCCCATGATATAGGATGTGATTTGTGTCGTCTTCCCCCCTTCCCGGCACCCCAATGGGAACATACTGTGCTCCAAGGGGAGGGGGGGAGCGAATGAGCAGCAGAGGGACTTGGGAGGTAGAAGTGCTCAGTTATGGTCAGGTCTCTAGAATGGCAAGTAGAACTATTGGTGAAGAAGCTACTGGGAATGGGGAGGAGGGGGGTGGGGAGGATGGGGGGTGGGTATAGAATCCGAGGGCTATTTCGGTGACAGTGTTACTTGAGGTGAAGATTGTGGTTGAGCCATATGTTCCAGCGTGCCAGAAATTTTTGGGAAGATGAGTTGGCTGACGCTAAGGTCTTTTCCATTTCACACTGAAAGTTCAGCAGGCTAATCGTATCAGTGTAAGATGGAATTTCTGTGGATTTCCACAGCTTTGTAATATTGGTTTTGGCAGCTAGCAGAAGATGCAAAACAATGGTGCGTACTCCAGGGGGGAGATTGTGGGTATTTAGGTGTAATAAAGCAAGTGCTGGGTTTGGTTCGATTCTTTGATCACATAGCTCTGAGATCAGAGAGAATATTCTGTTCCAGAAGGACCTCAGGGATTTACAAGACCAGAGTATATGGTAAAGGGTACCTGATTCACCACATTCTCTCCAGCATTGGGTGGTTTGATCTGGAAACAATTTTGCCAGTTTGAATGGGGTGAGGTACCATAGGTGTAGAGTTTTTTGGTAATTTTCCCAGTGGTTAACGCATTTCGTGGCTGCGTAAGTCATATGGAAAGCTTTGGTCCACTCGTTATCTGGGAAGATCTGTCCTAGGGTATCTTCCCATTTTTGCATGGTGGATGTTTTCAGTGGAGTGAATTGGTTCTGGAGCATTTTGTATATCAATGTTATGCCTTTCACTGCAGAATCAGTATTGTTGAGGAAGTTAAATAATGTAAGAGGAATCTCTAGTGATAGGGGAGTTTTATGGGACGCTAGGTAGTTTCTAATTCTAATGTAGTCAAATCGGGCGTAGTCTGGGATATTGTGGGACTTCTGTAGAGCTACGAACGGACGTATCTTGAAGCCTTCGTATAAGTGTTTTAGAAGGGTTATGCCTTTGTCGTGCCATGTTACTAGATTGAGGTGAGGGATGATGTGGCTTAAAATGGAAATTGGGGTGTCTACTTTCTGGGTTGGCTCCTTTGGGGAGCAGTTTAAGGCTAGATCAATCCAAGCCTTGGTTGAGACTAGTACTGTGGGGGACTTAGAAGTAGTAGGCGATATTCCTAATTTGGATGCTATGAGCATTGATCGCAGGTCCGCACGTGATGTAGATGATGCTTCTAAATCTATCCAGATTTTGTGTTTGGGGGGGTTCCACCAGAATCTAATTTGATCTAGGATGCATGCCTTGTAGTAGGCATGCACATCAGGGGCGCCTAGTCCCCCATCTCTCTTGGGCCTCTTTATTATGTTAAATGAGCATCTAGGGGGCTTCCGTTTCCATATGAATTGGTTAAAGATTTTTTGAACTGATGACAGAAAAGATTTAGGTATAGGTATTATTAGTGTTCTGAATAAGTACAGGAGTTTAGGAAGTACCAACATTTTTAACGTGGCTATTCTGCCAGCTGTGTTAAGTCCTTGGGCCTTGAGTTGTTGGAGTAATTGTGGGTAGCTATGCAGGAGGGGTTTGAAGTTGTGTTTGTATAGTTGGTTAGGGTGGGCTGATAGGTGGGTACCAAGAAAGGGTATGGATTCTTTAGTCCATTGGAATGGGAATTCTTTCTGTAGGGTCAATTGAGTAGAGGTTGGAATGTTTATGCCCATGAGTAGTGATTTAGTGGCGTTGAGTTTATAATATGAAACTGATCCGAATTCCTGGAGTATGTTTTGCGTTTCTGCTAGAGAGGATTTGGGGTGGGTTAACATGAGCATGACGTCGTCCGCGAAGAGACTAATTTTGTGTTCTCTGCTACGTATTTTAATGCCTTTTAGTTTTGGATGGGATCGAATCCTGTCGGCAAGAGGTTCCATGAGGAGGGTAAATATAATGGGGGAGAGTGGGCAGCCTTGTCTTGTTCCATTTTTTATGTGAATCGGGGAGGAGTAGAGGCCAGATGTGAGGACTGTGGCCGAGGGGTTCGAATATAGGGCTAGTATGGCTGTTTGTATAGGTCCTGTAATACCAAATGTGTTCAGGACCGCTTTGAGGTACCCCCAGTGTACTCTGTCAAATGCCTTCTCTGCGTCTAGTGACAGAAGCAGAGAAGGCACTTGTGACTGGTTTGCAGCGTGTAAAACGTTAATTAGGCGTCTGGTAGCGTCCGGGGCTTGCCTATTGGGGACAAAACCTACTTGGTCCGGATGTATTAAGTGTGGCAATACTGTTTGGAGTCTTAGTGCTAATAACTTGGCATAAAGCTTCACATCTACATTTAGTAGGGATATTGGTCTGTAACTTGAGGGAGCTGTAGGGTCTTTGTCAGGTTTGTGTAATGTCACAATAACAGCATTTAGCATTTCACCAGGAAAGGACCCCGAGGTAAAGGCCAGATCGAAGGTGTTACAGAGGTGTGGGGCTAGTTCTTCCGCTAGATATTTAAAGTATTCGTTGGTGAATCCATCATCTCCTGGGGACTTGTTATTTGGGAGTGATTTGATCGCCTGAAGTATTTCCTGGGTGGAAAAGGGGCTTGATATAGATTGAAGTTGACTCTCAGTTAGTTTTGGAAGGTGTGTCTTACTGAGGAATTGATCAATCAATGCTTGTGTAGGTTGGGGGGTTTGAGAGTCTTTACTGAGGTCATATAAGGATTGGTAGTATGCTGCAAAGGCATTAGCTATGTCTTTGGGATTGGTTGCTAAGGATCCTGAGTTTGGGTGTTTGAGTTGGGCAATTTTTTGTTTCGTATGTTTAGCCTTGACTTGTCTAGCTAGCCAGGATCCAGCTTTGTTGTGAAGGCCGTAGAATTTGGCTTTCATATGCCTTAAGCTATGTTCAAATTTATGTAAGAGTAGGGATCTGAGGTGTTGCCTCAGTTCTGTTAATTCTTGTGTTAGCCGGGGGGTAGGTTGTTTTTTGTTCTCTGACTCTTTTGTGGAGATTGAGTTGAGAATCACTTCGATCTGCCTTGACCTCTGTTTTTTGGTCCTGGAAGCTACTTTAATTAAGATACCTCTCATATATGATTTATAAGCGTTCCAGAGTGTAAATCTGTTTACATCTGGTTGATCATTAAAATCGAAAAAATTTTTATGCTCCTGAACAATCAACTGGTACGCTCCCTGGTCTTCTAGGAGGGAAGAATTTAATTTCCATTTTGGAGTTGAATTCATGTTAGGAGAGTCAGCTAGTTCAATTGTAATAGGTGCGTGATCTGACCAGGAGATCGTACCAATCGAGGATTCAGTTACAGATTGTAGTGGGCCCTTTTGCATGAAAAAGTAGTCAATACGTGAATAGGAGGCATGAGCAGTAGAGAGATGCGTGAAATCTTTTTCTGCTCCGTGGAAACATCTCCAAACATCGTAGAGATCGTGTTTTTGTAATAGAGCTGCGATTGCTGGGACAGTTTTCCTAGTGGGAGTGGATGAGTCCAAGTCCGGTGACAACGCCACATTGAAGTCTCCTCCAATTATGAGGGTTCCCTGAGCCTTGTCCAGGATTTCAGATAAAAGGGGTTTGAGGAATTGTTTAGTCTTGGTGTTGGGGGCATAGATGTTGGCTAGGGTGTAGATGGTGCGGTTTATTTCGCAGGTCAAAAGCAAGTAACGTCCCTGGGTGTCTTGTATTGAGCGCATGTGGTTAAAGTTCAAGGATTCTTTAACAGCAATTAAGACCCCGCATTTTTTCTTCGGACCGTTGGCTAGGTATACATGAGGGAAACGAGGAAATTTAAATTGAGGACATTTGTTAGCTGCAAAGTGAGTTTCTTGAGCGAATATTATATCCGCCTTAGCTTTGGTTGCCTCTTTCAGCAGGGCATTGCGTTTGAATGGGCTGTTCAGGCCCTTTGCATTAAGAGAGAGTATTTTCAGAGGCATAGTGGGTGGTGTAATCGCTTACATGTATACAAAAGGTTGTAAGGTGGGTGCATCTTGGGATAGAGTACCTGGAGTATCTGAGGATGAGGGACAGTCCAATAGCCAGTGTTGCCGGGTTTCTGAGGAAGCTGGCACGGGTTCTTGAGTATCTGTCTGTCGCTGAAGGTACAACTAGGAGTTCTGCGTTTGCTGTAAATTCGGATCCTGTAGGGGAAGAGACATTAAGGAAAGAGTGGGAGGGGGAAAAAACAAACAAGTATAACAGTTGTAAGAAGACCCTAGTGAAATCTAGGGTTGATGTGCAGCAACCGTGCTGCTGGCATAGCCTGGGGTAGTAGAGAAACCAGCAAGCCTGCTGGTGTGATTGGTGAAGAACCATAATTAAATTTAGTTGGAGCCATTATCCCACACTTGTTGATGTATGGTGGGAGAGCCTTGTGGAGGACAGGGACTAGGAGGTCCCAACCTCAAATGGTGGTCTCAGGGTGATTAGGACCAGTCATTTTGCAGTCTTTCCGGTGGAGGTGCTGGTTGTGTTTGCATGTCCGCTGGAATCAGTTGCCATTCCTTGAACATGGTTATACCTTTCTCCACGCTGTATATAGGGTATGTTTTGCCATTCCAGGTGACTAGGAGTTTAGTGGGGAATCCCCAGCGGTATGTTATACCATTGTTGCGGAGAATTTTGGTGAGAGTGATTAACTTCTTTCTATTCAGGGCCGTCTGTTGTGTTCAAGAATTCATCAGGTACCACGGGGGATCTTTTCGCTGCAGCCATCACTCTTTCTTTCGCGTGATAGTAATGAATACGTGCCAGGGTGTCCCTAGGAGCTGTGTCTGGTAGGAATTTGGGTTTCGGTAGGCGGTGTGCTCTGTCTATGCAGAGCTCTATGTCACTCAACGTTGGGACAAGTGCTTTCATCAGACGCTGTATAAAATTTGTCAGTTCATTGGGGGGTACCGACTCAGGTATCCCCCTAAATTTGATGTTATTGCGCCTCCCGCGGTCTTCTATGTCTGCGAGTTTTGTCTGCAGGCGCTGTAGTTCGGCTTCTTGCTCAGAATATGCGTCTACTAGGTCGTTGTGGGCTGTGAATAGGTCCGCCATTTTATTTTCTAAATGCAATATTCTATCTTCATGGATTTGCACTGCGTCCTGCAGGGGGTTGAACATGTTTGAGAAGTCTCTGAAAAGGGTGCTCCTTAGGGATAGGAGCATGTTTTTCATTGTGTTCTCAGATATGGTTTGCTCTGTAGCAGGGAAAAGATCTATGGTCGGGCCTTGTAATGGCGGCTGTGTTATGGCCTGCGGGAGCGTGCTTTGCAGAGCCTGTGCTGGGTTCTCTCCCTCCCTCCTCTGCTTCGATTTGGCAGGGCTGCGGGAGGTAGGGGTGGCAGGGGGAGAGATCTCCTCACTAGTGTCTGGATGGTACGAGCTGTCCATATGGGGCTGGTCTGTGTGGGCGGCAGAGGGAGCTCCGTTCCCGGGGCCGGCGCCATCTTGCTTCCCCCTCCGTAGCGCGGCCGGGAAGAAGTCTGTCAGGCGCTGCGGGACTTTAGAGTCCTTTCGTCTTTTACTCATTTCTGCGGAGTGAGCTAGTGTTCCCCCACTTACTTCAGTCGCTGGGCGGCTCTCCCGTGCCTCGTATAGCGTCGCTTCGGGTGTGTGGGATGCAGGAGCTCCTCTTCACGCGGCCATCAACTCCGCCGGCCGGACACGCCCCCCAGCACTCCCCAGTGATCAGAAATTTAAATGTCCACTGATTACTGTATACATTTCATTGGCAGTGAAGGGGTTACCCTGCAGGGGGAGATCTAGGGGTTAACTGTGTTCCCTGGGTGTGTTCTTACTGTTGGGGGGGGGGTTGGGCGACCATGGGCATGAGTGATCTAACTGATCCCAGTGACAGGGATCAGTAGATCTCTCATACCTGCACCAACAGAATGGGGAACCACCGTGTTTACAGTGGCGGTTCCCCGTTCTTTGCCTGTGGCCGCACATCGGGTCCGCCCGAGCCGCGGGCACACTCCTCAGGAGTGCGGCGGACGCGCGCGCACCCCCTAGCGGCCGTTCGCAGATTAGCGTCTTTTTCGCGTACAGCAACCCGACTGCCGCGGTGAAAACATGGCAGGCGGTCGGGAAGTGGTTAAAGTACATATCAATTCTGATTGTCCGTGTATAAGGATGCATACTTCTCATAGGATAGTATCTGCTTAAAATGCAATTTCCTCAAAGATGTATAAACACTAGGGATGGGCTGGCTGTTCGAGTCAAATGTAAGTTAGACTCAAACACCCATTCGCCTGTTTGGCAAAATTAGAACATTATGGGGCGTTGGCGGGAACTTTGAGCGTCCCATAATGCATTCCAATGGCGGGGTAAATGCCACCCGCTGATTGGCCAAGGCATGCACATGACCTGCATGCTTTGGCCAATCACAGAGCGCTCTGCTGTGAGAGATATGATTGGCTAAAGGCATGGTGCCTTTAGCCAATCACTGCTCAGCAGCCTCAATCCACACCCCACATTATATAAGGCCGCTTGTACAGCGGCTCTATGTAGTGTATTAAATGGTGGATAGAGAGAGAGAGACAGTGAGCTTAGCTAGCGGCAGGCAAGCAGTTCAGTGTAGCTAGTGATTACTGTGAAACAAATATTAGATAGATAGATAGAGTGATCTATATACAGTCAGTTAGTGTAGAGTGAAATCTATAATAGATAGATAGATAGGGCAATCTGTATACAGTCAGTTAGTGTAGAGTGAAATATATATTAGATAGGCCGATCTATATACAGTCAGTTAGTGCAGGCAGTGCAAGAATATACAGTATCTCACAAAAGTGAGTACACCCCTCACATTTTTGTAAATTTTTTATTATATCTTTTCATGTGACAACACTGAAGAAATTACACTTTGCGACAATGTAAAGTAGTGAGTGTACAGCTTGTAAAACAGTGTCAATTTGATGCCCCCTCAAAATAACTCAACACACAGCCATTGATATCTAAACCCCTGGCAACAAAAGTGAGTACACCCCTGATTGAAGATGTTCAAATTGGCCCCAATTAGCCATTTTCCTTCCCCCGGTGTCATGTGACTCATTTTTGTTACAAGGTCTCAGGTGTGAATGGGGAGCAGGTGTTACATTTTGTGTTATCGCTTTCTCTCTTATACTGGTCACTGGAAGTTCAACATGGCACCTCATGGCAAAGAACTCTCTGAGGATCTGAAAAAAAGAATTGTTGCTCTACATAAAGATGGCCTAGGCTGTAAGAAGATTGCCAAGACCCTGAAACTAAGCTGCAGCATGGTGGCCAAGACCATACAGTGGTTTAACAGGACAGGTTCCATTTGAGGATGCCCCACAGATGCTCAATAGGGTTTAGGTCTGGAGACATGCTTGGCCAGTCTGCCACCTTTACCCTCAGTTTCTTTAGCAAGAAATTGGTCATCTTGGAGGTGTGTCTGGGGTCGAGATCATGTTGGAATACTGTCCTGCGGCCTAGTCACCAAAGGGAGGGGATCATGCTCTGCTTCAGTATGTCATAGTACATGTTGACATTCATGGTTCCCTCAATGAACTGTAGCTCCTCAGTGCCAGCAGCACTCATGCAGCCCCAGACCATAACACTCCCACCACCATGCTTGACTGAAGACACACTTGTCTTTGTACTCCTCACCTGGTTGTCGCCACACAAGCTTGATACCATCTGCACCAAATACGTTTATCTTGGTCTCATCAGACCACAGGACATGGTTCCAGTAATCCATGTCCTTAGACTGCTTCAGCAAACTGTTTGCAGGCCACCTTGTGCATCATCTTTAGAAGAGGCTTCCTTCTGCCTTCCGCAGTGTGCGGCGTGTGGTCTTAGCACTGACAGGTTGACACCCCACCCCTTCAACCTCTGCAGCAATGCTGGCAGCACTCATATGTCTATTTACCAAAGACAACATCTGGATATGACGCTGAGCATGTGCACTCAACTTATTTGGTCGATCATGGAGAGGCCTTTTCTGAGTGGAACCTGTCCTGTTAAACCTCTGTATGGTCTTGACCACGTGCTTTCAGGATTTCAGGGTCTTGGCAATCCTCTTATAGCCTAGGCCATCTTTATGTAGAGCAACAATTCTTTTTTTCCGATACTCAGAGAGTTCTTTGCCATGAAGTGCCATGTTGAACTTCCAGTGACCAGTATGAGCGAGTGAGAGTGACAACACCTAATTTAACACACCTGCTCCCCATTCACACCTGAGACCTTGTAACACTAATGAGTCACATGACACCGGAGAGGGAAAATGACTATTTGGGCCCAATTTGGACATTTTCACTTAGGGGTGTACTCAGTTTTGTTGCCAGAGCTTTAGACATTAATGGCTGTGTGTTGTTACTTTTGAGGGGATGGCAAATTTACACTGTTATACAAGCTGTACACTCACTACTTTACATTGTAGCAAAGTGTTATTTCTTCAGCATTGTTACATGAAAAGATATAATAAAATATTTACAAAAATGTGAGGGGTGTACTCACTTTATGAGATTCTGTGTATATATACATACACACACACACACACACACACACACACATATATATATTGCAATGCCTTTAGTGTATACTATATACAGCCAATTCAGTGTCTAGTATACAGCGTCCGTTCAGGCAGTGAAAGAATAAATATATATGCACAGCGTATTGTACACTATATATCAGCACATTGACTGATGTCATTGACTTGACGTGGTATATTAAAATATATACAGTCTAGTGTCTGTGTGTATATGTGTGTGTGTGTATGTATGTATGTATATATATATATACACCCAGCATATTCAGTGTACACTATATATCAGTGCATTCGGGGTGTACAGTATATAGTACAGTACTTGACGTGGTGTCTTAAAATATATACAGTCCAATGTGTGTGTGTATATATGTATATGTATGTATATATATATATATATATATATACACACATACACACTAAACTGTATATATTTTAATACACCACGTCAAGTGTACTATATACTGTACGTACAACCCTGAATGCACTGATATATAGTGTACACTGAATATGCTGGGTGTATATATATATATATATATATATATATATATATACAGTGTATTGAGTGTACACTATATATCAGTGCATTCGAGGGTGTGCGGTATATAGTACAGTACTTGACATGGTGTCTTAAAATATATACAGTGTATATATGTGTGTGTGTGTGTGTGTGTGTGTATATATATATACACGCACAGCGTATTGAGTGTACACTAATCTCTTCCTCCGGGGATAGATGGCGCTGTGTGGTGGTGTGTTTGGAGATGTTCCCAATGTTCTGCTGTAGTCTTTTGGCGTCTTTTCCGACGCTCGGATATGGCGAAGGGCTTGTTCTGCCCTGCGTCATCCCTTAGGTGAATATTCACCAGCGATTGACGGCGTGGCCTGGCCCCCTTATATGCATTTGACAACTTTGGCCGTCGCGCTGGTGGGACCGCGCATGCGCCGTCAACTGAACGTTCGGACCGGAGGTGACGTCGGAGAGCTGCGCCGAACGTTCGTCCCGTGTTGTACGTTCGTATTGAGAGCGGTGCTGGACGTCTGCGTGGATCTGTCACTTCCGGGGGACTGGCTTTTTAGAGGGACCGGGGATGCAGCGGAGGATGGAAGCCTTGGGCGTCCTGCTGCTGTGGTTCTCTAGTCACTAAAGGTTAAGGTAAGGACATTTTTTCTTGACATTTGGCAGCATGAATATTTCTGTACAATGCCCTAATGCTGAAGCACTGTGAGTTTTTGACATGAATATGGGTAGCTGTGTCTCTATGTGGATCCCCCCACCATTGTACCATGCACAATGACCTGATACGGACACTCTTCCTTGGATTGGAAAGTAGTTTGTCCGGTTTAGGAGTGTGTGGACATGGGTGGGTTGAGGCCATCCTAGGAGAGGCAGCAACACCAGAAAAACGGGCAATAGCTGATACATTTTGGGCTAGTTGATTATGAATTTAATCTTTGGGCACTATATTATAAATTGCCCTATGCTTAAATTTATAGAACCTTGTGTGAAGGTTTAAAGAGCGGTCCAACTTTCGCCTGACAGGGCGGGTGGTTCTGGCACCACCTGTCACTAGGTGGAGCAAGGGACATTTCCTGACCACGCTACGCAGCGACATGT
>BLSH010031381.1:789624-802063 GCA_018402905.1 Glandirana rugosa | reverse complement strand
CTGAAACCCCCCCTTGGAATGCGTTATAAAAAAATAAATTTAAAACCACGCCCAGGGCGACAACATTTAATAAAATTTTTAACACCACTGTACGGGGCGTCAGTTTCTGTGGACGGTCTGCTCCCTTACGTTTACCGGACATTCCGGGGATGTACCGCGATGTTCGGGCGTCTTGTCCCGGTGTGTGGCGGAGCTACACAGTTAAGCGGCCATACTCGAGCGCCGTCAAGCCACGCCCCCCCGCCATAACAATTTTTAAACTAATTTACAACAGCAGTTCCTATTCCTGCGCCCAACAAGAGTAACTGCAAGGGGTTACAGTGTTCTGGCATCGCCACACCCAAGGCCCAATTTTTCAGCACCTGTTTGACTGGGGCATGTCACCACAATTTTTAAAATAATTTACAACAGCGGGACCCGCACCAAAATTTAAATAAAAAAATATTGCGTAAGGTTCCCCCCCAAAGTCCATAACAGACCCTTCAGTTCTGGTATGTATTTTAAGGGGAACCCTGCACCAAAATGTAAAAAAAAGACTTGGGGGGCCCCCCAAAATCCAAACCAGGCCCTTCAGGTCTGGTATGGAATTTAAGGGGAACCCCGCGCCAAATTAAAGAAAAAAAATGGCGTAGGGGTCCCCCCAAAATCCAAACCAAAATCCATACCTATTCACATGGGGGTTGGGATCTGGGGGCCCCTTATTAAAAGGAGCTTTCAGATTCCAATAAGCCCCCCGCCCACAGACCCCACAACCACCGGCAAGGGTTTTGGGGATGAGGCCCTTCTCCCCATGAAAATGGGAACAAGGCACTTTGGGGGTGACCTCAAAGCATCCTCCCCATGATGAGGGCATGTGGCCTGGTATGGTTCGAAGGGGGGGCACTCGCTGGTCCCCGCCCCCTCCTGCCATGTCAGGTCTGCGTGCTTGGATAAGGGTCTGGTTTGGATTTTGGGGGGCCCGCATGTTTTTTTTTTTTTAATTCTGGCGTGGGTTTCCCCTTCAAACACATACCACATAGACTTTGGGGGGGACACCTACGCAATATTTTTTCTCCCCTCGCCTTTCAGAACAGCACAATGGAGAGAGTGTAGCTCCACCTCTTCACAGGAAACACTGCGTAACAACACCCCTTTAAAAACAGCAGCTTCCACCATGCCATCAGTCTTAGTGTTTCCTCCGCCATGGTGGAAAGGCTGCTGGGGAACCAGGAGGTGGCTGCGCTCTCTCCAAGGGAAAGGAGAGGGTTTTTTTGTTCCTGGTGCAGTACCTGATTTTGTGGACCAGCCCAGCACCTCCCCGGAGGGGAGGGGGGTGCTCCGGTGCCACCTTCCTTCGCCGGCCCATAGGGGTGATGGTCTGCGGGGGAAACCCATCCCTGGTGTCCGGAGGCCGCGGGGGTGCTGAGGCGTGCATGCCAGACTATTCCTGGTGATGCCGACTTCGGATCCCGGACAACGTTCGGACGTCAGTTTCGGGGAGCGGGACTTCCGGCAGGGCGTGCGGCGAGTGGTTCCGGCCACTGGAACGCAGGAGGAAGGGGCGGGTCAGTAGACTGGGACTTCCTTCCGGCCCTCAAACGCGAGGTCTCCGGGAAAATTGAAGGTTTTAAAAAGATTTGGTTCCACGCTGCACGGCTATGGAAATCTTGGAGCAGTCGGTTGGAACGGTGGATGCAGGTGCCTTGAATCCCAGTCATGCCCAGGTAAGAGAGACACAAGGTGGTATTTTTCTTGCACATGGGTGGTTTTGGTCTGTATGGTATGCCTTCCTTGTGGAAGCCTGCAGCTGTCTGTGGGAGATTAAACTGTTCTCTAGCAGATAGCAAGAAGGGAGCATGGTTGGATGTGTCTGTTTGTTTTTTATCCGGTATACTGCATATTAGGGTGCTATGGGAGTGCAGAGATTTTGACAAAATTGTATATTTGTGTCTTCTAGGCCTCTGCCAAAGTTGGGTCAGAAATGCCCTTCCTGCAAAAAGTTGGGTCAGAAATGCCCTTCCTGCAAAAAAAGTTCTAAAAGATTCATGGCCCAAACATCTTTGCAGATCCTGCATTGCGGATCTTGTTAAAAAGTTAGCAGCACAGGAGTGCAAGGAGTTGTTCTCTACAGTTAGGAAGGAAATAGCAGAGACAATGGGATCAGTTCATTCCCTTATTAAAAAACAGGGGTCAAAGCACAGCCAAGGCTCCCGTCCTGATCCTCTGCCATCTACCTCCCGTCAGGAGGAGGAAGAGTCAGAGGAGTTGAGTGGCAGTGTCTCTCCCTCAGAGGACTCGGAAGGGGAGGACGTGGAAGAGGAGGCTAGGACCTCTCGTTATAAGCTCACACTGGAGCAGGTGGATAGTCTATTGAAGATGGTATACACCACCCTAGAGATACAGGAGGAAAAAGCTCAGCTTTCGGTTCACAATCAAATATATCAGGGCATGGAAGGGTCTAAACAGAGTATTTCCTGTCCATAGACTCCTTACAGAGACAATTAAAAGGGAGTGGAAGGATCCTGAAAAAGGACAATTTTTCTGCCGATTTCTTAAAAGGAGGTTTCCCTTTAATGAGGACGAAAGCTGCGTTTGGAACAAAAGACCAAAAATCGATGCAGCTTTCTCCCAGATCTCAAGGCGGACTGATTTGGCCTTTGAGGACATTGGAGTGCTAAAGGATGCCATGGATAAAAGGGCAGATCCCTCTTGTGGAAAGCATGGGACTCCTCCTTATCCAACATGAAACCGGCACTGGCGTCCACAGTAGTCGCAAGAAACCTTGAATGTTGGTTAGAGAAATTGAACGGCCATGTAGAGGCAGGTACCTCCAGAAAAGATCTTCTGGAATCCTTTCCTACGCTATTAAATGCAGTAAAGTTTATGGTTGATGCATCAGCTGAATCAGTCAGAATGTCAACAAGGTCATCAGCTTTAATACATTTAGCCAGACGAGCTCTATGGCTCAAGACCTGGTCAGGCGATTCAGCGTTGAAGATAAAGTTGTGCAGCATTCCCTTTATGGGGGATTTACTTTTTGGGCCAGAGTTGGCAACAGTATTCGACTGATAGGAAAAAGGCCTTCCCACAAAAGAAGTAGGGTTTGCCACTACGAAATAATTTTCGTAATTTTCACCAGACCCATAAGGAAAGGGAACAGGGTCAAAGGAGGGTCAAAGGAGGGCCTGGGTTCCACAGAAAGGAAGGGGTAGAGGAGGAGTGCTCTTTAGAATCACTGAGCCAAACATTAAGAAGCAATGATGACCACCTTCCAGTTGGAGGAAGGCTGCAGTCTTTCTTCCAGAACTGGGAGAAAGTGACAAACAGTACATTTGTCTTGAAGATCATCAGACTGGGTTACCACCTAGAATTTTCTCAGAATCCCCCACTGCAGTTTTACATCACGAAGCTACAGAAGGATCGGGAAAAAGCCCTGACAATGACGTCCCTACTCAGGGATCTGAAGCAACAGGGTGTCATCATACAGGTCCCGGAAGATCAGAAGGGGCGGGATTCTATTCTCATGTTTTTCTAGTGAAAAAACCGGCTGGGAATTTTTGCCTAATCCTAAATTTAAAGATCCTGAACCGCTCGATAAGTTACAAAAGGTTCAGGATGGATACCATTTTTTCAGTACGGAGTCTGCTCACACCAAACTGCTTTATGGCTTCGATCGATCTGAGGGATGCGTACCTACACATTCCCATCCCAGAGTCAGCCCAAAAATTCTTGAGGTTTGCAGTCAGCAGGGAGGGAAGAGTGAGCCACTTTCAGTTCAAGGCTCTGCCCTTCGGCCTCTCATCCTCACCCAGGATATTTATGAAGGTGCTAGCAGAGGCACTAGAGCCATTGAGGCTGAGGGGTATAACGATCGTTCCCTATCTCGATGACCTGTTGCTCTTTGCAGAGTCAAAACAAGGGCTGTTGAGTGTTGACCAATTTGCAGGCAGCTCAGGATCTCTTAGGAGGTCTGGGGTGGCTGATAAATTATCAAAAATCAAGCCTGACTCCAACACAAAGGTTGAGATTCCTGGGGTACGAGATAGATTCATCTCAGCAAAAGATTTTTCTCTCAGTAGAGAAGAGAGAGAAGATTGGACTAGCTCTAAGATCTATACAGTCCAATCAGGAAATATCAGTTCGCAGGGCTATTCACGGCTGCCATCCCGGCAGTTCCGTGGGCCAGGCACGTACTTCAGAAATGGTCACATCAGGAGTCATTACAGAAAAGAATCAGGTTAAGCTCAAAGACAAGAAGGTCCCTTTGGTGGTGGGGAAAACCAAAAGAATTTGTCAGAGGGTCTTCCTTGGGTCACGACAGCTACCCAGTACATAACTACAGACGCAAGTGCATGGGGGTGGGGAGCCCATCTGGGGGAACTAACAGCACAAGACGAGTGGTCCAAGTTAGACAGCAGAAGGTCATCCAACTGGAGGGAGTTAAAGGCGGTGCATTTGAGCCTCCTGACCTTCCAGCAGTCCTTGCTGGGCAGCATGCTCCTGTGTTGTCAGACAACATGACAGCGGTCCTATACCTAAACAAACAGGGAGGAACGAGAAGCAGGTCCCTGATGGATCTGACACATCAGATATTGTCTTGGGCAGAGGCAAACTTGGCCTCACTCTCCGCAGTTCACCTAAAAGGAACGGAAAATCTCCTGGCAGATTTCATCAGCAGGAGAAGGGTCAGAGATTCCGAGTGGACACTAAACGAAGAGTTGTTCCAGATGATTACCAAGAGTTGGGGACAACCCACTATAGACTTGTTTGTGAACCAGGAGAATGCAAAGACTCTGGCATTCTTTTCTCTCAGGAAGGTAGATCAAGCGATAGGCCTGGATGCCTTAGCCCACAAATGGGGAGAAGGTCTGTTCTATGCCCTTCCCCCTCTACAATTGATTCCTAAAGTGTTGGAAAAATTCAGGAGAGCGGCGTCGGATCTTATACTGATTGCTCCCTATTGTCCGAAAAGAGCTTGGTTCTCCACCCTGGTAAACTTAGCAGTAGAACCTCCGTGGAGGCTGCCAATCAGGAAAGATTTGCTAAGCCAGGGGGAGTTGTTCCACCCAGATCCAGCGTACCTAAACCTCACAGCCTGGCTTCTGAGGAGGACTTACTGAGGGGTAAGGGACTGTCGAAGAAGTTAGTTGACACCCTCTTGGCAAGTCGAAAGGAGATAACAAGATCAATTTATTACAAAGTCTGGAAATACTACAACACCTGGTGTTCCAGCAAAAACATTGACGTTAATAGTTCAGTTTCAGTCTTAGAGTTCCTTCATGAGGGAATGGAGAAGAAACTCGCAATTAGTACGCTTAAGGCACAGGTGGCTGCCTTATCCGTTTTCCTAGAGCGGTCTTTATCTAGGGAACAGTTAATAATTAGGTTTTTTAAGGCCATGTCTAGAATCAGGCCAGCATTGGTTAAAGTTTTCCCGAGCTGGGATTTATCTTTAGTTCTACAGGGTCTCACAAGGACACCCTTTGAGCCATTAGAAGAAGCCAAGTCCTTGACTTCTAAGACAATCCTGTTAGTGGCCGTAACCTCGGCACACAGGATTAGTGAGATGCAAGCCTTTTCAATCAGGGAGCACCTTTTCAGAGTTTTTCCAGACAGAATAGTTTTAAAAACCGACCCAGCCTTTCTCCCTAAAGTAGCAAAGTTTTTTCATAGTTCGCAGGAGTTCGTTCTGCCAACATTTTGTGCTGGACCTACAGGACCGGGGGGAGAGTCTTTTCATACCCTGGACGTTTGGAGATGCCTCCTAAGTTAACTTGAAAAAACTAAGGTATTCAGGAAGTCATCATCTCTGTTCGTACTAACATGTGGAGCACACAAAGGGGAAAAGGCCTCCAAAAGTACTTTAAGTAGGTGGTTTCGACAAGCTATCAGGGAAGCTTACCTCACGGTAGGAAAAGAGCCTCCAGTAGGAGTCATGTCCCATTCCACACGGGCAGTAGCATCTTCATGGGCAGAAAGAGCCGGGGCATCGCCGGAGCAAATTTGCAAAGTGGCCATCTGGTCCAGTTTTTGTTAATATACCATACAGTCTCTAAGATAATTGATGGTTGCAACCTCATCCCATCATATGTCACTATACAAAGAAATTCCCCCACAGGGAATATCTGTGATCATTATCAACCAGTGAAGACCATTAGTGTCCTACTATAACATATATTCGGTTGCCACAATCTGTTGCACAGTTATCCCTGATGAAGGGCGTGAAGGCTTCGAAACATATATGTCGGGTAACCGCATTCCATCACAGAGGGTAAATCGCACTCTTTGCGGCCCATCAACTGTGCCCCCTCAATCAACACCTTTCTAAGACAACACTGGTGCAATACTAATGTGAACATTTTTAATGCTAATGTTTTTATGTGACTACTCTGACAATTTTGCATTTGTTTTTGTTGTCTTGATTTATTGACCTTTTGTTGTAATAAACTTTTGTTTTTATACAAAACAGTGGTTGCTCAACCTATTGAAAGTCCCTTTCTGTGGGGGAATTTCTTTGTCTGGGCCAGTTTTTTGTCATTCATGAGGCACTACAGATAAGACCTCCTGTCGGCTTCAGATCAAGCCTTCGGCAGAAAGGTTTTACAAGCTGTGGTCCCGCCCTGAAGTAAGTTCTTGGCTATCATCTCCATTGTGCTGTCCTGAAAGGCGAGGGGAGAAAAACCTTAGTTAGACTTACCGGTAACTGTATTTCTAAGAGCCTTTCAGGACAGCAGTTACTTCCCTCCCTATTATGTGTGTATATATATATGTATATATGTACTGTATGAGGATATGAGATATAATCGCAGGTGCTCAATGTGTATTTATGTTTTCCAGCATGTCGGAGGAGTTCTTTTAGATGACTGATGGCATCGTGGAAGCTGCTGTTTTTAAAGGGGCGTTGTCACGCAGTGTTTCCTGTGAAGAGGTGGAGCTGCGCTCTCTCCATTGTGCTGTCCTAAAAGGCTCTTAGAAATACCGTTACCGGTAAGTCTAACTAAGGTTTTTGGATTTTGGGCGGGGTAACCCTTAAAATACATACCAGACCTGAAGGGTCTGTTACGGACTTTGCCGGGGAAGCCTACGCAATTTTTTTTTTTTTTTAAGTGACTTTATGTATATTGCTGGGAATCGGCAATACATTACAGCCGCGATAATAAATTACAATTTTTCCTTTGGAAATGTCATTTTGTTTTGGCTATGTTCTAAACATCACAGAGGTGCACCCTTTTACAGGCAGACTAAGGGAACCCCCCAGGCACGATATTTAAAGGAATATTTCATTTTTATTGTTTCACTTTAAGCATTATTAAAATCACTGCTCCTGAAAAAACAATCGATTTTTAAAAACTTTTTTTTGCATTGATACATGTCCCCTAGGGCAGGACCCGGGTCCCCATACACTTTTTATGGCAATAACTTGCATATAAGCCTTTAAAATTAGCACTTTTGATTTTTCATGTTCAAGTCCCATTGATTTTAACGGTGTTCGCGTGTTCTCACTAATTTTTTGCCTGTTCGCAAATCAGAAAGACCAACCAAAGCTTAAAAATAATGCAAAATATATAATAAGTAAAGGTAATTATATAAACCCAAATCTGGGGTAAGAAAAGGAGAGCTGCCACCTACTTACTCTACACTGCCAGCAAGAAATCTCACAGACATGCTAATGTCCTGCGAACTTAAATCCAAAAGACCTTGTATTAGCAACTATGGGTTTATATTGTGCCTGCAGAGCATTCGTAGATGTATTAGAACCTCCCCAAGTGATAATGCAACTCAGGTGTGTGGTTTTGGCAACTAATTTGATATTCCATATAAAGCCGATAAACTAAGTTGCCACCCACTTACCCCGATTCCCGCCACACATGCGTGAGCCCAGTGACACCTTCTTGTGCGGGAACACACCATGATACCTAACCTTAAGGGGCAGACGCCAAGGAGTCAGTGCCGAGAGGAGGGGGATGCAAAAAGGGACCAAGATGTCAGAGCAGAGCCTATAGTCCATAAGTCACAGACCCAGACCAGCTTCCCAAGTCCCAAAAGCATCCCAGGGTGTGCCAGGCAATGAAAGCCAACCACCCAGCCCACTCTTAAAGGGACAGCATGCAAGCAACCAAATACAGTGGAGCTACAATTTTAAAGAAATGTGTTCAAACCTAAAAATAAAAATAATAGCATAATATAATATGCTGATTATACAATGTAGAATGTGTATTGCACAATTAGGCACCAGCATACAATTAGTTGACACATAATATATTAGTCAATACATAAACCACCAGCAAAACAAAAACAGGACAGACACCAATCTGTGACCTTATTCAAGAAATGTTTTATAACTAGTAGTAAGTCCAGGAGGTGAGGTGCAATTGCACAATTTACCTCATCTAAACCTGCAACAATTGATTCTTCCAATCCCCACTACAAGGGTTTTTATGTACTCTCTTGAGTTACCACAATGTCTTGACACACAGGGTATAGCACAATCATGTTGGAAGGTCACGTGTCTGCCAACTGGGGAGCTTAAACTGTCCACCCTCATCACATTCACCTGATAACGTATTCACATCTAGAATTCTCAAATCATTTTACCTACATAGGAACGGTCACATCAAAACAGATAGATGGCCCCTATGGTTTTGCAATTTACATAATGTCTCAGCTTGAATAAGTGATTATCAGGAAGAATAACACGCCTGCTCCCATGCTCCAAATACTTCAAATATGTAAAATGCAATATAATAAATGCCACTACTTCAAGAACATAAAACCTCAAAAAAGAGTGAAATAAAACATATATACCAAACACATATATGTGAATCCACAGTAGTAAAACAATATTGCCTAATTAACTCGGTGCTCAATCCAAATGATAAGAAAAAATGTGCAAAAATTGAAAGAAAGAAAGAAGTCCAATAACAGTCCTCTTTTGGCAATGATAATTTCATGCAAAACGATAAGTCCCAATGATGTCCTATTGGGAAAAACAACAAAAATGATCCACCACTGCTGCGTGTCACATCAGGCCCACTCCCATCAGGTGGCAACTCACTAAAAGCACACCATTCTCTCCAATGCACAATTAGTCAGCTGTTTAAAGGATTCCTTAGTAAGCCAATCCACTTCTCCACCCCTCTCGCAGTAGAGGTACACATCCATGGGTATACATGAAAAAGAATAGCTCCACTAGTATAATATTGTTAAAGCACAGTCTTTAATTCAAAACTAAAATCCAATCCACTCATATGTTACAAATCTTGTATGAAACATTGTACAGCTCGCAGCATAATAAAACAATCCCCATAAATCTCACCACCTCCACGCTGGCTAGCGACTTTCCCGTGGAAATTCCACTCGCTCTCACAATGTTGATGCAATGATTCCGGTTGCCATACAGTCACCCCCGAAGCGTTTCATCCCTTCTGACTTCGTCACAAGGGGAGACTGCACGGCACAGCAACCAGGCTTATCAAAATTCGGCCTCTAAACCGTTAACCCCTTCCAAGGTCAGCGATCTGTGAACAGCTATGCTGAACTCCATCCTACTTGCCGAACCCCTCTCCGGGAAACACCAACACTTACGGAAGAGGCAGCATCACACAGTCTATACAATTAACCCCTCACTTCCATACTGAAGCGCTATCAATTGTATCTTTAACCTACACTTTCAGAAGGGATAGCAATACGCAGTCTGTGCATTTAGCCACTAATATCCAAACTATAGCGATCATAGTTGTATCTCCAAATATAGAGAAAACTGTATATATCTTGGGGTAGCAATAGATAACTCATACAGAGTTCTCCAACCTTGGAAAGGGCAACAGTCAACCTTCATGACAAAGTACTAATACTACCCCAATTGATACAATTACAGAAAATTATTAAGATACCATATTAAAAAATAATTGAAAATCAAATCATAATGTTATTCTATATGGCCATAGCATAGCACAGGTATGGTTACACTTAAAATCATAAAATATTATTTAATGATATCTTGCATATATGAAGAATCAAATCATGATAATAACTCAGCTACATCATATATATATCTTTTAATAATTGCTAATAAACCAGTTTAAGTCAGTTCAAAGTTTAAACCTACAGGCTACACATTTTGTAAAAGATAAATCAGTTTAGTTTCACATCTGGAGAGGTCTCTCACCCAGTTAGAACCTCTCCAAGATGCAGAAACTCTTTCAACTCCCCAAAATTGAAGGCCCCTCATGTCCCTGTGATGATGGTGTCTAACGTGTGGTGTCTAAACTATGGTCCTTATATCATTTAATAATATTCTGTATATGTTCACTCTTATTTTTAAAGTGTGTTTAGTGGGCCCTATATACAACAAGCCACATGGGCATAAAAGTGCATACACCACATGTGTACAATTACCTCTTGAATAATGATAAGCTTTACATTTGCCACAGGCCAAGAAGCCTTTCTTACCTGGGAAGAAAGATGTTACTGGTGGATCTAATATTTAAGGTGGTGAGACCTGTTAGTTTAACTACTATAGTTGGGAAGATACTGGAGAATAAAAGACCACATAGATGAGTTTTTGTTGGAAAAATATATTTTAAGCAACAGATAGCATGGATTTATGAAAGACAGAAGTTGTCAAACAAACCTGATTTTTTTTTTATGGGGAGGTAAATAAAACCTTGAACAGAGGGGTGGTTGTAGACGTGATATACTTGGATTTTGCAAAAGTGTTTGACACAGTTCCCCACACACGGCTAATGTGTAAGGTAAAGTCTACAGGCTTGGAAAGATCAGTTTGTAAATGGATAGAAAACTGGCTAAAAGTCAGAATTCAGAGAGTAGTGGTTAATGATTCATACTCTGAATGGTCTAAAGTTATCGGTGGTGTACCCCAAGGTTCAGTGTTGGGACCCTTACTTTTTAATATCTTTATAAATTATATGGGGTCTGGGATTAAAAGTACCATTTCAGTGTTTTCAGATGACACCAAGCTATGCAGTGAAATAACGTCCTTACAGGATGTCTCCAACATCCAAGCCGACCTCAATGCATTGTTTAATTGGGTAACTATGTGGCAAATGAGGTTTAATGTAGATAAAGGTAAAGTTATGCACTTGGGGTCTAAGAATATGCATGCATCATGCATGCTAGGGGGAGTACAACTGGGGGAATCCATAGTGGAGAAGGATCTGGGGTTTTGGTAGATCATAAGCTTGATAATCGCATGCAATGCCAAGCTGGGGTTTCCAAAGTGAGTAAAATCCTTTCTTGTATGAAGAGAAGTATGGACTGCAGAAAGAGAGAGAGATGTCATTTGCCCCTGTACAAATCATTGGTAAGAACTCATCTGGAATATGCAGTTCAGTTTTGGGCACCAATTTTCAAAAAGTATATCGGGGAACTGGAGAAAGTCCAGAGAAGGGCAACCAAACTGAGAAGAGGCATGGAGGAGCTCAGCTATGAGGAAAGATTAGAGGAACTGAATTTATTCTCTTTTTCAGAAGAGGAGATTAGGGGGGGATATGATCAACATGTACAAATACATAAGTGGTCCATACAGTGAACTTGGTGTTGAGTTATTCACTTTAAGGTCATCACGGAGGACAAGGAGGCACTCTTTACATCTAGAGGAAAAAAGATTTAATCTCCAAATACGGAAAGGTTTCTTCACAGTTAAAGCTGTGAAAATGTGGAATAGACTTCCTCCAGAGGTGGTTCTGGCCAGCTCAGTAGATTGCTTTAAAAAAGGCATAGACTTTGCTTAATGTACATAATATAACTGGGTACTAACATTTATAGGTAAAGTTGATCAAGGGCAAATCTGATTGCCTCTCGGGGGATCAGGAAGGAATTTTTTCCCCTGCTATTGCAAATTGGATCATGCTTTGCTTGGGTTTTTTGCTTTCCTCTGGATCAACTGTGGGTGAAGGATTGTGTATATGGGATTGTATGGTTATATATATTTTTTCTTTTTTTTTATTGGTTGAACTGGATGGACTTGTGTCTTTTTTCAACCTGACTAACTATGTATCTATATATGTAACACTAGTGGAACCTTTCTTTTCATGTATACCCACGGATGTGTACCTCTACTGTGAGAGGGGTGGAGAAGTGGATTGGCTTACTAAGGAATAGAGTTGAGCGAACCCGAACTGTAAAGTTCGGGTCCGTACCGAACTTTGGGATGTCCGTGACCCGGACCCGAACCCGGACATTTGAAAAAAAAGTTTGGGTTCTGAGTAGTGTTGAGCGAACCCGGACTGTAACGTTCGGGTCCGTACCGAACTTTCGGGTGTCCGTGGCACGGACCCGGACCCGGACATTTCAAAAATCGTTCGGGTGTGCCTGTGGGCTTTCAAGCCATGCCTGGGCTTGCAATGTCAGGCCCAAGCGAGTTGTGATGAGTCTTGGGTTTGAAAAAAAAGTTTACAGGCCCAAGCCCAGGCCCAGTGCCTGTAGGGTTTCAAGCCAT
>BLSH010031381.1:756928-767843 GCA_018402905.1 Glandirana rugosa | reverse complement strand
TTTTTTTTAAACCAGCAATGTAGACGCACTTTTTATTTTTGTGCAAGAAATGCCCAGCAAGGTGCAAATGTACTATGTAGCACTATTTATTAATAATAATAAATTATTATTCTTTTTTTTTAAACCAGCAATGTAGATGCACTTTTTATTTTTGTGCAAGAAATGCCCCGCTGGCTGCAAATGTAGTATTTAGAATATTTTTTTTTAAAACCAGCAATGTAGACGCACTTTTTATTTTTGTGCAAGAAATGCCCCGCTGGCTGCAAATGTAGTATTTAGAATATATTTTTTTTTAAACCAGCAATGTAGACGCACTTTTTATTTTTGTGCAAGAAATGCCCAGCAAGGTGCAAATGTACTATGTAGCACTATTTATTAATAATAATAAATTATTATTCTTTTTTTTTAAACCAGCAATGTAGACGCACTTTTTATTTTTGTGCAAGAAATGCACTGCTGGCCGCAAATGTAGTATTTAGAATATTTTTTTTTTTTAAACCAGCAATGTGGATGCACTTTTTAATTTTGTGCAAGAAATGCACAGCAACGTGCGAATGTACTATGTAGCACTATTTATTAATAATAAAAATAATAATAATAATAAATTATTATTCTTTTTTTTTTTTTAAACCAGCAATGTTGACGCACTTTTTATTTTTGCGCAAGAAATGCACAGCAAGGTGCAAATGTACTATGTAGCAATCAGTAAAGGAGCAATCAGCGCAGCTAAACCTATAGAATTAATTATAAATCAAATACTGCCAGCTGAACATCAAGGCTATCACAAACCCCAGAAAATGCACACATATAGAAAAAGGTGCAGCGCAGCAAATAATCATCAAATAATTTTTTTGTAAAGTCCACAATGGCATGCAATAAAATAAATATAATTGTGAGGAAAATCCAATATTCCATGCATAAAGGTCCACCATGTGTTGCATCGACAAACTGATTAGTGAGGAGGGTCCCACCACCAACATCCACTGCGCTTACCTCATGAGGAGACCCCAGTTTTACTAGAGGGTCAAACACATTTAGTAACCTCCACAAGGTTAATACTCTCTAGGGCAGAGATCTTCAGGTATTAACCTCCCCAGACTCAGATGCAATTTCCAGTTTAATACAGCAAAGACAAATATGCGTCTTGTCTAGGCATATCCACATAAAAACTCGTATAAAGCACCAGCGGCTCTTCTGAAGCTGAAGATCGTATTTGGATCTTCAGCTTCAGACGAGCCGCTGGTGCTTTATACGAGCTTTTAATGTGGATATGCCTAGACAAGACGCATGCTTGTCTTTGCTGTATTGAACTGGAAATTGCATCCGAGTCTGGGGAGGTTAATCCCTGAAGATCTCTGCCCTAGAGAGTATTAACCCTGTGGAGGTTACTAAATGTGTTTTGGCCCTCTAGTAAAACTGGGGTCTCCCCATGAGGTGAGCGCAGTGGATGTTGGTGGTGGGACCCTCCTCACTAATCAGTCTGTCGATGCAACACATGGTGGACCTTTATGCATGGAATATTGGATTTTCCTCACAATTATATTTATTTTATTGCATGCCATTGTGGACTGTACAAAAAATGTCTTTGATCATTATTTGCTGTGCTGCATCTTTTTCTATATGTGCACCATGTAGCACTATTTATTAATAATAAATAAAAAAAAAATAATAAATTATTATTCTTTTTTTTTTAACCAGCAATGTAGACGCACTTTTTATTTTTGTGCAAGAAATGCACCGCTGGCCGCAAATGTAGTATTTAGAATATTTTTTTTTAAACCAGCAATGTAGACGCACTTTTTATTTCTGTGCAAGAAATGCACAGCAAGGTGCAAATGTACTATGTAGCACTATTTATTAATAATAAATAAAAAAATAATAATAAATTATTATTCTTTTTTTTTAACCAGCAATGTAGACGCACTTTTTATTTTTTGCAAGAAATGCACTGCTGGCCGCAAATGTAGTATTTAGAACATATATATATATTTTTAAAACCAGCAATGTAGACGCACTTTTTTTTTTTTTTTACATACATTTTTATTGATGAAAGTTTGCAGTTGAAAAACAGCCAACGATTACAATATGGTAGGGAAAACACTTTCCCGAAATGTGTTACATATCCCAATCATAGCAACAACAGAAAGAATATACAAATTGAAGAAAGGTGACACTGATCCCAACATAAAAGAGAATGGTGACCAATTTAACAGTGATACTTTCGCTTGGCTAAATCAGTATTATAAACCCAATAATGGGGTTAACGTTCAGCAAAGGTTTGTATAAGCTATAACGGGGAATGAATAGAGAGATGACGTTTTTGGCCCTGTCAGGGACTACCAAGCCTTGTAATGTGTCCTTATATGGGCCGTTGGGAGGTAATCGTTGGTTAGGAAGAAAAGAGAAAGAAAGGAAAAGATCCAGGCAAGAGAAGAGGAAGGGGGAGAAGCAGAAAGAAAGAGAGAGAGGGAGAAAGAGAAAAAAAAAACAGATAATCCCCGCGAGGGAAGGGGGGGGGGGAGTGACTGGGGCTGTACTGTACAGTATTGTCAGTGTTTTAAGGAGGGGGGGGGGGTATGTGAAATCTCTTGTTTCTCCATTTCCTCTAAAATAAGCACTGAGCTTTTGTTGGTTGCAGAGAGATCCCTGATTCTGGGACTTATGGTCCAGGGATTCAACGATTAATCACGAAGTGTTGGTGATTTTAGTGTTGTTTTGTATTGTATCCAACCGGACCAGGTTTTAGAAAACTGTTGGATTCTTTCCTGCGCAATGCTGATCAGTTCTTCGATCCTTTCTATACTATCAATTCTGTGGTGCCACTCCTCTCTCGTAGGAATCTGTTTGGTGAGCCAATGGCATGGAATACAATGTCTGGCGGCGTTTAGCAATATCATTGTTAATGACTTGTGATATCTTTTTTTGGGATGTTTGTTTGGTGAAGAAGGTAAGTAGCTGGGGAGAATTCTAATTGATCTGATGTGGTCGAGGCTATTGTATCATGGACCAATCTCCAGAATGGTTGGATGAGGGGGCATGACCACCAAATATGAATCATCGCTCCTCCTTCCCCATCACAACGCCAGCATCTTTAGGGTTTGGGTGTAACATTTGTTGAGTAATTCAGGGGTCCTGTACCATCTGGAAAGAATTTTATATCCACACTCCTGCATGGTTACATTAAGGGAACCCTTGTTTGTGTGTAGACAGATTTTTTCCCAGTCATGATCTGAGAGGTTGATACCCAGATCTCTCTGCCAGGTGAGATAGCTGTTATCTAGAAATGTAGTTATGTTCCCATAGAGTGCCGAATATAAGGTGGAAATCAAATGTCTCTGGGGAGAGTTTTGGATACAAAGGCACTCCAGAGTGGAAAGTTCCCTTGTCCACTGGTCAGGGGAATCTGATTTAGAGAGAAAGTGTTTGTATTGCATATAGGTCCATCTTGGGATCCTGAATGGGGATATTTTTGTATTGAGATCTTCTAGAGTAAGGAGTTTCCCATTGTGCATTAGCTGTCTCACATGGAGGTCTTTATGTGGCCAGATCGACATAAGAAATGTTTCAGAGATGCTGGGGGGGAAATCCGGGTTGGCGCGAAGAGAGGTAAGAGGACCTGTCCAATGTTTTAAATTGAACTTGTTAGAAGAGGCCTGATGTATTGCTAGGGTAGGCACTATAAGCGGGTGGGATTTTGCATGTGGAGATATATGGCTCGGCTTAATCCAGGGGAGCGTTCTCAAAATTTGGGGGGAGGAGAGGTGTTCCAGGAATACCCAATCTTTTAAATCGTGGTGTATATTCCAGTCTACAATTCGTGCAAGGTGGGTAGCCCAGTAGTAGCGTCGCAAGTCCGGGAGGGGGATTCCGGCCTTAAGTTTAGGGAGAATTAGTCGGTCATGTTTTATTCTGGATGTTTTATGTATCCAGAGAAAAGAGGTGCAAGCTTGGCGAAAGGATTTTAAAAATTGAGTGGGTATTGATATTGGGATGGTTTGGAAAAGATATAGAAATCGCGGTAGGATTGTCATTTTAACTAAAGAAGCCCTACCAAACCAAGAAATATTTAGGGCATTCCATCTAATTACGTATTCCTTTGCCTCTTTTAAGGTAGGTTCAAAGTTTACGTGATATAATTTGGGTAACAATTTCGGAATTTTGATGCCTAGATATGTGATTATGTTCTCGGCCCATTTAAAAGGGAAATTCGCTTGACATTGTTTGACGGCGTCCGGGGGTAAAGTAACATTTAGGGCATTGGATTTGAATGGTTTATTTTCAAATTAGAAATATTCTGAAACTCCTTTAATACTCTTAGGAGATTGGGGATAGAGGTGTGGGGGTCCGAGAGGAACAGTAGTAGGTCATCTGCAAACGCAGCGATTTTGAAGGAGCGGTCCTTAATAGAGATTCCTATAATATCCTCATTGTGGTGTATGGGATTTAACAGGGGTTCAGGGGTGAGGACAAAAAGGAGGGGGGATAAGGGACAGCCCTGCCTAGTGCCATTATGTAAGGTGAAGGCATTCGACAGGTGCCCGACACTTTTTATTTTTTTGCAAGAAATGCACTGCTGGCCGCAAATGTAGTATTTAGAATATATTTTTTTTTAAACCAGCAATGTAGACACACTTTTTAATTTTGTGCAAGAAATGCCCCGCTGGCCGCAAATGTAATATTTTGCACAAAAAAAAAAAAAATTAATTTGTCCAACTGCAATGTAAAAGCAGTATTTAAATATGCCAAAATGTTTCCAACTGAACTAACAGAACACGATTAAAGTAGTATCCCTGACACACAAACAGTTGCAAATGCACTGCACTTGCAAAAATGTCTGCAAACGCCCACCTAAAATTGCTTAAGTTTTGTATGAGGCACTTTGCTTAGCAAACAAAATGTACTCTAGCAAACAAAAATCTCCTCTAGCACCCACCCACCAATAAATCACTGTTTTTAACAGATTTTCTAAAGCTAATCTGTCCCTCACAGCAGCAGCAGCATCCTCTCCCTACACTAGTATGAGATGATTTTCTAAAGCTAATCTGTCCCTCACAGCAGCAGCAGCATCCTCTCCCTACACTAGTATGAGATGATTTTATAAAGCTAAGCTGTCCCTCACAGCAGCAGCAGCATCCTCTCCCTACACTAGTATGAGATGATTTTATAAAGTTAATCTGTCCCTCACAGCAGCAGCAGCATCCTCTCCCTACACTAGTATGAGATGATTTTATAAAGCTAATCTGTCCCTCACACCAGCAGCAGAATCCTCTCCCTACACTAGTATGAGATGATTTTCTAAAGCTAATGTTTCCCTCACAGCAGCAGGATCCTCTCCCTACACTAGTATGAGATGATGTGACATGCAGCACTACATGACTCCAGCTTATATAGAGGCTGGAGTCAGTTTTTTTCAGATTTCCCCATCCGTGGAGGGCTGCATCCATCTGGTTTTTTACCTTGGTGCTCCGGCTTTCTGTCAGCTTGAAGGTCCTTTAGCGCTGTAAATGACTAGTTTTTATTTTTGTTTGACACATGATGCACTGGCCAATCACAGCCATGCCATTAGTAGGCATGGCTGTGATGGCTTCTAAGGGCAAACAAGTGAAACGCTTGTTGATTGGCTGCCCTGCAGCTATTCAAAAGGCACAGAAAAATACCCAAACCCAGACTTTTTCTCAAATATCCGGGTTCAGGTTCGGGACACAGACACCCTAAAGTCTGGTATGAACCCGAACTTTACAGTTTGGGTTCGCTCAATTCTATTAGTGAGTCCACGTAAGCCATGTATTTAGCAAACAGTAAAATGATTGTGTTTTCAGGATGCTGGTGGAACAAAATCAGTTCATTGGCTTACTGGATTGCAGCTGTGGAGCAGACTGTTTTATATGAGGTAACTGACAAGCATCATAGTAAAGCAGATTGTCAAGTATTTGCATACAAGTGTTCACAACTTACTAAGGCCTTGTATATTTGAGCGTAGGTAGGCAGATTGTCTAGAGAGGCAGTAGGTACAAAATACAGACCTTGGCTGAGTGATGCAACTGCAATAACTTGGAGTTAAAGTTCTGGATGGGGCATCTATTAAGTTTGCTTCTTTAGATGCAACCAAGTGTCTGCTGCACATCTTTCACTCTTGCTGCCAGCTTGTTATAAAACCTGCAACCTCACCACAGCTGTGGCTTGTTCACACGGTTTCTCCAAGGCTTACATTTTGGCTTTCTTATGTGCAACCTCTGTCTCTATTCCTGCTTTCATCTGGGCAAAAGCTGCTTATATTTTAGCAGCTTCTGTATAAGCATGGGCCTTAATAGGCTGTTGGCTTAGTGTGGTAAATTTTGATTGTAGAGAGTTTCAGGATCTTGTGGGGTGTCTAGAAGATGCAAAGTGATGAGACCTGAATACATGAAATTTTCACTTCTGCCCTTGTCTTTGTAGTACTAAACTGCCCATCTCTAGATTAAGTTCATCAAATCCCTTTAGTTCTTTCTGTGACTCTTCAGTGCTGTAAGAGAATGATATATTTAAGAGTTAGGACACATTGACACTTTGTGTATTGAGAACTCGTGTTCCTGCTTGTGATTTTGTGTGGATGATTTTCATGCAATTCCACATGCCTTGTTTGTGGCCCAAAATAAGCTCCTACTCCTTTTTGGGTAACAAGCTTCACGCAATTTTTAAATGCATCTTTTGCCACAGTTCTGTCGCTTTACATTTGTGACAAAATTGCACTGCATTTGGGGTACCCTTTAGAATGAATGGTATCCATTTTGCAGTAATTACCCAGTGATTTGCCAAGTGTGAATAGAACCTTAATGGCACAGTCTTTCAGAAACAGAGAAATGTATCAGTCTTGATTTAACTAGGGCTTTGAAGAGTGTGTTTTTCAAGGCAATATAGACAGGTTTCACATTCACTTGCTTTACAAGAAATTGTAGGCAGAGATCAGAGTAGCAAGGTGTAATGCATCTACTGTATGCATGTGTGATGCACAAACTGATTTGTATGACACAGTTCCAATAAATAGTCGCTGCAGTATAGTTGTTTTGTAAGCTGGTGGGTATTATGTTGAGATTAGCTTGCTGGCATATAAAGGCTTGTACTATCCTTACAGAGGAAGTTAACCCTGATAGGGTTTACTTCCTCTATATTCCCCTGCAAAGTAAAAACATAATGGGCTACTATGCATTGCATAGTAGCCCATTATGTGTCACTTACCTGCAAACGAAGCCTGCGATGTCTCCTGTGCAGGCAGCGTCCATCTTCAGCCCCTCTTCCTTCCGGGGCCACGACTCCGGCTCTGTGAGTGGCCGGAGTTGCATGATGTCACTCCCGCACATGCAGGCGGGAGCCGCCAGTCGGGGCACGAACGACACTGCGCATGTGCTGAAGGATGTTGGCAATGGCAGTACACTGTATATCTCCTAAACCACGCAGGTGTAGGAGATATGCAGGGAACCTACAGGTAAGCCTTATTATACGCTTACCTGTAGGTTAAAGTGGTTGTCATGGGTTGACAACCACTTTAAACTGCTGTATTTCCAAAGTCTAAATATAACATCTGTCAGTTTTCCAGAGACATTAAAGATCTTATGATTGTTCTACCTCCCCAGCCTATTTTTTGTCACATCAGTGAAATTTTGCATAGGTATGGTACACTGTTCTGATCCTGCCATGAAAGTCCTTGTTCAGCTATTTCCTGTTATAGGGTTACAAGACTCTGTCCATATTTCTCAATCGTTCTATGGCTTTGTCACCCTATCACATGTAAGCAAGTGTAGTCTGCTAGTCTACCACTAGGTGGCTCTGTCCCTAAATAGTCCTTAAATTATGGTTGGAGGAGCCTAAGAGTGGGTTGGAAAAAGCCTTTTTGGTCAGGCCAAGTGTTCTCTGCAGTGAGTGCTATCCCCCTGGATGTCCTAGGAGAAGTGTACAGGAACTAGAGGAACAGCTGCAGCAGTCCTGTCTCTGGAACGACATGCAGGGAGTCATAAGCTGGATGCATAGAGCCTAATGGCAGAGCCCTCTGAGTGAGTAATAATGACCCTGAGAATAGAGAGAGACTGTGTAAAGGGAACATGGCTTACTAGTAATGTGCAATGTGCTGCTTTCATATAATGACTTCTGCAGTATGTCCAATATATGTGATTGGCAAAGAATGCAAGGGACCTCAGATAGTATGTCTATGTGATGTGATGTGAACTGTCACTGCCATCTTTAAAAAGAACACCAGTAAAGTGCGGAAACTATATTTGTGTGGACATTTCTTTCTTCTGAATATAAAGGCTAATGGCTGGTAATGTCATGGGAAGATCTCTGGCAAGGAGAGGAGCACAATGTGGTGAAGGCTTACACACTACCAGCAGTGGGTCCTTGTCTTATCCATGAAAAAATGGCGAGGGAGTTTGGGCTTAGGCACCAACAGCCAACCAGTCACAAGCCCCCTTAAACACATGCTCTCCCAATGTCATTTACAAACAACCATGCTTTCGTACTTTGCATATTCAGACATGGTCCACTGTTGCCAGGAAACAAATCCTGAAAAATGATAAGAAACCATTGCTGAAGTGTATGCATGTAAGCAGGAAAGGGCCACAAAGAGGCCGCAGGAGATCAGCGGTGAAATGTAATGTAAGGAAGGTGAAAATGGGATTTAATTTAAAATAATGGCAAATGATTATGAAACATAGTGGTTTAGCAACATACATGCCATTCAGTTAAGATATGTATGTACTTTGACCACTTAGCGACTGCCCTATAGCAACTTTACTGCTACATGATGGCAGCTGTGTGCCTGATTATGTATACTGTATATACTTGACTCCAGACTTCCACCTGCAGCAGGCACGTGACCGCCACCAGTGGGCTGCATGCACATAGTAGATGTAGAATCATTTGATCATTGTATCATGTCATATATAACAGATTGTCTTTGACGCAGAATTAGTTATATATGATAGACTGTCTTTGACGCATAATAAACTTTTATATGTTTTATGACCACTCATATGATTTTCTGTGACTATGAGCTATGTGCTTCAAACTTGGCAAGTTGTTATTACATACATATATAGTCTATTCTGACACAGTTCAATACAATATCAAAATTGCTGGCAGATCTCATTTAAAGTCCCAAATCTTCTTTCTCCTCCTCTGTTTTTTGTGTGCATTTAATATATAGGGATGGAGACCTGCCACCACGGGACGCATCAGATCACATGCTTATGTAATGTATACACAAAACTCACTCAAATCCAAAACATCGAAATGTAGAAGAGTCATGGCAGAAAAAAGACCAATTGGTTTACCAAGGTCCATTCACTTTCCTAACTTAGGGGGCAGAACATCATGCTATCTATTGTGCCTTGGCAGTCAATATGGCATTCCCATTAAATAGTGATTTTTGGGTGGTGCCTAGCTCTTGAGGTGGGGTTTATCTCTGAAGTTAAAGTGGAGGTCCACCCATATTTTTCACTCCTCATCATACAGCACTAATGTGCATCCTTAAAACGAATTGGCGATTTATTATTTTTTTCTGTTCACTTACCTGATTAATGTCTATCTATTTTCACTTCCTCCTTTAGGGACCGCAGCGCCATATGTCATCTCAGGCTTTGCAATGGCTCCTGGGAGATCTTGGTCAGCTTGACATGGCACTGCTCCTGTAACATTTAACATTGGCATCTGTGAAAAATCTTGGTCAGCTTTGCATGGCACTGTTCCAATGCCATATCAAGCTGACCAAGATTATCCATAGAAGCCAATGTTAAATGTTACTGGAGCCATGCCATGTCAAGCTGACCAAGATTGCACCACTCTGCACGGAATCCAGAAAGAAGGAAACTGTGGCTTCAGATGCCCACACTGGAGATGACCACGCTGTGCAGGAACTTCACAAAGTAAGAAAGCGATGCTCCCAAAATAGAAAACCGGGCATAGTTTACAGGACACCTTTGTTACATTGCACGAGGCATGAGTATACTAGGGGTATTTTTATCTTACAAGCCATATTTCAGGCCGGAACTCCATTTTAAGCCTCTAAAGAGTATGCCAATGGGCTCACCAGGGGCACAGAAGAGGGTTTTCAGATTATTATGGCGATGTCTGTCATCTTGTGGGTGTCTGCTGTTTGGTAAGACTAAAGTTCTACAAACAATTCTACCAATCTTCTAAATAAACAACACATGCAAGGATAATCAGACATATTATCTGCAGCTAACAATGAGAATCCAACTGTAATTTTCATAGCTCATCATGCAAATTAAAGGAAATTTCTGAGTGGTCATTTTATGCATTTATTCTCTTTTTGCTTCATTTTTGCCTAAACACCATCAACAACATGGTTATCTTTCGTAGGAACATCTACACTTACATTTGTGATAACAGTTTTATCATTGATTTAAATGCATTACATGGATGTGTGATTGTGAAAGACAATCAATAACCTGCGCATTCCAGTGAAAAGCCCATACATCCTGTGACAGATCACACAACAGATACAGTCTATTGAATTTATAAGACATTTTCTACTAAAGTATAATACAATGGTTGTCGTACAGTAGAGTGATTATGCATACTATATTCACCTTGGTCACTGCCACAACCAAGGACATATTTATAGTTAGACTATTTAATGAGTTTTCAAGGTTTGATCTTATGTTGGAAATAAAATAGCACTTCTAATTCCTGGAATGGTAAGAAAGAGCTATTCAGTGTGAAGGACAGCACCTTACGCGTCCAATAACTAACAGAAAGTGTTAGTGTGTAGGTACATTACGTAAATTTAGTTACTATTTTGACAATAGTGTTTACATTCACATCTACAAGGATGCTTTCTATTGGTACAACAACTACCACAAATCCGTTTTTACTTCGTTTTTCTCTTATTTACGTATTTTACTGGTGAGTCTTTAAAGGA
>BLSH010031381.1:722809-734943 GCA_018402905.1 Glandirana rugosa | reverse complement strand
AGAATGAAAAACGATTTTATGTTTAGGTTTTTTTTTTATATTTTTTTGTAAAAAAAAGTGGCAAAAACCGGTTGCCAAAAACGGTGAAAAAAAATGTTTTTTTATATTTTTTTTTTGGATTTGTATTTTAGCAAAAAGTAAGAAAATTGTCGCTCTTCTTTTGTTTATAGCGGTGATCAGAAATGACGCAGAGGGGATCAAATACCACCAAAAGAAAGCTCTGTTTGTGGGAAAAAAAGGACGCAAATTTCGTTTGGGTACAACGTCGCACGACCGCGCAATTGTCAGTTAAAGCGACGCAGCGCCGAATCGCAAAAAGGGCTCCGGTCCTAAAGCTGGAAATCCTTCCGGTCCTTAAGTGGTTAAAAAACAACTTCCGATTTGAGTGGGTTGATAAAATTCTCCCTTACTTAGGAGTCTGCATCACGCCTTCCATATCTGACTTATATGTAGCGAACTACCCCCCCATGTTTCGACAATTGGGACATGACTTACAGACATGGGACAAATTAGGGCTCTCGTGGTTGGGAAGGGTCAATTCTATTAAAATTAACCTGCTCCCGAAGCTCCTGTACCTTTTTCGTTCACTCCCTATTCCAATCCCAAGGGACCCTCTCAAAAAATTCCAAGCCAAAATCATACACTTCATCTGGGGCAACAAAGGCCACAGACTAAACAAAGAAACCCTGTTCCGGACCAGGGATCAGGGTGGCTTGAGCCTACCAAACTTACTCTGGTACTATCAAGCTGCCCAACTGTCCCAACTCTCGATCATATACTTTAAAAGTGTCCACCCCGACTGGGTACTCATAGAAAGACAAGCAATCCCTAAACACACTATTGACTTTCTCCTATGGTGCCCCCCCAAAGCAAGACCTCCTGTCCTGGCCTGTACCTTATTGCACTCTTTGGCCCTTCGAGACAGCATAAAAAATAATGCCTCCCTGACTTCCTTCTGGAGACCGCTCTAACACCTATTCCATAATCCATCCCCCCCCCCCCCCGGGATGGACATTTTGGTTTTTCATTGGTGGCTGGACAAAGGCCTGTACAGGATTGGACACTTTGTCGATTCCCTCTCTGTAGCTCACTGTGTGAGTAAACTGGACATGCCTATGTTGGAAAGATTTAGGCTTTACCAAATATCTTACTTCATTAAATCTCTTTGGACAGACAAATCCACCCCAGTCTCACTAACAGCGTATGAAGCCTGGTGTGGTCAAGCCATGGAGCAAAGGGGGGCATATCGGTGATTTATCGATCCCTTGCCTCCTCCTTTGGAAAAGCCTGTTATATGGGAGACTGGGAAAGTGAGCTGGGGTCAGAGTGGAGCTTGGATGTCTGGCATAGGGCCTTCTCTGCGTCCTACAAGGGCGTTCTCAACATAACCCTGGTCGAGGTAAATTTGAAGATCCTGACAGGCTGGTACCTAGTACCCTACAGACTCGCCAGGCTCTACCCCACCTCCTCCCCCCTGTGCTTTCGTAAATGTGGTCTTACAGGATCTATGCTTCACACTTGGTGGGAATGTCCTAAGATCAGGAGTCTCTGGAACAAAGTGTTCCATCTACTTAGGAAAATTACGGGAGTTCTAATTCCTAAGACCCCGCAAATTGCTCTTCTAAGTTTTTTGGGTCCAGAATTTCCAAAACTGACTAGACATCCCATCGCCTTTGTCCTAACCGGCACCAAAGTATCAATTGCTAGGGCTTGGAAACGTCTCCTTTAACCAAGTCAAAAGGAAAATTTCCTGTATCATGACACAAGAAAAGACGGCGAGCATCCTTTTGGATACGGTGGAGAGACATGATGCTCATATGCTCTCATTAGCAAAAAAAGTTAATCAGAAATCAAATAAAAAAGGAGTCCATAACCGTGTACAATCTGCTTTTTGGTAAGTGCAAACCCCTGACAAACGTTTTGCGGTGAAGCACATCTTGAAAGTTTATACTGCACTTCGTCACTTTCAAAAAACACGGTTATGGACTCCTTTTTTTATTTGATTTCTGATGAACTTTTTTTGCTAATTGTCATGGCATTAATTTATCATTTGTGCTAGTTTGATTCACATTGGATAATATTTACAGCACTTTTTGCATTTTTTTCGTCAACTATATTTTTTCGCCAATCAATATTGCATTTTATCAATTTACCATTACATTGCCTGATTTACATAGAGACTATTATTATTTACAGTACTTTTTGAATTAATGCACTTTAGAGGTTAGAGGTTATGCGCCAAACACTCAAATGTTTTGTATGGGGTTAGCTGTGTTCCCTCACTGTGTTCTAACTGTATGGGGGCTGGGCTGGCAGGGACATAACAGGGACATAACAGATCTAACTGATCCCCATCGCAGGGATCAGTAGATCTGTCATGTCCCCCTCACAGAATGGAGAACCGCCGTTTAAAGCGGAGTTCCGCGCACATATATAAATATATATATTTTTTTTTTCGGCATCACCTCTGCTTTTACATATAATCTACATTAATGCATACATGTATTGCAATACAGTTCTTTTTTTTTAAATTTACTTACAACCTTATTTTCGTCTTGTAGAGCGTTTCCATCTTGAGTGTGGGCATGTGAAGCCCACTAGGACTGTCTTCCGGGATTGGGTGCATGCTGGCTACCCAGCGTGCACCTCCTGATCTCACGCCTGCGCACGCATACACCAGACGTAGCGGCTACAGTGTGTCTCGTTGAGAGGCGGCGATGCCCACCGACTCCTGGGAATTATGACACACATCTCCCAGGAGACAGTGCACCACTGGAAATTGCGCATATCACCGCGGGGGGGGCGGCAGGAAGAGACATATAATGCTTTGGAAACAAGGTAAGCAAATTAAAAAAAAGTTCCCAATGGTGGTTGTATTATCAGTAAGGAAGCGGGTCAGATGAGGAGTAAAACGTGGGTGGAACTTTAAGGTGATTGTAGCTGGATTAGTGCACATGCAACAACAAAGTTGAGTATTTTCAATGATACTTTTTTAAGTTTGTACTAATAGTTATTTTTTTCAGGATAATCTTTCAGGGGTCAACCCCTAACCTCAAGCACTACCAATACACAGAGGTTTAGAAAAATGTAATTTTTTCTAAATTTGTGATTATCAGTACTGTTTGGACCTCCAGCAGGGAGAAGACTCCTTAAAGCTTATCCTGAAAAAAATAATGTTATTGCTTATTTAAAAAATTTAATGGGCAGTACTCGGCTGTGGCGATGTACAGGCAAACAAGAAAATACACAACTCAAATAAAAATAAATATACTGCTTCACCTGCCAACGGATTTGTAATATATTGCCAGCCATTCGTTTGATACACTCTGATTTATTGTTCAGTGTTTAAAATGTGGAAGGGTGACATAGGAAGCCATAGAGTTCTACCAGGAGCTGAAATTCTACCGTGTCATCTTTCTAACTTTTGTTGTATGCAACAATATTTATGCAAATATTTCACAGACCACAATTCTGCTTACTAAAAGAGTATGTGAACCAGTGGCGGCTGGTGTTTTTTTATTGCGGGGGCAGCAAACAATCCACCCGGCAACCCCCAAAGTCGGTTGGGTCACCTACCCAACCCCTCCTACCCCCGGAAAATCTGATCAGATCTCTTTTCGGGCAATCTGGTGACGGGTCTTAGACCCACTTCCTGATTGGTTGGGAGGAGAATCAGTATTACAATAGCCAATGCATGTAGTTCAGGGGGCCGGATGCGTGGATGGGGGGCGGTGCCCGTGCGCCCCTAATAGATGGGATGCCACTGAATTGTGAACCTAAAATCAAAATTGCATAGGTTGCTTTTAAGGCACTTTTACATTGTAAAAGCCTTTCTTTTTGATGATTTATTCTGGGATTCCAGCTTTCTATTCCTGAGTGACAACTCTTATCTATTATCTTATAATACAGCAGTGGCTTTGTCACCCTTCTGTGTACACCTCTGCTGTGAGACTACAGACCGTTGTAAGGTTCTGCATTCTTGCATTCATTTCCCTCTAACCGATAATGTAATTTTCCCTGTGAATGATTTCCATGACAACAGCAACGCTTCCTGTCCAATAATTCAGGATAGTGTGTCTATGTTCTTCTCACTGCTGTAGGTCAAGTAGAGAGAGCACAGATGTAAGGCAACCCTTGCTTTCCCCTGCAGCTGTAGGAAACTGCACATGGATAATGGGGTCTTAAAGTCCAGGAGCAAGCAGCTGCATTACTGGAAGTGATGAGAAGAAGCTGAGCATTCTTGGAAACTTTTGCCATAGCCTAAACATAGGATTGCACCAAAAATGTTATTCAGTATATCTAACAACTGCTTGCTAATTACCTATACCTGAACCTCTTCTATACGTTTAAAGGTTGCATCTACATCTAGTTTAAACCCCTTCCCACAATCTGTTAATGTTCCCAAGCATGATACATCTGATGAAAATATGGTAATAGGCACCCCCCTCTCCCTGACAGCTGACATATTGTTTGGCATCTGGCTCTCTATCTCAGCCTGCAGCTAGGCTGGCTGGGATTGGCAGGTCAGGTCCCAACTGAAGATTAGAGACTAATCACAGTGATTCCCAGAGGCTAGAGGTTTCCTTGATAAGATAGATCTTAAAGTGGTGCTTTATAATGTGGCATAAAGCAGAACTTCCCCTTTAGGGTGAAGTTTCTCTTTAAGCCTAGAGATGAACAGTTCAACCTTCAGGGTGAAAAGGGATCTGCAGTGACATTGATTTAATAATGTAATTGTCATATTCAATCATATTATTAAAAATAATAATTTAACTAAAATATATATTTTTACATTTTTGCACATTAATTCTTAAAAAATTTAATGAAAATTGACTTTCCCCTTTAACTTAACATTTACAATTTAGATCCAGCAGTTTATAGATTTATGAAAAAGATCACTGTACAAAAGGTAACATACACAGCGCTAACATTTTTGATGAACATACATTATCACATATTGATTAACTGCACCTAAATAAAAGAACACAAAAAAAATAATTAAAGACAAAGTTAAATCAATTTGATATGTGTAAAAATGCTAAATGGTACCCCAAGGGAGTTTGGAAACTGCCTTGACTTAATCTGCATATGAGAAAGCTCAGCAAAGTTGTTAGCAAACCAAAACAACAAAAATTGAAAAAGCCATAAATGGCTGTGGAAAATGATGAAGTGAGTTATTAAATTGATTTATAAACCATTATAATTCATTTATTCACAGGAGATACTCACCCTTGAATACACTTTGCTTATTGCATTTTCTTTTCAAATATGATATACTGTATATAGTATGTCTCCTTTTGTGGACTAAAAGATGGTTTTGTGAGTAAGTTCTGCTGTAACAACAAATAATGCTTGTACAACTGTTTTTTATTCTGCTCAAGCACTAGGCAATTGAAATACAAATGCTGCACCAGTGGTGGCTGCTCCATTGGGGCGCAGGACGCCGCCCCCTAGTCCATGCGTCCGGCCCCTAATCTACATGCAGGATGCCCGGCGCATTGAATTCAATTTTTTTTTGTTTTTTTTTAAGAACATGATTAGAGCCTGAGGCTCTAATTGGCTTCAAAAAATGGTGGGCTCCTTAAAACTTTAGTAATAACCACTTACATGTTAGAATCTGGAAAGCGGAATGTCAAATTACTGTGTGCGATGCTCCGTCTGGTGATAAGGATGGAATGGAGGGCAGCTGGATGAGCATCCAGATTACAGGGGGCACAGCCAAAGGTGTAGATGTAAATGAATGAGCAATGCCCTAAAGGTTTTCACCAGAAGCCGTGGATGGCTGAGCGGACCGGGTGGCACCAGAGCAAGAAAACACTCTGGGCAGAAGGAAGTTTCAACCAGTAGCTGGGTCATGCTGTGAGCGAGCACTCCTGTAAGAGCTGCCACACATTGGACCCGGGAATCGCTGCTGGTTTCAGGTGATCAGCAGCGTCAAGAACTGACAAGCACTAGACAAGCTGACGGCATGGAGAGAGGGTCAAGCCACTAGGAGGGCTGGCCACAACGTGTTTCCTGCCTGAGGAAGGAGGCGGAGCTTTGGAAATGCATTGCAGCTCATCCTCCTGGTGGTCTGACCCTCTCTCCATGCCGTCAGCTTGTCTCGTGCTTGTCAGCCCCTGATGTTGCTGATCACCTGACACCAGGGGATGGGGTGGCGTTTGCTGCCCCCCCCCCTCCAAAATATTGAGGACCACTGAACTTCACCCATTTGTGGTTTAAATCGCTAAAGATTAAGGACTCTTTTACTGTAAATGTGACTTTACTCAGAGAGGGCAGTTAGATATGTACAAGAGTAATCCAACTACCCACAGGCATCTCTTCTGACCGGTTCCTCTGACAAAATGGGTCCCAGGACTATTCATATTTAGCTTATAGAATAGTGTGGGGAAGCCATAATGAAAACACTTCTGGTGCCTGATAAGTATGGGCATGAGTGCATCATAGATAAAACACAGTCAACCAGTCTAGCTGAAAATGGTCAGATCCAGAGATTATCATTCAATGTCTATCAACATCTGCACGCCGACTATGCCAGACTGTGATTAAACACTGTTGACCCCAGCCCCTACATCACTGTGGGACAGATTAAGGACAGTGAATAGAACCACAGTGTATGGCAGGGAATCCAGGTGCACAGCCACCTGACCAGAAGTGTGTTGGATGTGAAGATTCTCCTGGCAAAAATAAACGTTATTCTTTTGTACGGTAGCTTTTCTTTTTTTTTTTTCTTTGTTTTTTTTTTTTACATCAAATAAGAGTATTTCATTCATGTAATATTTTAAATTTAGCACATTATGATAAAAAAGAAGAGGATTTTTAACACAAAAAATGTTGCATTTGATCAACGTGTCCAAAGCATTTACCACTGATCTCCACTTTGACAAGAAGCAGCAAACATGCATGTAATTGGCAATGAAAACACACTTCTAAGAAAAACAGGCTTAGATTCAGAGCAATACAAAAAATATGAAAACCAGCAACCCTAGGGATTAAGTGAGCAAGGAGTCAACTGCACAAAATAAAAATTAGAAACACTGAGTAGGTAGGCTAGGCCATCTCAGTGACATTCAACTCTACTAAATATACTATATCATATATATAACACTTTATTCACAGTAAATGATGTTTACAAGCATGCGTGTATAGAGAAGATAGCTTTATTCATTTGGGTTTTCTTTAGGTATGTGTATTTTCTCCTACAATATGATGGGTTAATTAACTGTAGAATATATGTATGTGTTTGCTCTGCTACACAAATTAGATTTGATGCAGAGTTTATTGTGCATAAATAAAATCCTGTAATTAGAGTGAAACACAATAATGATATGCAGTTATGAGCAGATCTTTCATGTCTCTGCATATATGCAATTATTTTCATGAATAGGATGTGCAAAGTAGAAAGTATATTATTAATAAATATAATTCTGAGAAGGAGGATGGTAACTGAGGTAAACACTGTACTTGATTCTTTCAGTGATTAGGATATTTTGTATTTTTACCGTATGCCATTGAAAGCAGATCTGAAAGCATTTTACCATAACACCAACCCACTTAGCAGAATTACAGCAAAAATAAAAAATAGGTCCTTGCACAGCACTTATAAATAATATAAAAAAAACTTCCCTGGGGCCCACTCACCAGACCTTTATGTTAGACATTGATGATATCGATTATGCCTTTCAGGTACATCATAGATTAGGAAAATTTGAGAAACTCTGCAACAGGGATGCAGACAGCTGTACAAAGCAAACAGGAGTTCTAGCCTTCCCTACTGTTCTTTCAAAAGCATTATTTTTGTTCATTTTGCCCTTGGAATTCTCACCTGACTTCCTGTCTGGCCAGCAGGACAGAAAGTGAGAGGAATCTTTTTAATAGAGCCCCAGATAGCAGTAAAATATGGAAGAGGTTGTAATCTTTTCCTACTCCATTCAAAACGTTAAAGGAGAAGTACAGCCAGAGCTTGTTTGGCTGTACTTCTTCTGTGGAATACAGGAGCCCGCTGTCAGCTGACGTCACAAAGCAGGTCCAGGCTAGGGAAAGATTACGAACACAGGTACCTGGCTCAGCCTTTCAGCAAGCTGCTGAGAGTCTGAGCCAGCCGCTCCCACCCTCTCCATAACCCAGCCCTTCAGTGAGTGTTGGGGGGGGGGCAGTACAGACTCTGAGAAATGAGTGATCAGCGTTCTTTGATCACTCATTTCTCAGTCTTAGAGCCACCAGGCAACAGATGCAGCATCGAACCGATGCTGCATCCAACCGATGCTGCATCCACCTAGTTAAGTATGATTTCTAAAAAAAATAAAAAAAACATACTTTACTTTTAAAACAAGATTTTGGCTAGACATACACTGTTTTGTCCATGCAGGGCTAAACAGTAGGTTTACATTAAGGCTGACCCCTGCAGCTATTAACGCTTACCCTCCGTTTGCTCCCTATGGAAGCAAAGTTACATACATCAGACTTCCATGTACTTCCCTTCATGGTAAGTTTTCTGGTTTTATGTATTTGGCTGCTCAGGCATCCAGAGCTGCCACACAAAGGTGAGGAGAGACTCCTTGTGTAGACTCCAAGTCGTAACTTAGAACTTGCACAGGGTATTTTTTTCTTCACTCCTGGTGGCAAGGAGGGAAGGTAAGTATGAGGTGCTGGGGGACCAAAATTAAATTTTTGCTTTGCCTTGTAATAGTTGTATATAGTTGTTTGGTAAATCTGAAAGTAAACTTTCAGCCCAAAGTTTATAAAGTTGTAATAGAATGCAAGTAACTAGAGGCTCGGTATTTACCTTTAAATATCTTTAAGTTCCCTGGGAGTCTTAAAGCCCAGAGATTTCTATTTATCTTAAGCTCATAACATTACAAGAGGTAGGGCTAAACTGGTGCATGAGATATAGGTTAATATCATCCTTCAAAAGTTACCATCATAAAGAAAGAGGTAACTTAACACCATAACATCCCCTCTTAGACTTTACAGTTTTCTTGGAAAATCTACAGAAGTTCTTTATGGAAATACTATGCGAATGACACGCTCGCTCTTACGCAGTCTAAGGCTTGGTGTTATGCCCATGGCCAATTAGCTGCGAGTGGTGTGCGTGCATCTATTCACACGCATGCGCACTACGGACCGCTGGACTGGGCGACGTTACGTACGTTACAGCGAACGTTGCCCAGTAGGGTTTATAGGCAGGGCACCCCTGCCTAAATTAGTACGGAGGAGTCTCCAGGGAGTTCGGATGCTATACACACTGCTGGTGAGTAGCTGTTGGCGATACATGTGGAGTTCGCATGGTGGATGCTTCCTATGTACCACCAGGCTTTTCCCAATCCACTCTTACTGTAATATTTGTAATCTATTTATATTTTGTGCAGCGGACTTGGATTGCTGGGGTCTTATGTGATACCCACGGGCGCTTCACACAAGTATAACCGCCATACCAACATGGTTACCAAGGGGCTATAAGCCCACACCACTTTGTGGTTGATACCTTCCCTGGGACTACATTTTGATGCAATACTGATATCCATCAGGTATCAACAGAACGCCTATCTTTATACAGTGATTGGGTGCCCCCTCCCCCACTCTGCCTTCCCTTTGGATCCTCCTGGACGATGGTCCAGGACCTTCCACACCACCTTGGTTGAGGCCTTTCCCCCCTCCCCCTTTTTCCTCCCCCCTTGCTCCTCCCCCTTCCCCCTCCCTGTTCACCCACTCTTGCCCAAATCCGTTGATATCAGGTACTTATCATCTCTGCATTTACTCTGATACAGGATTCATTATCTATGCAATCCTCCATGCACAATACCCCACCTTTGCCGACGAGGGATATCTGGCGTGTTCGCGTCGCACTTGATGGTACTGGACACGTGGGTGAGCGGCAAACTATTATAGATATACTCCCCCAATGTATATATTCTATATGTGAAGTATTGTAATGCTGCAGTACTTGTATTGATTAGATATTCTTCAATGTTATGTAAATGTACTTTCAACTACTGTAGATATTCTTCCTGATGAAGCGGTTATCCGTGAAACATGTCGAGGACATATGGTATCTACACGCCAACGCCATCTGAGTCCATCTCTCCTTCATGTTTCTCCCTTGTTCTCATATACAGGGGGCATAAGGCAGAATGATAGTCTATTGTAAAAAATCTTTTTTAATTGTCAACAATGCATTTTGTTTTGTGTTTACACTTTTTATGATATAATAAAAACTTTGATGTAATTTTAACTCTCTATGCTGTATACATTTATTACCCCATGGTATCGCAATAGTCCAATCTTTACTGTCTGTCTTGGGTACAGGCAGGGGAGCCTCTACCCTTTTTTGCAAATTACTATTGTTCATGGATGAGACACCGTTAATGACTACACACCCTATATAGCCTATTGAGGTAATTCGCTCTCTGTGATATACATAATAAAGGAATTGTTATGTGCAAGAAAAACATCAGAAACTTTTTTTAGCCTAAATCTAACAAATTACAAATAGCAAAGAGACTGGTGACAAAGGACAATTCTTTTTCCTGTAATGCACATTTAAGAATCTTCACAGATACTAGAATTTATGTGCAAATTAATTAATGGGTTAATTTAATGGGTCACAGACTAAGTGTAAATAATGAAAAATATGATAATCCATCCTTATCACTGCTCTAATTGCAATCTATTTTTTGTAGACAAGAAATATGTCATCATTTACATCCAGATTGCATGTCTTCAGAAAAAGACTTGTAGGAATATTCAATGCAGATGGAAGACATACTCACCATCACTTATTTTGGTGCCTCCAAGTACAATGGCTGATATCCCAACAGAGGAGGAGAGCATCCAGATACACACATTGATGAATTTAGCTTTCAGTGGTGTCCTGAAATCCAGGGCTTTTACTGGGTGGCACACGGCAATATATCGGTCAACACTCATCATGGTAAGGGTGAATATACTGGTAAACATATTATAGTAGTCAATGGACATGACTATTTTACAGAGAATGTCTCCAAAAGGCCAAGAACTCATTAAAAATTCTGTGCTCTGGAAAGGCATGGTAGTGGTCACTAGAGCGTCAGCCAAAGCTAGGTTAAATATATAAATGTTGGTTGCAGTCTTCATTTTTGTGTATCTGTTGAGAACAAAAGATACAGGTGAAAGTCATAAAGTAATTAAATAATCAATGCATTTTTTTCAAAGGAATGATATAGAATGTATACGTGTTCTAGAAGCCAGAGACTCTGACTCAGTCATGTAGAAATTGCAGCAGTTTCAATCATGTCCCATGGTTAAAGCGTAACTCCACTTTTGTTGAGAAAAAAACATTCCCCTCTGGGTGATCTATGTACATTGCAAGGATTATAACAACCTTTGTTGCAGATGCCTACCTTTTTGTTATTCTGAAGAAATCCCTCTGTGCTTATCTGTGCCTCTGTACTGAGTGAGTCTTAGTGCCCGTTCACACAGGGGCAACTTGCAATCCGACTTGAGTTGCCTCAAGTCGCCCCAAGTCGCTTGACATTTGAAATCCCATTGAAATGAATGGGAGCCATCTTAATATACACGACTGAAGTCGCTCCGACTTCAAGGCGACTTCTGGAAAGGTTCCTGTACTACTTCTAGGCGACCTCTATCTGACTTGTGCCCATAGGACTCAATAGAAGTCGCCTCCAAGTCGGAAACCCTCATCTACATGGAAGCGACTTTACAGTTAAAAGAATAGAATTTATTTTTAGGCAGCCCCTTCCCTCCCTTCTCTGATTGGTCAAGGTAAAGTCGCCTGTCAAAAGCCATGTTATAAAGTCGTCTGAGGTCCTTGAAGTCGCTCTGAAATCACCTAGCGAAGTCGAAAACTGTCCGCTGAAATGGAACTGGTTAGTCTCTTCCCTCCCTTCCCCGACGGATTTTTATTTAAGATAAGAAAATTGACATTTCAGCGAAGGTACATCTACTCCCAAAGGCTGAACCTCCGCTGAAGATAACTCAGGATACCCGTGTTCAGTCTATCTCCAGCGGATCTTCATCATGTCCTTGGAAAGGTCTTCAGCGGAACTTCAGCCTCGCTGAAGTCAGCACATATAATTCTACCGAGGGTAAGTAAAGTTACCCTAAAGTTTACAGTTCGCTGAACCCCGCTGAACTCC
>BLSH010031381.1:700588-716762 GCA_018402905.1 Glandirana rugosa | reverse complement strand
TACCAAAATATTGCTATTTGAGAGGGAGTCTCGTGGTTGTCCTTGGAGAGGGATTACGTCATCCTCTACCAAAATATTGCTATTTGAGAGGGAGTCCCGTGGTTGTCCTTTGTTGGTGCTCTGAGGGAGAGTTTATCGTTATAAAACCATCTCCTACTGCATTAGGGAGAGGTTCCTGTCGGTGCTGTAAGGGGGAGATTATTGTTCTAAAATCATCTCATACTGCAGTAGGGACAGGTTCCTGTCGGTGCTGTGAAAGACAGATTATCATTCTAAAATCATCTCATACTGGTGTAGGAAGAGGTTCCTGCTGCTGGTGTGAGCGGTGGAGAGGTGTATTGTCTGAACGTGTGTTTAGCACGGCAGGGGGCATTATCACAGACAAGCACAGCCGCCTGTCCACAGCCAACGTGGACAAGCTAACGTTTATTAAAATGAACCAGGTATTGATCCCACAAGAATTGTCTGTACCTTGTGCAGAATAGACATTTAGACTGGCCTCACACAGCCATTGGTATACTTGTTTTTTTTTAATATGTCTCAATATTTTTGGGGCTACCCCAATTAGAAAAAAAAACAAACAAGCAAATAACAGTGTTGGCTACCTCCTCCTCCTCCTCCACCACCACCGCCACTTCCACCTACACTGCCATGGTCACGGCCCAGTTAACCTCTAGGCTCCTACTCCACCTCCTCTTCCCATTTTTATTTTTTTGTGATTTTAAGTTATTTCCCTATCCACATTTGTTTGTAGGGCAATTGTCCTACTCCTTGCCCCCATTTTGCTTCCTTTTGCAGCCCTCTAGCCCTTTCCAGGACTTTTTTACAGCCACTTTTGTGCCCAAAAGTTTGGGTCACCATTGACTTCAATGGGGTTCGGGTCCGGGGTCAAGTTCGGGTCAAGTTCGGTACCGAACCCAAACTTTTCCGCCAAGTTCGGCCGAACCAGATGAACCAGAACATCCAGGTGCCCGCTCAACTCTAATTACGACCTTTTCTGGAAGGCTTTGTCTCAGGAAGATGGAAGGATCAATGCAATCTTTCTCCGCCTGCTTCCCCAGTCTCCTCTTCCTTTCTGTTCCTCCTCTTTCCATTCCTCCCAGTCCCTGTTGCTGCACCAATGACTCATATGCACATTGCACCCAGTGATCATAACATCCCATCTACACCCTGGGATTCATGCAGGGATGTCATGGGTATTTTTCTGTCATACACATGGATGCATCAACATGACACTGGTGATGATTTTTTGTTGTTTGTTTTTTGATCTTTGACATGTATTCACATATTTTCAGAAATTATGTCTCTTGCCCTTTAATCTCTGCTATGTTTCATAGAAATGAAAGTACAGGCAATAACCTGTTCCCTGCTGTGTGGATGTATGAGGATCCAGAGGGACCGGATGCTGACAGGATGGGGCGTGCCGCGGGCGGTACCCCTCTTCTTTCGCTCTTTTCACCCAGCACACCCAGGGGTCTCTGCAGCCTATGCGGTGGCCCCTTTGCAAGCGGCTTTGACTGGCGTGACACCCATCGGCACTCTCACATGTGAGAGCTGGGGTGGGTGCCGTGTCATTGGCCGCATATATGCGTCGGAGGCTGTGGAGCGCATGGCGCCACCCCACACATTGATGGGGCGCCACCGTGCGTTCCAAGGCCTGTTGGCCTGATTTGATGCTGCTTATGCGCCTGCGCGCCACACACGCGGGTGACACGCATGCGTTTGCATGGTCCACCATATTTAAATCCCTGACACTGAACATCGGATGCTCACACACAGATAAGCCGCTGGGGCTACTAAAAATTTTGGATGGGGGGACCCTCTCTGTGCCCATACGAGGCTCCCACTGACTAGACATGCGGTCTGTCCTTTCATATGTCCTCCATATCAATGGAATTATACCTTCCCCACTATTGATCAGATAATGGACACAAAACTATGATTCTTGGACAGTTCCTATTTTGAGACACAGTAATCTTATTCTCTACTTGCCATTAAAATCCCATCATATATGGGGGGTTTAGCCTTTTTTGTATATCACTTCCGGCTAGGACAGATGTAAACACTGCCATTTTGTTTTTGGGAAAGCATGAGATCAATGTTTTTATCTCATGCTTTCCAAGGTAGAGGAAAGATCTGGGGTCTTATTCCCAGATGTCTCCATAAAGACAACCTGTCATGCTTTATTTCTATCACAAGGAATGTTTACATTTCTTTTGATAGGAATAAAAGTGATAAAAAAATTTAAAGGGATAGTGTAAAAATGAAAAAGTAATTAAAAAAATTGTAAAGCACCCTCGTCCCTCTGTGTTTGCATACAGAAGCAAATGCATACATAGGTTGCACGCGCATATGTAAACAGTGTTCGCACCACACATGTGAGGTATTGCCGTGAATATTATAATGAAAGCAATAATTCTAGTGCTAGACCTTCTCTGTAACTCTAAACTGGTGACCTGTAAAAATGTTTAAAGCATCGCCTATGGAGATTTTTAAGTATCATAGTTTGTTGCCATTCCAATAGCGTCCACAATTTTAAAGCGTGACATGTTAGGCATCTATTTACTCAGTGTAACATCATCTTTTATATGTTACAAAAAATGGGTTATATTATATATTGTGTTTTATGCATTGAAATTCATTAAAGTGAATTAAAAAAAAAAAATGAGTTTGAAAACCACTGCGCAAATACTGTGTGACAAAATAAATTGCAGCAGCCACCATTTTATTTTCTAGGGCCTCTACTAAAAAAAAAAAAATATTATGTTTGGGGATTCTCAGAGATTTTCTAGCAAAAAAAAAAATGCTGATTTATACTTGTAAACAAAAAGTGTCAGAATATGCCTGGTCTTCAAGTGGTTAAATTTCACAAATGTTCTAACCCTTCCCTATTCTATTTTAAGCAAAACAAAAGTTTTGCCTTTGTATATAGAATACTTACATTTTCCAGGAACAGGAAACTCAGGATCTGGTTGGTCACTATGGCCAACTTCCTATGTTTTGCTACACTTTTTTGCTTTTATAAACCAATTCCAATATCAGGGGCATGTTTTCATACACCCAGCTATCAGCTGTACTTATTCGTAAGCCCATGTAGGATAGTGACCATTAGAGCAAACAATACCAAACGAGGTCTACACATGCACAAGCCTACTTCTCAATTACCAAAAAGAACCAACATTCTATCACTCTTGTAATTTATCAGTTTTATCTACCTTTGTCTACCTTCAATCATACAGGTGGTGTTAATCCTCCTGTCTTCTTAAAAGTGGTTATAAAACTTTGAAAAGAAAAATTAACAAAGCATATCTCTTCTTCCTCTGCAATGTGTTACCTCTGGCAGTTTTTCTAAGGCTGTGTTGAGGGGTGTGTCTATCCCCTCCACTTAGACATCAGATTGCACTCAGCTCTCTGCTCTGTGCTGTGGAATTAGTGAAATCAGATCCCCATCTCGTGGTAGCCCAGAAATATTATATGATCTTTAGAGGGCTCTGGATCGGAAAGGGTGGCAGATAAAGAGGTACAGTTTATGTGGAAGGATGTACTACTTAATCATTATTTATCACATGATGACAAACCATTTAATACCGCTTACAACGATCAGCTTTTATTTATGTAAAACCTGTATCCCAAAAGGAACACAACTGTTGCTATAACTGCTTATAAAGTGTAATCTGGAGTTTAGCTTCAATTGGTTTAGTGTATCTAGATAAGCTAGTCTATCCAATGCTCTCCTTCCCCAAGACTGACAATGCTGCTGTCCAAAGATGTCTCTGTTGCTACTTTTTCCAGAGTATAGGCATTCTAATACAGGGAGGGTGTTACTGGCCAAATCACCAGGTGAAGAAAGCCCAAAAAATGAAAGTGAATGTAGCCACCACATCTAGTGATTGGTAAGCTGCAATAGTTTACATTATTGATTTTGAGTTTAAAACCACTTTAATCAAGGAACTTTCTAAAAAGACATTGTTGATAATCAGCCTTTACAAGAGTAAAGTAAATACTGGTATATAATTATTGCTAAAAGGAAATAGTCAAACAGTTTGTGAACTGATATTCTATAGCTTTTGTTGCAATATATGTTCAGTCTTCATTTTGCTTCTTTCACGTAACGATGGGCTCTGGCTTGTTCAGAACCAAACGTGCCCGGGCCCACCAGGAAGTGAACCCTGCACTGAGCTAATCACAGGCAATGATACATTTCCCAGATGTGCAGCTGCAGCGATCAGGGAAATGTCTCACTGCCTGTGATTAGCACAGTACAGGGTTCACTTCCTGGCAGGCTCGTGACGTGGTGCATTATCATGCTAGAAGTAGCCATTAGAAAATGGGTACACTGTAGTCATAAAGGGATGGACATGGTCAGCAACAATACTCAGGTATACTGTGGCATTTAAACGATGCTCAATTGGTACTAAGGGGCTCAAAAGAAATATCCCCCACACCATTACACCACCAGCCTGAACCATTGATACAAGGCAGGATGGATCCATGCTTTCATGTGGTTTACACCAAATTCTGACCCTACCATCTGAATGTCGCAGCTGACATCAAGACTCGTCAGACCAGGCAACAGTTTTCCAATCTTCTATTGTCCAATTTTGGTGAGCCTGTGCGAATTGTAGCCTCAGTTTTCTGTTCTTATGTGACAGGGGTGGCACCCGGTGTGGTCTTCTACTGATGTAGCACATCTGCTTCATGGTTTGATGTGTTATGCATTTAGAGATAAAGTTCTGCATACCTTGGTTGTAATGAGTGGTTATTTGAGTTACTGTTGCCTTTCTATCATCTCAAACCAGTTTTCCTATTCTCCTCCAACCTCTGACATCAACAAGGTATTTTCATCCACACAACTGCCGCTCACTGGATATTTTCTCTTTTTTGGACCATTCTCTGTAAGCCCTAGTGATGGCTGTGCTTGAAAATCCCAGTAGATTAGCAGTTTTTGAAATACTCAGACCTGTCATGCACCAACAACCATGCCATGTTCAATGCCACTTACATCCCCTTTATTCCCCATTATGATGCTCATTTTGAACTTCAGCAAGTTGTCTTTGCCACGATTAGATGCCTAAATGCATTAAGTTGCTGCCATGTGATTGGCTGATTAGCAATTTGTGTTACCAAGCAATGGAACAGGTGTACCTAATAAAGTGGAGGTGAGTGTATTTCAAAGTGCAGTCCACTCCAGTTACTTTTTAGAAAAAATAGGTATGGACTGCAATGAATCAGGTTTATGATTATACTAACCGCTACACTACTGCTAAAGCAAAGTTGCATAGTTTGCGGCAGGGTGGACGCTCTGTTGCTGAGTACACAGCTAAATTCTCAGATCTCAGATACTTGGAACCCAGCAGCGCAAAAGAGTCAGTTCCAACAAGGACTCTCTAAACAGGTTAAAGGGGAGCTTGCCTGAGTAGAGACTCTTAACAATCTCACAGCCTTCATCCAATTATGTATCCAAATTGAACAGAGACTTACAGAAAGGAGGGAGGAGAGACTGGAAATGTTTGGAAATAATGGTGGAATGTGTTTCTCTGCTAGTCAATTTGTTCAGAAGGGTCCAAAGGTTTCTCAGAATTCTAACACTCTGGAGCCTATGCAGGTTGATGCATTTAAGAGATCCATTTCTACCCAGGAGAATGAAAGAAGGTGTTTGTAAAATGTATGTCTATATTGCGAGGTCATTATGCAGGTAATTTTCCCAACAAAGTTAGAAGAACAATTGCTGTAACTGATGTTATAGTGCCTGAACCAAAAATTAAATTGACCAGTCTATTTCCCCATTGATCCATGAAGAAAATTAAGTAAATTCTTTATTGTCTCATTTTGTCATCCCTATTAAACTTATCACCAAGGACCATGAAATTCATTGCTGTGTTAAGATAGACCCCAGGACTGGAGGAAACTTTATGGACATAGAATATGAAGCCATAATACCCATAAAGCGCAACCCCTGGTACCTCGGTTTGAGGCAGACCATCAGGAGACTATCAGCTTTTAGCTGATTAAGTCACCAAAATTTCCTGTCATCCTGGACATTCCTTGGTTTTCTACCCCTAAACCCTCTATCAACTGGGGATCAGGGCCCATAAATGTTACTACTCCATTGTGAGGAACATTGTAGAGAACATTGTTAAAGTTCCCCACTGATCAAGGAGTGACAAGTTAATGCGGGAACTACCCAGTCATATGACAACCTGCCTCCACAATACCATGAGTTCTGGGATGTCTGAGATTAAAAGAATGATGATTGATCACCTTCTCATCACCCATATGATTGTCCCATTGAACTGCTGCCAGGTTGCCTTTTCGGTCTGTCAGAACCTGAGTTAAAGGTGCTCAGGAAATAGCTTGATGAAAATTTAGAGAGGGGCTTTATCAGACACTCAATGTCTCCTGCAGGGGCAGCCTTGTTCTTTGTTGTATAACCTTGTCCACATTTGCAACGAATGGAAAACTGCCTTTAGAAACAGATATGGGCATTTTGAGTCTTTGTCTTTCAGCCTTTCGCCTGTGGCACAGACTGCCTTTAACAAGCTAAAGACTCTTTTCACTTCTGCACCAATATTGGTACATCCTGATCCTGACCTACCTTTTATCATGGAAATTGATGCTTCAGACTTGAGATTTATGCATTCTCAGCAAGAAGAGAAAAGATGCAGCTTCATCTTTGTGCTTATTTCTCTTGTTTAATGTCTTCAGCCGAAAAGAATTATGCTATTGGGAATAAAATTTGCTGGCAATCAAGGAAGCATTTTCCAAATGGAGGTACCTGCTAGAAGGGGCTTATCATCCTGTAACTGTTCTCACTGATCATAAAAAATTGGAATTAATATGTTCTGAAAAGAAATTGTCTTCTAGACAAGCATGTTTGTCTCTATTCTTTTCCAGGTTTAATTTCATTATCTCATATCAACCTGGCCTTATCGCTGATTTTGTCTGAGCCTCTCCATGGCAACTCTGAATGTACAAGACTGCCTCAAAAGGACTTCCAAGAGTCTACAAGTTCCAAGACAGTCTCACGGAGGAGTGCAGTGTTTACTTCAAAATTCTGGAAAAGTATTTGCTCAGCAAGAATTAGGTGTTACAATTAATTGGTCCTTAGTTTTTCATACTCACTCTAATGCCCAGACTGAGAGAACCAATCAAACTCTGGAACAGTAACTTTGATGTTTTGTCAGCTACCTTTAGGATCATAGTATATATTATATTCCTATGGCAGAATTTGCTTATAACAATTCTAAACATAGCTTCACTACTCAGTGTCCTTTTTGCTTAAACACTGGGTATAATCCAGCTTGTATTCCTGATCTCGCTATCTTAACTCCAATTCCTGCTGTTACCAACATGTTAACTACATTGCAGGAGCTTCAGAAGAAATTGATTGAGACTTTGAAGGAGTTTCAGGAATGCTGCAGACAGACATTGCAGATCACTTTCTACCTTTTATGTGGGTGACAACGCTTGGTTATCAATCAAAAATTTGAAGATACACGTTCCATGTGCAAAACTGGGTCAAAAGTTTGTGGGACCTTTACAGATTTCAGCATAAATTAACCCAGTCACTTTTCGCTTAAACCGTCCTGACAGTGGGAAGATTCACCCCATATTTCATGTATCCTTGCTCAGACCATTTCTGTGGGAAAATTCTCCCAACCCCTCCATCTATTAAAGTGTAAGCTGAAGAATAATTTGTGGCTGAGAAAATTCTTGATTCCAGGATCTTTAGGAACAAATTACAGTATCTAGATCAATGAGAAGGAAAATGGCCAGGCGAAAATTCTTGGCACCCTGATGAGAATGTTCATGCACCTATATTAACAAGACAGTTCAACCATCCCTGGCCCTAAGACATCCAGGGGATGTCCTGGAAGGAGGGGAGTACTATCAGGACCAGAATCTGGACCTTTGACCTCTGCTGCATCCGGCAGTAGCACTGCTTGCTGAGCCGCCTGAGATGCTGGACAGCATCCTGTCTGAACTATTGGATAATCTTCTCCTGTACCTTGTTTCTGGTAAAACTTGAACTCATTTCTTCTGCCATGAAATTCCTATGTAAGCCATGCCTTTGCACTTCCTGTTCGTCTGATTATTGTCCTCTCTCCCGCTGATATCTTGCTCCTGTGCATACCTGCAGCTGTCCTTATCTCCACTACCACTTGTTAGTGACCTTTGGCTTGTTCCTCAACTATGCTTTCCCTTGTTTCCAATCTGCCACCATTTACCACTGTTACCGAATGTTGGCTTGTTAACTGACTAGGCTTCTGCTTGATCACTACTTGATATATCTGCTTCTGGACCCCAGCTTAACACCTCCTGCTAAGGCAATCCTGAGGACACAGCAAAAACCATTTCTACCATCAAGAGCTCTGGTGAATACCAGTTAGTGCTTAGGCCCCACATCTTACGTGAGCCTGCATCATCTGTCAGGATGACCTGCTTGTGTACTTACGTATCCAGCTAGGCCTTGGAAGCCTCTCCACTGCTATTGCTACTGGTCTCTGAGCCTGACCCCTGACTGTGAAAAAAAGGAATCTATGTACTGAGCCACCTGATAAGGGATACGTCACAGCTCTGACTTATGAAGTTCTTTTTTAAGAGTGTGTAGCATTACCCCATAGGAGCTGCTGAATAGAATGGGTTTTCTGTTTTTTGCCTTGACCATCTCAAGAATCCCAACCCCTCTGACACACCAAGTCAAGTATACAAACATACAATATCACAGGAAATCACTGAAAGTAATACCTAGTACCCAATAGTAGAGCTATACTGTATCCATGAAAACAGGCACCAAAACAAGTAAGAATAGGCAAACTTAATTGTCATCCAGTATGGTTTGAAACTAGGCAAGCATAAAATGGATTAACACAATTTAGCATACAATGTGATTAACATTAAAGACTGGCCATAAGATGACATTTGGCATCCAGATCAGCATAAACAGTAACAAGGCTACCTCAAATGCAAAAGTGGTAGTAAAGTTTAATCTACCAAGTTCTGGAATTATACTGCCATATTGCAATAATGGTAGCAATGCTAGTCCTAGACTGACTGGGTATAAACTTAAGAAAAGAAGGGTGATAGCAGAAGGGACAGGGGAACAAAGGGGGCTTGCTGAATAATTATTATGAGAGGGGCAGTCTTTGAGATGTTCTTCTGCTGGTATTGTTGGGGCCCTTGAAGAGTGTCTTGCACTTAACGATACTCCCAGTTAACCTGCATGCAGTATGGGTACAGTATAGCGACAGTATGGTCTTGGCACAGGTGCAAGGTAGATGTGGTTCAGATGTGGTAAAGGTTTGGTATAATGCGAGTTAGTATAGTAGCTTCTTAAGACCAATAGCTTGCATATAAGCCTTCAAAATGGGGATTTTTGATTTTTCAAGTTCGAGTCCCATAGACTTTAATGGGGTTAGGAGTTTGGGTTCGAACTTTTGTGATGTGTGAGAGTCCTGGTGCAAACCGAACCGGGAGGTGTTCAGCCATTCTCTACTTTTTACAATGTTTTAAAACTTGTGATAAAGTGTTTTTGCTTTAAACTCTGTGATATTTCCCGTAAGGATCGTTTAAAGTTCCATTATTCATGTCTCTCTCTGCTCCAGGTGTCCAGATTGACAGAGAATAGACAGTTGAATAGACTATATCCAGACAGAGGTGCTCTCTCTCTAACTTCCTCAGTGACAAGAGGAAGAGATTTCATGTGCAATTTATTAAAAATATATCTCTCCACTTCTCTTACTGCACAGAGTCTATAGGGATTTGTATTGTAAGGAGTCTAATCCTCCCATTATATGGCTGCCGTCTCAAACTACAATTCCCAGGATTCTCAGTGCTTTGCATAGAAGTCTTTGGGCTGGCTTGGCATTAGCTCTCCCCCTGCTGGCCAGAGGAAAATGGTGCAGCATAACAACAGTATCTTAGTAGAGAGAGAAGAATAAAAGGCTTATGTGTCCTCCTTATTGCTGTACAAGTGAAAAAGAACCATAAAAGGAGAACACTTGTTCCAACTACTGACTGGATAAAATGCTTATTTATAATGACTTAAAAAAGATAAAAATAGTTTGCGCTGTATTAATCATAATAAACTAAGCAAATATACACAGACTACTATACAATGAGTTTAAATAAAACAACTAATTAACTACTAAATATAGTCTGCAGCCTTAGTCTCAGTTTACATCTGTGCAGCTGCATGCTGCGTGTAGGGCAATCCCTTTCATTTCATTTGGCTGCCCTACACATGAGAAATGCAGAGAAAGAGGTCCCCGGCCCTTTTTTAAATTGTAAATATAACGTGAAAATGGCTGCGCTACCCACAAGAACAATGGTGAAAAGGACACAGCTGCAACTCATAAAGTGTGAATTCTACACCAACATAATAATAAAAATAAAAATAAATTGCGCTTGTGTAAAAATACGTCAATCAACACATCCCGTGCATGTGTGTAGATGAAATATATCAATATATGACAAAATTAAAAATGACGTATGCATATATCTAAGTCCAAAGTCCAATCTTATTGGAAAAGGTAGGTGCAATAAAGATGCGAGCCTTGTCCAAATAGCCGTGACCAGTAAACATCCACCACACCACCACTTCAGTGACAGATCCTCCACCAATAAAGATGTGCCCTTACTGGGACCCCTGGACCCCTTATTATAGAGGGTCAGGGAACGCCTGTGTGGATATAAGACCTGCACTAGGCCACAGATGCCGGCCTCCTCAGCGTTGTCTTCCGGATATGTATAAACCACCGTTGAGCTCAATGAAAACAGAAGGGCCGCAATAGTGTAATAACGTTTTTAAAAACAAATAGATTTATTTAAAAGTATTGCACTTACAAACTTCCAATGAAAAGATCGCAGACAACAGATATTCCACGTTCGTTCGTTCAGCAGTGACCTGGAGACATCACTTCCGCCCTATCGATTTCGTCACGAACTGACATCTTCCGGGGCATGAAGGATGTCTCACATCACTGCTTCAAATAGCTATCTGTGTGTTCAAATGGGCCAATCCCTACGTTTGTCTGGAACAGAGCCCCTCCCATATCTCACATAGGGAACGAGCGCATTTACACGTCCGAACGTGCCTGGTTGCATCACTACAATGCAACGTGCACGGAAAACGGAACTTCCTTTGTTTGCGTTCCAAAACAAAACCCGGAAATGTATATTCTCACAATGGCCCATCAGAGAAAAGAAAAAAAAGGAGGCCTGTATCTTAATATGTACCCAAACATACAAACGAACGTTAATCGTATCGTTAATGGGACCAAAAAACGTGCAAAGGCTTAGTCAAGACAAAAAGAACACGAACCTCACTATGATTTTCTAGGGAAAAAAACGCTCGTATATTTTCGGTTCTAAAAAATTACAAAAAATGGGAGGGGAAAAGTCCAGAGACAACATTGTGCCCATACAAAAATACAAAAAACATTGGGCCATTGTGAGAATATACATTTCCGGGTTTTGTTTTGGAATGCAAACAAAGGAAGTTCAGTTTTTCGTGCACGTTGCATTGTAGTGATGCAACCAGGCACGTTCGGACGTGTAAATGCGTTAGTTCCCTATGTGAGATATGGGAGGGGCTCAGTTCCAGACGAACGTAGGGATTGGCCCATTGGAACACACAGATAGCTATTTGAAGCGGTGATGTGAGATGTCCTTCATGCCCCGGAAGACGTCCGTTCGTGACGAAATCGATAGGGTGGAAGTGATGTCTCCAGGTCACCGCTGAACGAACGAACGTGGAATATCTGTTGTCTGCGATATTTTCATTGGAAGTTTGTAAGTGCAATACTTTTAAATAAATCTATTTGTTTTTAAAAACGTTATTACACTATTGCGGCCCTTCTGTTTTCATTGAGCTCAACGGTGGTTTATACATATCTGGAAGACAACGCTGAGGAGGCCGGCATCTGTGGCCTAGTGGAGGTCTTATATCCACACAGGCGTTCCCTGACCCCCTATAATAAGGGGTCCGGGGTCCTGGTAAGGGCACATCTTTATTGGTGGAGGATCTGTCACTGAAGTGGTAGTGTGGTGGATGTTTACTGGTCACGGCTATTTGGACAAGGCTCACATCTTTATTGCACCTACCTTTTCCAATAAGATTGGACTTTGGACTTAGATATATGCATACGCCATTTTTAATTTTGTCATATATTGATATATTTCATCTACACTCATGCACGGGATGTGTTGATTGACGTATTTTTACACAAGCGCAATTTATTTTTTATTTTTATCCTTTTTTAAATTGAGCTGCACCCAACCACATGGTGCTTCGGCACTATGTGGTTTGGCACAAGCGAAAACGTGGTTTGCTAATGTACGGCGTGCTATTAAGAATTAATGGCACCTTTGTGCATCTGCTAAAGAGCAGCACGTTTCTCTGTGTGTGGGAACGTACATGATTTTACGCTCATGACAAGCAGTAATGTGAACCTAGTCTTAGTCTATATTTAGTGTTATGTTTCTGACTTCCACAGGCAGAATATTTCCCTAACAAAATTTTTAAATATGTATAGGAACTAATATGTGCATCATCTATAATTAACAAACTTGCAGTAGAGCAATGTGTATGGCAGTAATAGTGCAGCAGGGGTTAAGGGTGACTGTAAGGGCCAGAGATGTAACAGAAGGGAAGATTATCCAAAAGAAAGTCAGGTAACAGATACTATAAGCACTACATCACTGGGATGCCTTGGTGGTTTCCAAACAACACACCAAAGCATTTAGTGCGATTTGAGCCCTTCCACTTAATGCAGAGTTTCACCCTATTAAAAGTCAGCAGCTACAAAAAGTGTAGCTGCTGACTTTTAATAATCAGACACTCACCTGTCCCAGGCTCCAGCAATGCTGCCACCCACAGTATCGCTCTTCTCCCCCTCCTCCGCAAGGCGCCAACATCACAAATGCACGCTTCAAAGCCAGGTGCACACATTTGCGAGTCGCGCTGCGCGCTGTGAATGGCTGGCGTATTTTATGGGACCTGTGATGTGTCCTAGAAGATCGCCGGGGGGGAGGAAGGTGAACTTCCTCACCTGTCCCAGGCTCCAGCAATGCTGCCACCCACAGTATCGCTCTTCTCCCCTCCTCCGCAAGGCGCCAACATCACAAATGCGCGCTTCAAAGCCAGGTGCACACATTTGCGAGTCGCGCTGCGCGCTGTGAATGGCTGGCGTATTTTATGGGACCTGTGATGTGTCCTAGAAGATCGCCGGGGGGGAGGAAGGTGAACTTCCTCACCTGTCCCAGGCTCCAGCAATGCTGCCACCCACAGTATCGCTCTTCTCCCCTCCTCCGCAAGGCGCCAACATCACAAATGCGCGCTTCAAAGCCAGGTGCACACATTTGCGAGTCGCGCTGCGCGCTGTGAATGGCTGGCGTATTTTATGGGACCTGTGATGTGTCCTAGAAGATCGCCGGGGGGGAGGAAGGTGAACTTCCTTCCGGCTCTTTGGCGCCAGGAGAGGAAGTGGACCTGGGACCCTGTGAAAACAAAAAAATGACATGCCAATTGTGGCATGTCAGGGGGTCACCTTCCCTTAAAGCAGCAGTTCCACTTTTGGCTGTAACTCCACTTTAACTTTTGTGGATGCGCTTCTTATCTACAAGTACAGTATAGATCAGGCCGCAGCTCACTTAGCAAGTGACTATTTTCTAGTAAAATTACTGTAGCTACGGATATTAGAAGAAACAATAATTCACATGAGATTTGAGTTTTTGTCAAATAAATCCATAATGTAATTTCTCCTAATAGGCCCTCCTGCTACTTAAATGACAAAAATCAATACTTAATAAGGAAAACTACATTTGACATTAACACCATGAATTAATTGAGGTAATTGTGAGTACACTCTGCTTTACATCAGTTTTTATTGTATAATCTATATGATCTAAGATTCTAGCCAGCAAATACTATTATATTAGCTTCCTTAGAAAACAGATTAATCTAAGCTCTTATTAAAGCTAAATGACATATGCCAAAGCTACTGTTACATTATAACAATTATTTTACAAAAAGAAGAAAGTAAAGAGTTTGTAAAATAACAACATAAGTGCTTATTGTTGATTGGACAGCCTAGTGATTAAATGAGGGACACTCTTGCCTTAAAGTGGTTGTGAAGGTTTTTTACCTCCATGCATTCTATGCAAGAAGATTAAAAAAACCTTCAGTGTGCAGCTCCCCCCTCAGTCCCTCCTAAGACCCCTTTCACACTGAGGCAGTTTTCAGGCATTTTACCTCTAGAAATAGCACCTGTGAAGTGCCTGAAAACTGCCTCCCATGCCGCCCAAGTGTGAAAGCATGAGTACTTTCACACTGGGGCGGTGCGCTTGCAGGGCATTAGAAAAAGTCCTGCAAGCAGCATCTTTGGGGCAGTTTGGGAGCAGTGTATACAGCGCTGCATAACACCTCTTCCCATTGGAATGAATAGGCAGCGCTTCCGAAGCGCCTGAAAAGCAACACGGGCATTTTTAACCCCTTCTTTGACGTTAAAAGCACCCCGCTAGCGGTCAAAAAACACTGCTTAAACATCTGTAAAGTGCTGCTAAAACAAGCCCCAGTGTGAAAAGGGTCTTACACTTACCTAAGCCTGATCTCAATCAGGATGCAGCAGCAGGAGCCATTGGCTCCCACTGCTGTCAATCACAGCCAGTGAGGCAGGAGCAGGGGGCGGGGCTGAGCTGTGCTCTCTGTGTCTAATGGATGCAGAGAGTGGCTTACTATGGGGGCACTCGGCAAGGGGGATGGGCCAGAGCGCTAGTGGGGATCGGGGCTGCTCTGTGCAAAACCACTGCGCAGAGCAGGTAAGTAAGTATGATTGATATGTTTGTTATTATTTTTCAATAAAATAATTGCCTTTACAATCATTTTAAATCACTGGTGCTCTTGTTTCATTTTTCCACTACGTGCCAGAGAACCTCTGTTGCTAATCCTTCTGGAATGCCTATTCAGGGAACGTCTGTTGCTAATCCTTCCAGAATGCCCATTCCTTTGTGCAGGCTTGCACAGGAGCGTGCACGCACACTGAAGGTGCGCGCACGGGAACGCGGCAGGTGCGCGGGCACGTGCGCTATGCTTTAGCGCCAAACAATCCATTTAAACCGGACAGCACCATGCAGCCGGTGCTGTGCGTTCTACAGCGTGTAGTGTTCCTGAGAGACCTGTTACCTGTACCTGTTTACCTGTGACCCGGCATGTTTGACCTTGATTGATATCTGCCTGCACCGATCCCGGCTTGTCCACGACCACTCTTTTGATCATCCCTTTGTACCTCTGCCATCAGCCCATTGACAACCCAGCCTGTACCTGATGACCCTTCTGCTTTACCCTTCTGTACCACGTTGCCAGCCAGTTGCTGACCCAGCCTGTACCACTACCCTATCTAGCTGTACGAGCTACGCAGGACATCCTATCACCATCTGTGGACCAGTCCAGCCCTCGTGCCATTCTGCAATCCGGAACCGCCTGTTTGCTCTACCAGGGGTACTTGAATCAGGTGCGCAAGAGTGTTTACTCCCTGCATAAGTCAGACTCCACCACCAGGTGCGTGACACTGCTGCTCCTGAGGAAGTCCATCTTATGAAGCTAGTTGGGTGAGGGTACAGCACATCATGCACTGTGGGCATGTGCTTGCACACGTGGAGTTAGTGTTGTGGAGTGTTGCAGTGTGGGAGAGATTGAGCTGACATACCCTGGTACTGGGCAAGCATTGTGTGAGTGATCTTAATTAGAGTTGAGCGAACACCTGGAAGTTCGGGTTCTGCTGGTCCGTCCGAACTTCGGGACAAAGTCCGGGTCCGGGTCCGGACGGAACCCGAACGATCGCACGTCGAGTTAGAGAGGGTGTGACGTTGTGAGGTGTTGTGATTGAGGTGCACACGTTCGTGTACGGGTGTCACGTACTACACGACATGGGAGTGGGTTGATCGAAGTATTCTACCTGAAGGAGTCCTCGTCGTCACAGTGCGTGGACCACCACCTCAGACTGAATACGTCCCTCATTTGTGAGAACGCGTGGACTAAGTTCATGGGGACCATCTCGTTTGTCCGCCAAGGCCTAACGTCTTACCGTGCTCCCGACCTGACCAGGTGTCTACCACTATCCTACAGGACGCATCGAGCATGTCGATCTATCCCATCACCATGTCCGACCCAGTC
>BLSH010031381.1:626093-640989 GCA_018402905.1 Glandirana rugosa | reverse complement strand
CCCTGTCACTGGGATCAGTTAGATCTGTCATGCCCCTGTCAACCCCACCCCCCCACAGTTAGAACACACCCAGGGAACATAGTTAACCCCTTCACTGCCCCCTGCAGGTTAACCCCTTCACTGCCAATGACATTTATACAGTAATCAGTGGACATTTAAATTTCTGATCGCTGTATAAATGTCATTGGTCCCAAAAAAGTGTCAAAAATCTCCAACATGTCCGCCCCGATATCGCAGTACCGATAAAAATCGCAGATCGCCGCCATTACCAGTAAAAAATAAATAAAATAATAAAAACGCCATAAATCAATGTCCATAGTTTGTAGACACTATAACTTTTGCGCAACCCAATCAATAAACGCCGATTGCGATTTTTTTAACCAAAAATATGTAGAAGAATATATGTCGGCCAAAACTGATGAATAAATTTGTTTTTTATTTTTTATTTTTGGATATATATTATAGCAAAAAGTAAAAAAATATTGTTTTTTTTCAAAATTGTTGCTCTTTTTTTGTTTATAGCGGCGATCAGAAATGACGCAGAGGCGATCAAATACCACCAAAAGAAAGCTCTATTTGTGGGAAAAAAAGGACGCCAATTTTGTTTGGGTACAACGTCGCACGACCGCGCAATTGTCATTCAAAGAGCGACAGCGCTGAAAACTGAAAATTGGTCCGGGCAGGAGGGGGGTTTAAGTGCCCAGTAAGGAAGTGGTTAAAAAGAGCACTTTTGATATTTTTGATGTTTGAATGTTCACACAAACAGTGTTCGAATGTTCGCACAAATTTTTTGCCTGTTCGCATGTTCTGGTGCAAACCGAACCGGGGGGGGGGGGTGTTCAGCCCATCCCTAGACAACAGATAGGAATACCATCTTCCACTTTTCTAGTGCACATCCTAAACACCTACAAGAGAACTTACCTAGCTTCCAGTTTATTCATAGCCTTAGGATTTGTTCCAAGCCTGATGAAAGGGATGCACAAATTGCAATGGCCAGTAAGACATTTTTAGAGAGGACCTACAGCGTCTCATATTTTGGACAATGCATTTACGAAAACTTAGACATAATATCCCATTTGTCAAAACCTAAAGTTTATTATCAGAACACATAAAAAAATTGCTAGCATTTATGGATGTATCCCAATGGGAAGGAAGCCCCATTTTCTTATCAGTGTGACCAAAATGTGCAGGATCTCCTCAAACAGCAGACCTGAGAGTGAAATAAAGAGTAAAACACAGTTTAAAATTTCTGACAGGAAGGGATTCCATAGATGTTGCAATTACATCTGTGAGGCCTTGTTTTTTTATATCCACATTCAGGGCACAAATTTTTCATTAACCAAGTCAATACTGGACATTTTCACCCCCTTCCTGCCCAGGCCAATTTTCTGCTTTCAGCACTGTCACACTTTAAATGACAATTGCTCTGACTTTATGGCGATATTCCTATCATCAGTGAGTCCAGTGAAATTTATGATTAAAGTTTAAGGCTCCAATGAGAAAATATACCAGAACAATTTAGGTGGGGTGGATTTAAAGAAGTGGTTCTCAACTCCGGTACTCGGGACCCCGCAACAGGCCAGGTTTGCAGGATAACTGAAATACATCACAGGTGATATAATTTGCTGCTTAGTGATTGCAGTATTCTAGTCTGCATCTCCCCAAGGTAATACTGAAAATCTGGCCTGTTGGTGGGTCCTGAGGACCGGAGTTGAGAACCACTGATTTAAAGGAATCAAAATGCCATCCAGACCACCTCACATCAGAGTCCCCCTCACATCAGAGACACCCTAACATCAGAGATCCCTTCACATCAGAGATCCCTTCACATCAGAGACCCCCTCATATCAGAGACCCCGTCACATCAGAGATCCCCCTCACATCAGAGATCCCTTCACATCAAAGATCCCTTCACATCAGAGACCCCCTCACATCAGAAACCCCCTCACATCAGAGACCCCCTCACATCAGAGACCCCCTCACATCAGAGATCACTTCACATCAGAGATCCCTTCACATCAGAGATCCCCTCACATCGGAGACCCCTTCACATCAGAGATCCCTTCACATCAGTGACCCATTCACATTAGAGGCCCCTTCACATCAGAGACCCCCTCACATCAGAGACCCCCTCACATCAGAGACCCACTCACATCAGAGATCCCTTCACATCAGAGACCCCCTCACTTTACAGCCTGCAGAAATCCCCTTTGTGTCAAAGTCTCCCCTTACAGTGTATATAAATGGGGACTTTGATGTAAGTAGGGACTCTGGGAACCCTGATATAAGAGAGAATGCTGGGAATTGTGATGTAAGGGGGGGCTATGGTGACCAAAGACCCCCTTATATCAAAGTTCCCATTTACATCCCCTAATTTAAGGGTGAACTGTGATATAAGATGTAACGCTATTGACTTTGGTATAAGAGGGAATGCTGTGGACTCTGATGTAAAGGAGGACTCAGATGTAAGGGGGGCAAAGTGGACACTATGGCATATGTAGGGGCTCATTCACAAATGCTTTGATTTCTGAAGAGTGATTTGCAAACAGATCGCTCTTAGAGCATTTGAGAGGTGGTGAGGAGGCATTGCATGGCCTCCACCCCACCCACTTTAACCCCTTGAACTGCATGGGGTTGCGGGGCACTTGCAGAGTGCCATCATTCACTTCAACGGGTCACAGTCAGTGGGTGCTACACCTGCTGAAAGCAAAAAGAAGTATTATTGCAGCTGCAGCATGTGAACATACTCAGCTGCTGCCTCTACAGCTAAAAGGTGGTAAAGGTTGAGGGGTGGTAAAATAACGGCTCAACCACAGAGTTTTACTGCCCCTCGACCACTAGTGTAAACAATTAAATGTTTTAAGTTTAAGAAAGTGTGTTTTTTTTTTTTTTTTTAACATTGGTAAGTGTTAAAAAAATGTTTTAGCCACTTCACCCCCAGAAGGATTTCTCAGGTTAGGACAAGAGCACTTTTTGCGATTCAGCACTGCATCGCTTTAACTGACAATTGCGCGGTCATGCGACGTTGTCCCCAAACTAAATTTGCGTCCTTTTTTTTTCCACAAATAGAGCTTTCTTTTGGTGGAATTTGATCGCCTCTGTGTCATTTCTGGTCACCGCTATAAACAAAAGAAGAGGGACAATTTTGCAAAAAAAACAGTTTTTCTTACTTTTTGCTAAAATACAAATCCAAAAAAATATATATAAAAAACATTTTTTTCATCGGTTTTGGCCAATTTATATTCTTCCTCATATTTTTGGTAAAAAAAAAATCGCAATCTGCGTTTATTGATTGCTTTGCGCAAAAGTGACCACGTTTATGGATGATGAGAATTCATTTCTGGGGTCTTTAATTATTTTTTATTTTTTACTAGTAATGACGGCGATCTGCAAATTTTAGCAGTACTGCGATATTGCAGCCGACATGTCGGAGCATTTTGACACTTTTTTGGGACCAATGACATTTATATAGAAATCAAAAATTTAAATATCCACTGATTTTTGTATAAATGTCACTGGCATTGAAGGGGTTAACCTGCAGGGGGAGATCTAGGGGTTAACTGTGTTCACTGGGTGTGTTCTAACTGTGAGGGGGCTGGGCTACCATGGGCATAAGAGATCTAACTCATCCCAGTGACAGGGACTTTAATTAGTGTGTATGTATAAAAGGTCAGTGAGTTTCTGGACTCCTGACAGACCCTTGCATCTTTCATCCAGTGCTGCACTGACGTTTCTGGATTCTGAGCCATATGGAAAGCAAAATAATTGTCAAAGGATCTGCGGGAAAATGTAGTTGAACTGTATAAAATAGGAAAGGGATATAAAAAGCTATCCAAGGAATTGAGAATGCCAATCAGCAGTGTTCAAACTCTAATCAAGAAGTGTAAAATGAGGGGTTCTGTTGAAACCAAACCACGGTCAGGTAGACTGACCGACAGTTCAGCCACAAATGCGAGGAAAATAGTTTGGGATGCAAAGAAAAACCCACAAATGACTTCAGATGAAACACAGGACTTTCTGAAAACATGTGGTGTGGCTGTACAATAAGGAGGCACTTGAAGAAAGATGAGCTGCATGGTCGAGTCGCCAGAAGAAAGCCATTACTACACAAATGCCACAAAGTATCCCACTTACAATACATCAAACAGCACAGAGACAAGCCTCAAACCTTCTGGCACAAAGTCATTTAGAGTGATGAGACCAAAATTGCACTTTTTGGCCACAACCATAAACGTTACATTTAGAGAGGAGTCAACAAGGCCTGTGAAACATGGAGGTGGATCGCTGATGTTTTGGGGATGTGTGAGCTACAAAGGCACAGGGAATTTGGTCAAAATTGATTGCAAGATGAATGCTGTATGTTATCAAAAAATACTGGAGGAACATTTGCATTCATCAGCCAGGAAGCTGCGCCTGGGACGTACTTGGACATTCAAACATGACAATGATCCAAAACACAAGGACAAGTCAACCTATCATTGGCTACAGCAGAATAAAGTGAAGGTTCTGGAGTGGCCATGTCAGTCTCTTGACCTCAATATGGGGAGATCTCAAACGTGCAGTCCATGCAAGACATCCCAAGAATTTCCAGAAACTGGAGGCTTTTTGCCAAGAGTAATGGGCAGCTTTACCATCTGAGAAGATAAAGAGCCTCATCCACAAATACCACAAAATACTTTAAACTGTCATTGATGTTAAAGGGGGCAATACACAGTATTAAGAACTGGGGTATGTAAACTTTTGATCAGGGTCATTTGGGTAGTTCCTGTTGTCATTATGATTTAAAAAGAGTAAACACTGTTGATTGATAATAAATGGCTTCAGCCAAACAATAACCATGAGTGAAAGAAAACGTTTTCGTGTTTTCATATTCTCTGAAAAATGGCCAAGGAATCATAAATTCTGCCAGGGTATGTAAACTTATTAGAACAACTGTATACACACATACACACACACACACACATGTTTGAGCTTTGGGGTGCACACCCTAATGCAATGGGCTGCACACACCTATGCAAAAGTTATTTACCTGTCATATTTTAATCACAAATTAATTTGAAAATGGTTCATTCCTCATTTAAGGTTTATTAATATTTAGGTATTCTCCTGGGCCAACTGTGCATGCAAAATTGTTGGTTGATCTCATAGACATAGCCTAATATAATAATACTAGAGTAATGCATTCCAAACAACATACAGCTGTTTATGGCTATTTGCCTATCATCAGTGAATCCAGTGAAATTTATGATTAAAGTTGAAGGCTCCAATGAGAAAATATACCAGAACAATTTAGGTGGGGTGGATTAAAAGGGATCAAAATGCCATCCGCTAACCTACTTGGAAGTATAGATACTGTCTGTTAAGAAGGCTCTGCTGGGGTATCATAGTAAGTGTGTGGGAAGCCAACCCAACTCTTTCTGTTTCTGTTAACCCTAACCATCCCCTAACCTGAACCCTGCCTTTGACCTAAGGGGATGACATTAGTTATGGCTCTGTGTTTGGACAAGTATGAAAATATCACTGCTGTTGAAGATCTCTACACCAGCCTGGATGGTAAAGCCGCTGGACAAAATATTTTCTGTGGATTTTGAAATATATCTTAAATAAAGTGTATGTCTAGTTAAAAAGCATGCAGTACATTTTTGCAATACATGTGTATATACCCATGTTTTTTTCTTAAAAAACACTGCAGGTACAGACATTTTTTTCTGGCAACAGGTATTCACCTATGGTACTTGTAGTATTTTTGAGTGTAAAATTACATATGGGAGAGGTATTTAATACATATACCATATATATCATACAAATAAACAGCATTAGTGTGCACTATGCAGTGAAATTAGAAGTGGTAACAAAGAGGAACTGGCATAAAAGGCTTTTTTGTAGCGACTGTAAGTCATCCAAATTTTAGAAGAGCTCTGTTGTTTTGAGTGTTGGACATCTGGCCCAAGGTTGAATAGCAAAGCATTGCAAATACCCACCTTGTTATATTTTATTTGCAACAATGCACTTTACCTACCTTTCACGCAAAGCCTCATTACTCCATATAGACTTGCTAAGTTGTACCAAATGTGCAGCAAGCTGAATTTTTGCAAATGCACCACTTTAACCACTTCCTGACTGCCGTATGCAAAATGACGGCTGGGAAGTGGCTTAGTTATCCTGACTGGACGTCATATGACGTCCTCAGGATAACAAGCCGGCGCGCGCCCGGGGGGGCGCGCATCGCGGTGATCGGTGGTGTGGGAGGTCAGTCTGACCCCCCGCAATACCGATCTCAGTAAAGTGCTTCCATCCGAAGCACTTTACCATGTGATCAGCCGTGACCAATCACGCCTGGTCACAGTGTAACACAGGAAAGCCGTTTATCGGCTTTCCTGTACTCAGGTCTGCAGACCTGAGGAGTGGAGAGCCGATCGGCTGCTCTCCTGACAGGGATAGTTTGTGCTGATGATTTATCAGCACAGCCCTCCCTCGGATCGCCACCCTAGACCACCAGGGAGCCTGCCCAGGGACCACCAGGGATGTGCCCACCCAGGACCACCAGGGAGCCAACCAAGGACTACCAGGGAGCTGATCTGGACCACCAAGGAGACCCCCCTAGACCACCAGTTAAGAGACATAGTGCCCAATGTGTATGGCACTCAGTGCCACCTTCAGATGCCACCCTAGACCACCAGGGAATGAGCCCCTATCAGTATATATGCCCACCATTGCCCACCAGTGCCCCTTTCAGTGCTTACCAGTGCCCCTATCAATACATACCAGTGCCACATATCAGTGCCCACCAGTGCCCACCTATCAGTGCCCACCTATCAGTGCCCATAAGTGCCATCTATCAGTGCCCAGTGCCGTCTATGAGTGCCAATCAGTGCTGTCTATGAGTGCCCATCAGTGCTGCTTAGCAGTGTCTGTCAGTGCTGCATATCAGTGCCCATCAGTGCTGTATATCAGTGCCACCTATCAGTACCCATCAGTGCTGCTTATCAGTGCCGCCTACCAGTGCTCATCATTGCTGCATATAAGTGCCTCATCATCAGTGCCACCTCATCAGTGCCGCCTCATCAGTGCCAATCAGTACTGCCACATCAGTGCCCATCAGTGTAGCCTCATCAGTGCCCACCAGTGATGGAGAAAATTTACTTATTTACAAAGTTTTGTGACAAAAATAGAAAAAATTTTTTTTTTCAAAATTTTCAGTCTTTTTTTATTTGTAGCGCAAAAAATAAAAACTGCAGGGATGATCAAATGCCACCAAAAGAAAGCTCTATTTGTGGGAACAAAATGATAAAAAATCTGTTTGGGGGGGCGTGGCCTGGCGTGTGGTCGAGATGGCAGCCTAAACTGAGAGCTCCGGCACCAAGGGGGAGACTTAAAGCTAATTTTGCTGGTTCTCATCGGCTATGGGAAAAATAGGGCGTCAGTTGCCTTTCTCACAAACCCCACCAACACAATCCAGCCGCAATCTCCCGGATTTGTTCCGGTCGCAACCTTCCAGGAACGCCGAGGCCTCCACCTCAGGGACGGCAAAGAAATCCGCCGGCATGGCGCGCAGGCCGGAGGATCCCCCACCCCAACTGAACTCTGCAATGAACCAGGACAGGCTTCTGGACTTAATCCAGCAGGTCCCCAAGATGACTGACCTCCAGAATATCGCTTCAGACATCAAAGGAGCACTTACCGAGGCTGTCCTGGAGCTCAAAGACGAACTGAGGGGGGTCTCAAACAGGCTTGAAGAGGTGGAGCGCGCGGCGGGACGACATGATGAGGACATAAGGGAGCTCCGCCAGCATGGCGCGCAGTACCAACTGCACATGATAGATATGCAACGGCGCCTGGAGGACCTGGACAACCGAGGGCGCAGGAAGAACCTCCGAATTAGGGGTATCCCGGAAAATGTGGAGCACGACCAAATACCGATGGCCCTCCAGTCACTTTTCAACAATCTTATTGAAAGGCCACAGGATACCCCGATCGAGTTCGATCGCGCCCACAGGGCCTTGAGGCCTAGAGGCAGGGATGGAGACCCTCCAAGGGACATTATTTGTTGCTTTGCAAACTACAAGATCAAAGAGGAGATTGCAACCAGAGCCAGGGACCAGGAGGAGATTCGCTTTAATGATACTGAAGTAAAAATCTTTCAGGATCTCTCACAAATAACCTTAGGGCACAGAAGAGCACTGCGCCCAATCCTCACTGCTCTGAGGGAACGCCGGATCATCTATAAGTGGAAGTTTCCCTTTGGCCTTTGTGTCACCATAAACGGTCGTTCCTTCACGCTCCACACCCCTGCGGACCTGCCCCAGTTCTATGATTTTACGGGCCTCCCTGACATCCCTGTGCCCGACTGGTATCAGGAGTTTATCATCCCACCCGCATGGTCTGACCCTGCTCCCGCTCCAGTGGACATACGCACGCCAGGTCGGCGCTCCAACATGACCCCATACAGGCACAACAGAAGAGGACCTGACTCAGCTCCGATACCAGCTCCGGCCGAAGATCCTCCCGCTGAGAACTGACTGTCACAGCAGGACTACAGATAAGTCTACCTTCCACTTATATTCCCCGTGATGTCTTCTCTTCCCCCCCCTCGCTTCTTGTGGCGCCCTCTTCCCCATCTAGTCCACCCTAAAGGTTGACCACAGTGGCCCGGCACCGGTCTGAGCGTAACCAGCCATCCCGCTCCAAACCAAGACCCTGGACCACAGAGACAACCACTTGGAAGCCAAGGGCCCTGGTCGCTCAAGTTCCACGCTATATGCTACTTTCTAGTGCGATCGGGCCGATCCAGCATGGCTTCACCTCACTCTGATGACTAATGCACAGCTATAAAGCCCGCAACTGTGTTACGCTGTTGGTCTAACCATCTTTTTCCCTCACTTAATGTATTGGAAATATGTCTACGATTTTACTGTAGCCTGTTTCACACTGTTTCCCTGTTTTCTGTGCTTTTCTTCTTTTTTTTTCCCTTTTCTTTCACCCTCTTTCTGACTCTGTTGCCCTGTCTTTCTCTCCCCCCTCCCCTCCTCGCCTTACTTCTGACCTATCTGTATCCCTAGCCTCATTCCTGCAGGTTCTCCACGAACGCATGTTTACCAGGTGTTGTTGGATTGTAACATGGTTTAACTAGTGGGACGGGGTAGGGGAGAGCATGGCCGTTGGGAGCCTGGATTTCTAGGTCTCCTGCTTTACCGGGGGGCGAGCTCCGATGCTCCAGGGAGCTGCTCGCCGGCCCGCACCAGGCCCGGAACGCGTTCCTGGGCTTGGTCCGGCCTCGGATGTTCGGCCGATGGCTCCCCCCTCCTTCCCCCTCTTCCGACAGCTAGCTTTTAAGACGGGAGGCCTCTCCCTCGAACGGTTTTCCCCTCCGCTTCACACAGCATAATGGTGGAGGTTCCAATTGAAGGTTATGTGTTACATCTAAAGGTTTAAGTTTTTGGTTTAATTTCAGTCCTACTGTTATCTTGTTTACTTTTGTTTACACTCCCCTAGCCGAATACCAAGATCCTCTCTTTTTCTTTTTGTCTCCCCCTATTGGTGGCCGTCTCCCCCCTGCGTCGGCTCACCTACCCCCCCATCAGCCCGGATTACCCGGACTGTACCCCTAGAGGTGTTTCTAGTGAGACGGTTTTTTCAACCACCGTCCCACCTATCCTCTATTTTCTACTCCATCCATCCGCCACCCCCCCTTCCCCCCCTGCTGCATCCTTACCAATCCCTGTCCTTCCCATCTCCCCTACCTTCCATTACCCCCAACCCCTAACCAGCTGCTTTCCCGTCTCTGACAATGCTCAACTGCAACACCCTCAAAGTGGTCTCTATGAATGTGAGAGGGCTAAACACACCCGAAAAACGTTCTTTGACCCTCAGAGAGCTACATAGGCTCCGTGCTCAAATAGCTTTCATACAAGAGACACACTTTAAGGGTCCTGTTATCCCTAAATGCTCAGATAAACGCTTTCCAGTGATTTTCCATGCCTCTTCCAATATCTCCAAATCCAAAGGTGTAGCCCTCTTAGTCTCTAAAGACCTTCCATTTTCCTTTAGGGATCAACTAGCTGACCCCAATGGCAGATTCTTATTTGTTAAGGGCACACTTTATGACAGGCCTGTCACTCTGGTGAATCTATATGCCCCAAACCGGCACCAGGTCACCTTTTTTCGCGACACATTTGACAAGTTGATCCCATTTCAAGAGGGGATGGTTCTGCTGGGGGGGGGACTTTAATGTCCCCCTCCAGCCGAACCTGGATTCTTCCTCTGGCTCCTCCTCCCTGCCGTACCGGGCTCTCAAACAAATCAAGCTACAACTAAGCTCTCTGTCCCTGTTGGACACCCGGAGATCCCTCCATCCTAACGTCAAAGACTTCACATTTTTCTCCCCCCCGCACCAAAAATATTCTTGTTTAGATTATCTTTTTCTTTCTCAAAGCGACATCCAACACCTACACTCTGCATCCATTGAACCCGCCACTTTGGCGGACCATAACCCTGTCACCCTAACACTAAGACTCCCACAGAAAAACACCACTGACAAGACATGGAGGTTAAACAATTTCTTATTGACGGATCCTCTACTTAAAACTCAACTGCAGTCAGACCTGGAGACTTATTTCGACATAAACACCCCAGAAGCCACTTCAGAGCTCACGGTCTGGTTAGCCCACAAATGCACTATCCGAGGCAAATGTATAGCACTTTCAGCCCACACTAAAAAGATCAGACAGGCCAAAGTTAATGACCTTATAGCTAAAATCCGCAAATTAGAACTATCCCATAAACGATCCCACGCCTCCTCTACTTACGCTGAGCTCACACAGACAAGGAAAGCCCTACTTGAGGAACTTGAGATCCAAACGAAGAGAAAATACTTATTGACTTCCAAGCTGTTCTATGAACATGCCAACAAAAGTGGCAGGTTCCTGGCCAGACTTTTACAGGGCAGGAAAACTAAGGCCAATGTTCCCTTTCTTCAGGACCGGACGGGACGGAAAATTCTAGACAACAGACAAATTGCTAACTCCTTTGCAAAGTTCTACACCAAACTTTACAACCTGCCGTCTGACTCCCACCAGACTGGCCCCGACTCACCCCGCACCCAACTTATTAGACGCTATCTCTCTGAGGCGAACATCCCCAAACTTTCAGACGACGACATTGCCGCTCTGGAAAACCCCATTGCCCCCCAGGAGCACTTACACACTATTAAATCCCTGAAACCAGGCAAATGTCCAGGCCCAGATGGCCTCCCCAACATATACTACAAGACTTTCTCCGAAATTCTAGCCCCCCACTTTTGTAAAGCCTTTAACTCCTTGGCTAACTCCCCCGTCCCACCGAAAGAATTATTGGAGGCCCACATTACAGTGATACCAAAACAAGGGAAAGACCCCTCCTTACCCGAAAATTATCGGCCCATCTCCCTGCTAAATTCGGACATTAAAATCTTTGCAAAGATCCTTGCCAGTAGATTACAACCCCTCTTACCCTCCCTAGTTTCCGCTGAACAAGCAGGCTTTGTCCCTGGTAGAGAAGCCCGTGACAACATTATCAAGGCCCTAAACCTTAACCATTGGCTTAATGCAACCCATACAGAGGGCTTCTTTCTGTCCACTGATGCCGAGAAGGCGTTCGACAGGGTGGCCTGGGATTTTATGGCACACACTCTGACAAACATTGGGCTGGGAGAGTTCATGCTCCACAGTATCCTCAGCCTATACTCGAATCCCTGTGCCAGGGTCAGAGTCAATGGTTGCCTGTCGGACGCCTTCTCGGTTAGAAATGGGACCAGGCAGGGATGCCCCCTCTCCCCTCTCATTTTTATTCTCTCCCTTGACCCCCTATTAAGAAAAATCAATTCGAACCCTGACATCTCAGGAATCTTTGTGGGGAATAAAAATTATAAACTCGCGGCCTTTGCGGACGATATATTGCTGTTCCTTACCAGACCACTGACTTCTCTCCCCAATCTACTAACAGAATTTAATAAATTTAGTGAAATCTCCAACTTTAAAATAAATTTCAAAAAATCCCACGCCCTCAATGTGACCTTATCAGCCCCCATATCTCAATCCTGCGAATCCTCTTTTCCCTTTGAATGGCGCACCATGGAGATTCCCTACTTGGGGATTAAACTTCCAGCCAAACTCGGAGACATATACACCCTCAATTACCACCCCTTCCTACAGAGATGCACTAGGGACCTGGAGGACTGGTCGGGGCTTGCCTTCTCTTGGTTTGGCAGAGTGGCCGCAATCAAAATGACCACTCTGCCTAGATTTCTCTTCTTGGCTCAGGCCATCCCTATTGCCCTTCCAGGGTCGTTTTTTCTATCCTTACGCTCCAAATTGAACGCCTTTATCTGGAAGAAATCTCTGCCCAGGATTAGCTTATCTCGCCTCACAGCCCCCAGGTCCTTAGGGGGCATCGGTCTCCCCGATTTTAAAAAATACCATCAGGCTGCCCTTTTAACTAGGGTAGTAGACCACCACATCCACTCAACCCACAAAGACTGGATTGATTTAGAGAATCGGATTACTGACTCTCCTCTCCACTACCTCGCCTGGACAGACGAGGGGAGGAGATTGCTGAAGGCCAAAGACCATATCCTAATCACCCCCCTGATAGCTACCCTCCAGGAGGTCTCCAAGAGCCCTAAAATAATTTCTTGGCCAAGCCCTCTCACCCCTATCAAAGACAATCCTAATTTCCCCCCTGGACAGGGGAGTAGCTGTTCTCTCCCCAACACAATACTCAATCTTGGAGCAACTCACTTTTTCGGCTCCTTTCGCTCAAGCAAGAATCTCTCAGAGTCTTACCAACTGTCTCAGCTGCCCCTTTGGGCATACCTCCAAACCAGACATTACCTTAATGACCCCAAGATCAGGACAGCCTTTAGTAGGCCCGTAACCAAATTCGAAAATCTTTGCCTTGGTCCCCCTCAAAGACACCTCATAGCAATTATTTACTCTCTTCTAACCTCGGTGGACGGGGGCGCCTTGGGCCCTATTGCCAAGACCTGGGCCTTTCCGGCTGACCAGGATTTATCGCCCACCCAATGGGAATCAGTCTGTTTAACCGCACTAAAGGGCACTATCAACGTTTCCACACAGGAACATAATTATAAGGTTCTGACCCAGTGGTACAGAACGCCACTTACCCTCCATAAAATATTTCCTAAAGTTTCAGACACCTGTTGGAGATGCGAGTCACATTCAGGCACGATGATTCACATATGGTGGGAATGCCCCCGAATAGCCCCATATTGGTCGGCGGTGCATGCAATAGTCTGCAAAGTTACCACATATCCGCTTGAATACACAGCACAGCAATACCTCCTCAACTTCTCCAAGGGCATGAAAGGCCTGTACAGAAAATCCTTAGCTATGCATATGATCAATTCTGCTCGATCATGCATCCCCGTCCTCTGGAAACAAAAAAGAGCTCCCACACTCACAGAATGGTTCACCAGACTCAACAAAACTCAGGATATGGAAGAATTGATAGCCATAGCCTCAGAGAATATTTCTGCTTTCCATAAAACCTGGATGTGCTGGATAGATTACAAACAATCTGAACAATACAAGGAGATACAGGCGGCCCCTTAGCGCAGCCCCATATAAAATACTTTCAACAACTCAGAAATTCAGCTGGTCAATTCCTTTCCCTGTCTTCCCTCTGTATCCCACCCCCCCCCCCCCCTACCCTTATCCCCTCCCCATCCAAGGTACCCCCACCTTGCTCTAGTCACGGTGGAAAACAGTACCCCAAGCCTTTAAACCACGGTAAATTGAGTCAAGCAATCCCCCTTAATGGGCTCACTATTCAAAAGGTTCTCTTTTATCGGACATACTTTGGTGGCAAGTGTACTGCTGTTTGAGATGCCCTCCTTCACCTGGTTCACATGTTCATGTATGCTGACATATCGTTATTGCTCGATGAGAGTTCACCTAATGTACTGTACTCATTGTGCTTCATTAAAGCTCACTGTGTAACTAAGGTAGTCAGGGTTGTACAGCCCGCTTCGTAGACTAACCATCCAGTGTGAACCCCCTATTCGCCATACTTTCACTGTTTACCATCTTTAGGCACCCTATGTTATTCTAGACAACTGAAACTAGCACTAGAACGCTCATGTGTAATTCATTTACCTTGTTCATATCAAATCAGTCTAATATGTTCGTGCTTGAACTGCTACATATCTGTGCCTCTCGTATTCTGTTCATTCAGCTAGAGATGTTACCTTTCTATTGTCGTGTAGTATGAGCTTATTCATTGTACTGTTTCCGCTATGACTCAATAAAGCTTTTGTGGAATTAAAATTTAGCAAGCATGTCCCCAACATCCGTCAGTTGCCATTGGAGTTCCTGTGCTGCCCTTTGGAAATCCTGGAGCTCCCCACAGCACCACTGAATTTCCCTCCTCAGTCTTCCAATGGTGCATTGTGGAAGCTCATGACCTGTTAAGTAGAGGAAACTGCATAAGGGCAATGATGGTCAAGTGGCTGAGGGCCAACATAGTGATTTGTGTTATTTTGCTAGTTTTTTAAGTGATATCTTGAAATTGATTGGTATTGTATGCCCGCGCTGTGATTAGATGAATTGTCCAGTACTCGAAGGTGTTACGTGGTAACCTTCTGACTCCTCCCTTTAAGTCACCACGACACCCCTCGAGGTCCTAAAGGTTTCCCGTCGTGTCCTTGAGGTTACCGTTGACTGCCTACAACCCCTGTACGAACGATTTAAAATTAAGGTGTTTTCGAAATAACTCAGTATCGCCTTTGTCATGTTACTTATTCGAGTATGATGTGCTGTTATCTTTCCATTGTAGAGATCGACTTACTTGTCTTATGCTCTCCGTGTCTATACATCGTCAAGTTCGTGCTTGTATAATCTGA
>BLSH010031381.1:580111-604122 GCA_018402905.1 Glandirana rugosa | reverse complement strand
TATGTAAGGGTAGACCGACTGGTGGGAGGGTGGGTGGGCACCGACTGAAAATGGGGGTAAGTGGAGGGGAGGGTGGTCAGCCAGATGGGAATGTATACTTAGTGATGAAAAAAGAAGTCAATAGCCATATGGTACCGGAAAGTCATTGCGGTGCATAGGTTAGCTTCGGGTACTCTCGTAGTATACAGTTTGTATTTATATTACTAGGGTGGGTCATTGAGTTAGTAATAGGCCTTTAGTCTGCTCGTATTTGGCCCACTTTTTGATGAACCTTGACCGAATGGATGAGTCTGGAGAGGATAAGTCCAATTTGTCCAGATTGTATAGGTTGTCTAAGTCTGTGTGGATTTTTTTATTTTTGGGGGGGGGGGGGCGTGGATGTCCAGGCCCTCAAGATCACCCTCCTGCCTGTCATGTAACATGTAGAGAGCCAGGGCTTGTTGGGCTGAACCAGACTCAGCATTTTCTTATCAGAGGCTTTTGTCAGAGTGTAAAAAGCACCGAAAAGCAGCAGATAGACATTTTGATGTGGTGGGAGTCTTGTTACATGAGCAGCCAGTGATTCCACTTTGTCCCAAAAGTGTGAAATGGTGGGGCACAACCATAGCCTGTGAAGAAGAGAGGGTTTGGGGGACTTGCAATAAGGGCATTGGGCTCCCTCGGGGTGGTTAGGTGAGCGCAGGTACGGGATGTAGGCCCGGTGGGCTACTTTGAATTGCTGTTCTCTCCAAAACTCATTGGAGATATGGGCACAGGTAGTGTTGTATCCGTGGAGTATGTGCTTGCAGGCTGATGGAGAGTCTAGGATAGAGTTCCAGGCTTTGAAGGCCAGAAGGTCCACTGGGAGATTTGAGGCATTCAGAAGGGATTTATATATTTAGGAGATTTTATGACACTTGGCCAGGATCAGACGGTCTATGATGGAGGTTTTGGTTTGGGCGATTCTTGTTGCACATTGGCTGATGGTGAAGCTGACGGCTTGATGGATATATAGGCTATGATGCGTGGGAAGGTCAAAGTCTTTGCAGATCTGGTCAAGGGGGAGTGGTTGTCCCGTAGTGTCGTTGAAAAGTTGGTCGAATTTGAGAAGACCTTTGGAAGACCAGACTGAATAGATGTGGTTGTGGCTGGCTTGAGGGAATAAGGGGTGTCCCTGAACATGCAGTGATTTAGAATAGCATGAGGTAGTGCCCGCTATCTTGTAGGACTCTCTCCAGGCCACTATTGTGTCTCTGATGAGGAGGTTGTGTCTTAATTGGGGTGGAATATTCTTGGTTTGGCAGGGGAATAGTGCCACCAATTGAAGAGACCATCTGTGATTCCAAATCCAGGGTTTTATATCTGCAGGTTCTCCCAATCCAATCCAAACCCACTCTCGGGAGGCAGGAGATATTGTACAGCCTAATGTTGGGGTGGCTGGCTCCCTCCAGGTGTTTAGGGAGGAATAGCTTGTGGATGGAAATGCAGGGTTTCCTCTTCTTTTAAATGAAGGCAGAAATAGCTTTGTTTAATCTAGTGACATCAGTGTGTTTCAAAAGCATCGGGACTGTTTGGAGGGGGTAATGAATTTTTGGCCATCTTGTAAAGGTAGCATCTCCCAAAAAATGAAAGCGGAAGTTTTGACCAATTATCTAGCACTGAAATGATCCTATTGATCGTTGGGGTACAATTTAGTGCATAAATGGACAATGGGGTTTTCCCAATATTTATTCCCAGATATTTAATGTGACTATTTGTAACCGTGAAAGGCGTGTGTGAGGCCCAATTGGGTGGGCGAGACTGAAGGAGGGGAAGTACCTCACTTTTAGCAAAATTTATACACAGGCCCAAAAATGTCCTAAACATGGTGAAAATGTCCTTAATTAAAGGGATGTCTGTGTGGGGCTGGCAGGTGAAGATTAGGATGTAGTCCGCGTATAGAGCCATACGGATTTCCACGTCGCCGATGGTGATACCGTGGAGTACCGGGTGGGAAAGTAGGTGGTGGGATAGGGACTCTATTGCTATATTAAAAAGCAGAGGGGATAACGAGCATCCCTGCCGTGTACCTTTATGAAGTCTGATGGGGCCGAGCGTTGCCTCGGGCGCTGAGTACACCTCTTTCACCAGGTGCAGAAAGGGACCCGAAAAGCCCATGTTTGTCAAGACCATGTCTAGCCACTGAAAGCTGACATTGTCAAATGCCTTTTTGGCATCTAGGGTAATTATGGCTTTATCTCTGATGGGGTCCTCCCTGGCTCTCTCCAGCACCATCAGTACTTTTCTAATATTTGATGTAGCAGACCTGCCCTTCATGAACCCCGACTGCGCAGGGTGCATGATGGTGTATGATGGATGGCATTATATTGGCCAGTCTGTTTGCTAGGATTTTAGAAAGTAATTTGGAATCCAAGTTTAAAAGTGATATTGGACGATAAGCACTGGGGTCTGTAGGGTCTTTGCCCTTCTTGTGGATCAGTTTTATGTGGGCTCGGAACCCTGAAGGGAGGTATTTGTTTCCCTGTAGGATATTTTTGTAGACTGCTTGGAGAGGGGCTATCAGGGTGTCCACTGCCAGTTTATAAAATTCTGGGGTGAAGCCATCTGGGCCCGGAGCCTTACCCAGGGGTGAGTGACTTGATGGCGTTACGGATCTCCTGATGGGTTATGGGGGCGTTAAGTTGGACCAATGAGTCACTATCCACTTTGGGGAGATCAGTGTTACTCAGGAAGTCCTCTGCAGCTTGCTTATCGATCGGATCTGGGCTATATGTGTGGTGTAGAATTGTTCCAGTACTGAATTTATGTCTTTTGGTGAGGTTACGTAATCGCCCGATGTTGATTTTAATTTTGCTATGTGCGTGGGAGAGTAGGGTCCCTTGCAAGCTTGCAAGAAGTCTGCCTGGTTTATTGCCATATTTATGATATTTTAGATCTTGTGCTGATTTTAAGAGGCATTCCTGGGCTGCCGCCCAGTGGTCAAATTGATTGACCTTTGGTAAGTTTCCAGGAGTCTCTATTAGCTTTTGTGTTGTTTGAGGCAAGTGTCAGTTGGGCCTGTCCAAGTTCCTTACTGGCTTTGTGGTATTGTTTTAGTACTTGTCTCTTATATCCTGTTGCATAGGAATTGATCCTGTCATGCAGGACTGCTTTTCCTGTTTCCCAAAATAGATTTGGGTCTGATTTGTGTGCTTGGTTTGTGAATGAGAAATCTACCCATGTATCACTAATTATTTTGTGTAAGACTTTGTCTTTGGCAAGGTGGTTTGGGAAACGCCACATAGGGGTGTAGACCTGTTGGACTAGGCCTGGGAGATCTACCGATATTGGGGAGTGATCTGAAATAGTCATGTTTTTTGTCTTAGGATCAGAGACGAGTGGGAGAAGAAGTAGGTTGAGGAGGGTATAGTCATTTCTGGACAGAGATGCGTGAGGAGAGGAGAAGAAGGTGTAATCCCTCAGGATACCCATCAGGATTGGTTAGTCTCCAATAATCTATGAGTTGCATACTATCCACAAACTGCTCTAAGGGGGTGGGGGTGGAGGGTGATGCGGTTTTAGGGGGCTTGTCCCTCGTTGAAGACCTGGTCATTGGGTTAATGACCTGATTGAAGTCACCTGCTATTAAATGGGGTAAATGCTTATAGGGAGCTATGTGGGAACATAGTTCCTGAAAAAAAAGTTTTGTGTGAGAATTTTGAGCATACACATTGGTTAGGGCCCATTTCCTAGTAGGTGATGAGAAGGTCACTGTGGTGTATCGGCCATTGGGATCCGAATGTACAGCTTCTATTTTACTCTGGAAGTTTCTATGGAGCAGCACTATAAACCCTTCTTTGCCTTTCACAGCCGGGACCCCACTACCTGGCCCAACCACAACTTTTTCATGCGAGCAAAATCTGTGGCTGCAAGATATGACTCTTGCAGTAGAGCAATGTCCGCTCTTAGACTCTTGAGATGGAGCAGAATGGCCATGTGTTTGCTGGGTGAACGCAGACCCTTGACTTTCCAAGATACTATTTTTAACCCTATATCTTCTATGGATCTTCTAGGTGGGTGTATCTGGTATAAAATATAAATGAGCAGTATGTGTGGAAGGGAGTGCCCTGGCTATTGTGGGGAAAGGGGCATGTAGAAGGTTTGACCATGGGTTGAGGGTTTAGAGAGTGGGAATGGATGTGGATATGGTATAAAGCCAAACATACCGCCAAACTGCCGCAGAGGGTATATTGGGGAGACAGAACTTTGCTTTTTTCCACATGTGTACTTCCCAAATCGAACAGCATAACCTAGGCAGGACTTGTTGGTGTGCACCCTGACGGTGGGGTAGGTGGCTAGGTTCAAGGTCTAAGGGCTCATCTCCATTGCAATGTTCTTGCGTCGGGTCTGTTATCCCTCGCAGTGGGGGCATGACGGACGGACAGGGTCCGAGCATCAGGCCTTGTATTGTTCGCCCATTGATTTGACAGTTCAAGGCAGTGAAAGCAGGATACTAGAACAGCAACACTTAACTATAACAACTAGATTTAGACTGAACTTACATAGCTCGAGTCCATGTAACCGGAACTGGTCAGCTGGTCACGGGGTCAGCTTGAAGTTTGTGTGCAGTGGTTTTGTAGACCGCCGGCAACTTAACGTGTCTGAAGGAACTGGTAGTCATCTTAGGATTTAGGTCCTCGGCTTGAGAAGTCGACCTGGCGCATTCTTTTGGCAGGATCCTTCCTGGGGCTCCATTGTTCTCTCAGGTCTCGAGATGTGGAGCAAGCAGAGGCGCTGTGGTATCCATGGGAAAATGCATCTGTAAGTGCATGTATTGCAGAGCTTCCTCTGGGTCTGTGAAGGAGCGCGGGTTCCCCTTGTGGTCTGTGAATTTCAGTATTGCTGGGAAGGTGAGGGTGAATTTGATTTTCTTTTTGAATAGTAATGCGCAGAGGGGTTGAAACACCTTGCATTTTTTTTTGAGACCTCCTGGGAATAGTCAGCAAAAAGTAGGAGCTTGTGACCATCTTCGTGCAGGGCTTTCGCATTGCGGAAGGACCGAAGAATGTTGTTCTTATCCGCATAATTGAGGTAGCAGGTGATCACCGGGCGTGGGGTCCTCCGTTCGTTGGAGGGGGCTCCCATTCTATGCGCTCGTTCTACTGTGCAAGGACTGTTAATGCCCAACACAGCTGGTATGCGATTGGTGCAGATATCTATCAATGCGTCTTGATGCACTGTTTCCGGCAGGCCTATCACCTGCAAATTGTTCCTTCTGCGGCAATTTTCTAAATCGTCTATTTTATCTAGCAGGTATTGCTGTGTCTCCTTCAGTTGCTGCGTGTCTGTAAATGAGGCCTGTACATCATCTTCTAATCCTCCTTGTGTGTTCCCCCAGCTCTTTCCTGAGCTGGGAGATCCCTGCTGCCACTGCCCAATCCACCGCTGCAGTGATGGATGGGGTTAAGAGAGCTGCCTGGGCCAGGCCTTCATATTGTGCTTCTGGCTGCAGGGGGTGGCTGGCTGGGGCTGTGCAGAGCTGTGTGGCTGCTCTGGCCTTCCGCTGGAGCTTGTGTGAGGGGAGGCTCGTCCGCTATCTTGCATGTCGGTGCTCCCACTGATTCAGGGCTAGATTGCCCGGATGCGGAGCCGTGGACAATGCATCTGTCCATCCGCCGGTGTCCCCGCACACAAGGGGAAGCAGGTGGGAGAGAGTCCTGGGTCTGTGGATGAGTGGAGCGGAGATTTGTAAGCTTCGGTGCCTGGAGCCGCAGTTACTCACTCCCTCACATGTGGCACCAGAACCGGAAGTGACAAGTGCTATTGTAAAGCTTGAAATGTTGGGTATCCATTTACTCAGGGCAGCCGCATCACTTATATTTACCAAAAATTAGCTGATATTTTTCTGATATTTTTACGTTAGTATATTTCTACTGAAAGTTTGCACTTGATAAGTCACTGCACTAATATCATGTTACAAAAATTGCAACTACCATCATTATATGCTCTAGGGCAGGGGTCTCCAAACTATGGCCCTCCAGTTGTTTAGGAACTACAATTCCCATCATGCCCAGTCATATCTGTAAATGTCATATTTTACAATGCCTCATGGGACATGTAGTACAGCAACAGCTGGAGGGCCGCAGTGTGAAGATCTCTGCTCTAGGGTCTCTTTTCAAAACATACATACTTTTAGGGGTCTAAACTAATCTTAGGGTCTAAATGTATTATTTTAATATGTGTGCAAAAATGGCTCTGACAGCAAAACTGCTAAAAGGGACATGCCTTGAGAGCTCTTAATGGGGTTTATTTACTAAAGATAAATAGAATGTGCACTTTGTAAGTGTTGTTGCATTTTGCCTATAGCTTAATGAATGTAGTGAAGCTTCACTTTGTAAAGAATACCCAATCAGGCGCAAGAAAGAAAAAAAACAGCATTTATGCTTGCAGATGATTGAATGATGATAATTAGCAGAGCTTTAACACATTTACTAAGCTCTGGAGAACATCAAATGCACTTGCAAAATGCACAGTCAATTTGCCTAATTGTCTTAAAAAGAAAATATAACCTGATATTAAATGTGTGGATGAGGGAATCCTGCTCGCTTAGTTCTTACAAAATGGTGTAAACAAATAAATCAGTGTTCACAGCAGAGCATGTACAATAAGTGTATATGAACATCAAAAATCAATAAAGTGCAAGTGCATATGAATCAGTGCATAATTAGACAGTTCAAAAGTCCATAGTGTCACACAGTGTTGAACTTAATCACCAACCACTCTTCCTCTACCGATGTGCAAAAGTGCAAATAACACCCAAAATTACTGAGGCTCGCAAGAAGTCAAGTGAAATCAGCTTATATATGGAAATCACTCAATATAGAACACAAAGGCATCAGCCTCCACTCCAGATGTCCAGTGTAATCAGCTTATCAAAAGAAAATCACTCCTTATAGAATCACTCCATATAGATAGAACAAGTAACCAACAGTTTCCCCTCCCCGGATTCCAGGCAGGGTCATTATAGGGAATATAAGCAAAAAGAGCCTATCATAGCGTAAAAAACATTTAAAACCACTCTTATATTTAAAAACAATTGTGCTTACATTCATTAAAAATCAAGATCGCTTGTGTACATTCGTAGACTGTCTGTTACCGTTTGCGTTCAATATGAATCAGCATCCATCTGACACCATGGCACATTCGGCACACGTCCAGCTATATCTATTTATGTTTTTTTATAATTATCTACTGTCTTTCCTTTTTTGGAAAGATCAAATATGGCTCCTGAATATTTTTATGTATACTAATTAAGGTTTAACTATACCAAAGTAGGCATTTTGGTTCAGTTTTACTCTTAATACCATGCTTGGGTTCCAACGTTACTCGCTCACGGCTCTCACCTGCCGAAGTGGATCATTTCCATTTGGATGAAATGAATATCAGCTTGTGAAGGGTTAATTAACCACATGGATTGCTGCCTGATATCAGAACCTAGGGTTAATTGCACAGTTGGTCGCTTGGTTTTCTCTGTATTTGATAGAGCAAAATGATAGAGGCACCATCTGGTGGATAGCGAGGAGCACATATTTAAGCTGAGTCATCCCGTCTCATAGCTAACCCTTGTGATCAAGTCGGATATGATGAAACGTTAGGGGAGTGGCACTATATGACAACTCTAAGCCTAGCTGGACATGTGCCGAACTTGTCATGGTGTCAAATGGATGCTCATGCTGATTCATATTGAACGCGAACGGTAACATACAGTCTACGATTATACACAAGCGATCTTGATTTTTAATGAATGTAAGTGCAATTTTTTAAAATAAAATAGTGGTTTTAAATGGTTTTACACTATGAGAGGCTCTTTTTGCTTATATTCCCTATAATTACCCTGCCTGGAATCCAGGGAGGGGAAGCTGTTGCTTACTTGTCTTATATGGAGTGATTATATATGGAGTGATTTTCTTTTGATAAGCTGATTACACTGGACATCTGGAGTGGAGGTAGATGCTTTCATGTCCTATATTGAGTGATTTCCATATATAAGCTGATTTCACTGGACTTCTGGTGAGCCTCAGTAATTTTGGGTGTTATTTGCACTTTTGCACATCGGTGGAGGAAGAGTGGTTGGTGTTGGATTAAGTTCAACACTGTGTGACACTATGGACTTTTGGACTGTCTAATTATGCACTGATTCAAATGCACTTGCACTTTATTGATTTTTGATGTTCATATACTCTTATTGTACATGCGCTGCTGTGAACACTGATTTATTTGTTTACACCATTTTTTGATTACAATTTTAAAAGCAGCAGCATTTAATGAGTAGATTTATTAGGAATATTAGTGTAGTGCGGTGGTTTTCATTATATATTACTGAGCTATTATATTGTGACAGCAGGGAGACTTTCCCACCATCAGAATACACTGGTCAGTGCTATATCTGGCAGCATTTGTAGATCTGGAAAAACCTGAAAGGCTGGTTGTACTGAAGTCAATTGGTAGATTGACTTCTGTTAAAACGAGTCTGCCCATACATGGATTGAAATTCAGCAGTTCTCTGCCGAATCAGTCAAATTTAGAACCATGCATGGCTGTCTTTAGAAATGATCTGACTAAAAATGTATTGTTACTGCAAGTGCTTTGCTTTTTGACTCCTCGTTTTTCTTAAAACCTCTATCTATTTCCCTTATGGGGATATTACTCTTCTACTTTAGTCCTAGTGACTACTGAAATTCAAAAGGTTGTAGCTGTCAATAGAATAGGAAGTGAGTGAAAAACTTTGATTGGATATACCTGTTGCACCACCAACTATCAAAGAGAGGACCGATTTCCTATCAGTTCCTGTGGTGTGCCTAGGGCAGGAAATGAAGGGAAATCTCCCATGTGGGACACATTTAAATAAATAAAATAAAACAAATCTGAAAGGGGTTTAACTATCCCCTGCTCTATCATAAGCAAACACGTTTGGTCTATTTGTTGGATACAAATAATAAATGAATTTAGTGTAAAATAACTTCAGCTTTTGGTTCATAAGGTGTTGCAAAAAATCTAGGGATCATTGCATTTTCAATCACAAGGTAGTCAATGAATTTTCTTTGTATGGTAGTGAATTATGTTAGGGCATTAAAATTACACTGCAATAACCATGTAAGAAGAGACTTAAGATTGATTAACTACTATAACTTAAAAGTGTAATCACAAGATGTTCTTGACTGTAGCACCAGTCATCTATTTAGCTTTGTAAAACTGTACTTATACAGTTTAAAGAAATTGTGTTCGGTGTACTAGATTCAAACTTTGTATTAAAATCATCAATAGTAGTATACATACAAACATAAAGGGGTTGAATGAAAGGCAAATAAGCTTTTCAAATTGCTTTTCTAGTTTTCATTGCAAACTGCACTACACACATCTTTTTGTGTGTTGAAATGCAAGACATCTGACAAAATTAAGCAAGGAAGGGATAATGGTCTTGGTCGGCCATTGCTGATCTTTGATGCAGTTAAATGATTTTCAGAAACCATGATAAATAGGGGTATTCTCCAATACCTAGCAAATAAAACACAGTAATATACATTTATAAAATAAAAAATAAAAATTGGAATGCCAATAACTAAAACATTTTAATGGTGTGAGATTAAAACAAGTCAAAAGGTTTAAAAAAAAGCTTTGCATTTAGCTGTCCAAAAAGACATACACAGTATCTCACAAAAGTGAGTACACCCCTCACATTTTTGTAAATTTTTTATTATATCTTTTCATGTGGCAACACTGAAGAAATGACACTTTGCTACAATGTAAAGTAATGAGTGTACAGCTTGTATAACCGTGTAAATTTGCTTTCCCCTCAAAATAACTCAATAAAAAAAGTAAGTACACCCCTAAGTGAAAATGTCCAAATTGGGCCTAATTAGCCATTTCACTCCTCGGTGTCATGTGATTCATTAGTGTTACAAGGTCTCAGGTGTGAATGGGGAGCAGGTGTGTTAAATTTGGTGTTATCACTCTCACTCCCTCATATTGGTCACTTGAACTTCAACATGTCACCTCATGGCAGAACTCTCTGAGGATTTTGAAAAAAAGAATTGCTGCTCTACATAAAGATGGCCCAGGCTATAATAAGATTGCCAAGATCCTGAAACTGAGCTGTAGCATGGTGGCCAAGACCATACAGTGGCTTAACAGGGCAGGTTTCACTCAGAACAGGGCTCGCCATGGTCGACCAAAGAAGTTGAGTGCATGTGCTTAGCATCATATCCAGAGGTTGTCCTTTGGAAATAGATGTATGAGTGCTGCCAGCATTGCTGCAGAGGTTGAAGGGGTGGGGGGACGGCTTTTCAGTTCTCAGACCATACGCGGCACACTGCATCAAATTGGTCTGCATAGCTGTTGTCCCAGAAGGAAGCCTCTTTTAAAGATGATGCACAAGAAAGCCCACAAACAGTTTTCTAAAGACAAGCAGGCTAAGGACATGGATTACTGGAACCATATCCTGTGGTCTGATGAGACCAAGATAAACATATTTGGTTCAGAAGGTGTCAAGCGTGTGTGGCAGAAACCAGGTGAGGAGTACAAAGACAAGTGTGTCTTGCCTACAGTCAAGCATGGTGGTGGGAGTGTCATGGTCTGGGGATGCATGATTACTACCAGCACCAGAGAGCTACAGTTCATTGAGTACCATGAATGCCAAAATGTACTGTGACATACTGAAGCAGAGCATGATCCCATCCCTTTTGGGACTGGGCTTCAAGGCAGTATTCCAGCATGATAGTGACCCCAAACACACCTCTAAGATGACCACTGCCTTGCTAAAGAAGCTGAGGGTAAAGGTGATGGACTGGCCAAGCATGTCTCCATACCTAAACCCTATTGAGCATCTGTGGGGCATCATCAAATGGAAGGTGAAGGAGCGCAAGGTCTCTAACATCCACCCGCTCAGTGATGTCATCATTGAGGGGTGGAAGAGGTCTCCAGTGGCAACATGTGAAGCTCTGGTGAACTCCATGCCCAAGAGCATTAAGGCAGTGCTGTAAAATAATGGTGGCCACACAAAATATTGACACTTTGGGCCCAATTTGTACATTTTCACTTAGGGGTGTACTCACTTTTTTTTCCAGAGGTTTAGACATTAATGGCTGTGTTTTGAGTAATTTTGAGGGGGCAGCACATTTACACTTATAAAAGCAGTACACTCAATACTTTACATTGTAACAAATTGTCATTTCTTCAGTGTTGTCACATGAAAAGATATAATAAAATATTTACAAAAATGTGAAGGGCGTACTCACTTTTGTGAGATACTGTAATATACAGTATGTCTGTGATACATAGACCACCTTGCTTAGCTCTGACTTCATCCAGCATAACATAAAAAGTATCAATCATTCAGGTTAAAGTCCTCCTAAATATCCATAAAAGGTTTCTTCGAACTTATCTTTGATGAAAAATGAAGTTCTCTAAATTTTGCTTTTAAACCCTTACTTTAAAACCTGAAATACATTGATGGCACAAACCAAAAGCTGGGCATGGCATATATGACCTTAATCTGTACAAATTTTCTTTAAATTTAATAAAAGTATATAGAATCAGCTTCAATTTTAAAAAAAACTTCCAAAACATGAGCATTAAGAAAGCGATAATGCAATCCACACGGAAAATTCCCTCACCTCTAGGATCATTTGCGACCAGTAACAATCCTATTGCTTGTTGTTTCTGAAATAGAAACTAGGGTCTAGGATCCTTGGGCATAAACTAGTTTCTTAAATCATTCTTGCAGTTTCTCTGTAACACTTACAGTCCTCCAAACCACTATAAATCGTCCAAATGTAAATACATGTGTTATGGAAATTTCTGGTTGAGACACTGAAAATAAAAGTTAACTATGCATATGCAGGATCAGTTTCACAGGACACAATCACTGTAATTAAAGTATTCCTTCTGACAAAATGTATTATTAAGTGGGGTGGTGTGAGATTAGATATTAAAAACTAGCGAATAGAAATAATATCACATTTCATATGCCATCAACTATGCCTAACATAGAAGGGAGGGGAAGAGAGAGAGATAGAGAACATCTATCAAAATTGTGTGTTAGGTGAAGGTTACAGAGCACATGTAAACATTGCAAGAAAGATGGAGTCTCTTGTGCCTAAATAAACCATACAGTAAAAGTCACATGTTTTCATTTCTGGAGAACAACTGATTAATATGTGTAGCCTTTCAAAAGTTGTTTAATTGTGGGACATGGTGTCTGAGCTCCAAGATGGACGCTTAAATTCGGAGCTCCGCCAGAGGAACATCACCGCTAAAGGAGCCTCTTAGCCTCCACAGACGCTGCTCCAGAGCACGGGAGACTCAGTAAACTCATGGGGAATGACGAGAAGGAGAAAGGTCCCACTGATTCAGCCTAGCAAGCTGACCAGCTTCTTTCCCTCAGCGCAGAGGAGACCACAGCAAAATGGCGGTGGAGCATGCACCTCATGGGTGAATGAACAGGATGTAGCTTTACTTCCCAGCTCATCTGGACACCAATCCAGGGGTACACAGGACTTCCAGGACAGCGGGTCATCCTTCACAGCATTGACCCCCACCACCAGAAGCCCAGCAAAGACAAACAAGCACACTGTATCACCAGGGGGAAACCCCTGGTCTCCTAGCATGGAGGTGAGTGAGCTAAAGGTTGCATTGAGGCCTAACATATCCATGGCACAGGACCCTATTGCAGGATTTCCCACATCTGGCCAAACAGTATTTGATATTGTACTAAACGACATGCTAATGCCTCTCAGATACTCTCTATATAATGATATGATATCTACAGTAAGGAAGTGCCAGGAAGAAGTACAGATAATGGGAGAAAGAGTTACCCATGTAGAGAAAGCCATGGTGGAATATTCTACCTTCTTCAATATCATAGTGGATGCACACACTGCACAATGGAATGAAATTCTGTGGATGAAAGATAAGCTAGTTGATTTAGAGGACAGATCCAGAAGGAACAATCTAAAAATTAGAGGCATACTGGAGACAGTGACTACTGCACAACTCTCCCAATATGTTCAGGACATGTTCTCAGTTCTAGCACCCACACTGTCGGCCATGGAGCTCACAGTCAACAGGGTCCATAGAGTACCAAAGCCATCATTTCTGGCAGAAGAAATTCGTAGAGGTATTTTGCTCAGGCTGCAAAGGAAATTCTTCTAAACACATTTTGCAACCCTGACCAACGTCCGGCCCCATATGCATCTCTGCAATTTCTCCCAGATTTCTCCAGGCACACTCTCCAATGCAGATGGAATTTGGCTTCCGTCACCAAGGCCCATGTCAGGGATCTAGACGAGCTTTGCGATCCCGCACGCTTATGCGCACGCGCGCACGGATTCAAATGAAGATTCCCACAACCGTTCAGAGACGTGCACATGTTGTCAGAACCCAGAATCCGTCGTAGCAGGAGGACTTTAGGACCCAGAATCTGTCAGAGCAGGAGGGCCCTAGGACCCAGTAGCTCTGTCAGCACATCACTTGGGCCTTTATAAGGAAGTCAGACCTTGGCTTTAATGCTGTCTGATCTGCAGCTTGTCAGTACCTGTACCTGCTTGCCGTTATCTGCTACCTGATCCGTTACCTGATTGACCTGGCTTGTTTAGACCACCCTGTCTTCTCCTACCCTGACCCGGCTTGTTTTGGATCCTGCTAACCTCTGCCTGCCTGATCTCCGTTGCCGAACCCAGCTTGCCTCTGACCATCCCCCGCATACCGATTCTGCTACTCCATTCATCTGTGATTGACCCGGCTTGCCTGACCATCCTCCTGCCTGCTTCTAAAGTCAGCTGTCTGCTGCCCTGTGCCCTGCATCTAGCTGCTGTGATTGCTGTCTGCTGCTGCTGTTCCTGTTTCCAGCTGTCTGCTGTCCGGTGTTACCAGCTCCACTCCAGCATCCAGTCTCCTGCTGTTTTCCAGAGGCACTCCTACCTCGCTGGACTCACGTGACCACTGTTCCCATTCCAGTGGGCTCTGAGTCAGAGCTGTATGAGAGGTCTTCTCCTACAAAAGACAGGCTCCACTCGCTCAGGTACGTGGTTCATTACAGCCCATCGCAACCACCATATTCCACATAAATGGAAGTATGCAGCAAAGTTGTGGGTGATCAACAATGTTACTGGATACTTCCATGTATGTGGAATATGGTGGTTGCGGAGGGCCTTGGTGACGGTGGCCAAATACCATCTACATTGGAACACCACTGTGTCCTCTCTGGAAGAAGGGCTATTTGCCCCCCATCAGTGGGGCATCATAGTTAATCCCCCCCGGATCCTATTCAAGTTGACAAGGCTCTGCTCACACAAGCAGATTGGCAAGTTGTGTCCCATAAGCGTTCTTCGAAAAAGGAGAAAACCAACGAAGGCTCCTAAACAACCATCTTCTGCCACAACATAACCTTTCCTGGCTCAGGAAATGTTCAAATATGGATACATATCCGATTCCCTCCAGTTATATTAAACATGGCAATATGTTCATGGATCCCTCCTGTGGATTCTCTTTTTACAAGTTTAACATGTTTATTTCTATTATAGACTGTTACTTTTTTCTTTTTTCATTGTTTCTACAGTACACCGATAATCACAAGAGGTAACTTCATACCTTATGCTATTGGAATATATCCAAGCTACAAGCAACCTGATTATATCTGCATCGGCTTCCGAAAACACTTCTCTCCCCCATTGAAGAGAAGGCACCATGACCTGGACCCCAAAATTCACATTCTCTGCACAAATCAAATGCCTGTCCCTGAATGTTAATGGCCTAAACCATCCGGCTAAGAGATATTCAATGTTGAAAGAAGCCTGAGGAACCAAGCTGACATACTGTGCTTACAGAAAACATAGTGCCTCAAATACCCCTAAATGCTCCCATAATATTTCCCACATGTCTTTTTCTCTCATGTGCACCAGGGGGAAAAGACAAAAGGTGTGCTCTTGGCTATAAGGAATATAGGGATGTTTCATCTCAAGAACTCGACGGACGTTATATCATTATTTCATGTGACTTACACTCACTCCCTTTATACATTGATAACATTATACACTCCAAATACACACCAAATAAGATTCATATGCAGACTACTTAAGCACATCTCTCCAATCAAGCACAGCAACCTACTAATTTGTGAAGATTTTAATCTCACAACAGATCTGCATATAAACTATTCCTCTAAGGTCACAAAAAACAGACATCATTACGTCAGATATTGCATGATGAGGAGCTGTACGATGTCTGGAGGTGCCAGCATGCAAATGAAAATGATTTCACATACTTTTCCCCCAGATATTGTTTTTATCAGATAAATGGCTACTGCAGAAAATATCATCATCATCTATTCACCAAATAATGTGGTTGGACCACGCTCCAGTATCCATTTCTATTACAGAACAAGGTGGCCAACCCTCAACTCCCATCTGGAGCTGCAATATTAGACTTTTACAAGAACCATGAAGTTCAAAACTTATCTCGCAGCATATCAAAAAATCCTTTGAATCTATTGACAAATCCGTTGAGAACTTGATTACCTATGGAATGCGTACAAATTGTAGGAGCCAGATTTAAAAGATGCTATGATCTTCAACTAAACAAACTCACAGTGGACATCCATGATCTAGAAACAAAACATAAATCCTCACCATCCCCCATGATAGCAGCCTAACTCCTAAACCTCAGAGAGGAGCTGAGGATTTTACTAATGCAAATATGACAAACACCTTAGACGTCTAAAGCTTAATTGATACACTAATAATAACTGAGCAGGTAAACTCCTGGCCTGCAGAGTCAAGGCAGTTCAATCCAAAGAGAGAATCTAATACTTGTCACACCCTACCAACAAGCTTAAAATAACCAACCCTCATGCTAGGAGACCCTCAAGTACTACAAGACCTTCTAATCTCTGATCACCCCATATATATCCTCAGTATACACTGTAGCAGCACAAACTTCTTCCTTTCCTCATGAGATGCTTAAAGCATACGTGTTGACCCTGCCCAAACCAGGGAAAGACCCGAACACACCGGCAAACTTCAGGCCCATATCGCTTCTATATTCAAATATCAAAATGTATGAAAAATTAATAGCACAAAGACTGTATATACATATATATATATATATATATATATATATATATATATATATATATATATATATATATCTCAAATGTAACCCGCCAGGGTTGCCCACTTTTCCCATCTATTTTTAACCTTATGATAGAACCACTGGAAGAATCCTTCCACACAAATCCCTCTATTACAGGATTCCAGTTCAAGGATAGACATATTATAAACCTTTTTGCAGATGACATTATCCTCCTTCTTTTTTTTTCCTTTATAACCAGTGTTATTGAGGAAAGTATGGCGATACAAAATGTCAATGTACAAGGCATAAATTAACAATGTAAAAGCATACTTCAAGTGTGTTTTAGTAATCAATGTAACATATCAGAATAAAGCACGTAGCCGGTAGTTCTCACAACCCACAGGAGCTTATGCAACAATAGCAATAAAAACAAACAAAGAAAACTCAGAGATTAATCCAAACCATAGCTAATGAATGGTGGAACAAGTTGAAATGGTATCCCTTTTCCTTTGTGCTAAGACTAGCCTATGCAAGCTAAGATGCCTGCTTAGTTGTCTGAGTATGAGAGGAAAGGATAAGTCTTAGGGATAAATTGTGTCTGTTAGGGGGATATACAAAGTTGACTATCGTAAGTCGGATGACGGCTTGGCATGTAGTGATGGGAATTTGAACTGATATGTATATGCGAATGACTAGCGAAAGTTGGGGAAAGACCTAAAGTAAGAAGAAGAAAAGAAAAAGGAGGGGGAATAGGACTTGGGAGGATGGGGTGTGGATAAAGAGGGATCCAAGGGGGTCTTCTTCATGGTCTCCACACAGGACGGCTTAAAGTTGGAGGTCAGTTGAATGTAAAGGTTCCTTAAAGATCTCCCCTACAGGGTTCCTCCCAGGCTCATCCAATGGATAGGGATGGGAGGTCCCTATTCTCAGGTGGAAGGTGTGCCCTAAATATGAGTAATCAAGGAAATATGTATCCGATTATTGGGGAGAGGGGTGAGTGTTTGCTTGAGTTGATCTCATTAGAGTAGCATATCTGTCCGTAGAACGGAAGCGGAGCCAGCATGCCCAAATTTGTGAAAATTTGGATGGGGAATCCTGTGCAATGTGGATTAATTCTTCCATTTCTGCAATTTTGGCGATACAGGTAAACCATTCAGAGATGGTGAGGATATGGGGGGATCACCAATGTGATGAGATGCACAACTTAGCTGCATTGATCTTATGTATGACCAGGGATTTCTGGTACAAGTGGACCGGTATGGTGGAATGATGAAGGATAAACTGAGCTGGGGAATATTCTAGAGAATATGTTGAGATTTGTGATGTTAATTCATGGACCTGCGTCCAGAATAGTTGTAGTAAGGGACATGACCACCATATATGTGTTAAGGTGCCATGTTCCCTGGAGCATCTCCAGCATATGTCAGATATGTCAGGATTGAATTTGTTGTGTAAAGCAGGTGTCCGGTACCACCAAGTGAGTGTCTTGCACGTTCTTGTAGTTATTCTCTTGTGTCGTAATGTTGCTTGAACCTTTATGTGCTATTGTGAAATCATGTGTTGTTGGGGTGAGGACTGAGTACAAAGAGTTCCAAATTCTGTAAAGGGGCGAGATACTGAGGAGTTGTTGTTAATATCTCTAAGGAAGTGGCAAATCTGGAAGTACACCCAGTAGGGGAAGGAGTTGTTGTTTGAGCTGGCTGAGAGTGTATTGCGGTCCAAGAGGATGCCATAGTGGAAAAATTGGTATGCTAGTATTTTGGTGTAGGGCCAGGAGTCCGCTAAGAATTGGCCTGACATCCCAGGAAGGAAAGCCAGGTTGGATCGTATAGGCATAAGGGTTGGAAGAGAGTTGAGATTTTTTGGATACTTGCCTAAAACAACATAGGATAGCTTTAATAAGCCGGTGCTCCTTTAGAGCCTGAGGGATGTGACACGAGAAAATCCACGGCGTAGACCATAATGTTAGGGATGAAAAGGAGTCTTCTAAGCGAACCCAGTCTTTGAGATGCTCATATACCATCCAATCTACAATTCTGAACAGGTGGGACACTTGATAATAATTCCTAAGGTCTGGAAGACCGATCCTGCCTTTTTGTTTTGGGTTTCGTTAGTTGTTCATGACTTATCCTGGGGTATTTGTGTTTCCATAAGAATCTAACGCAGAGTCGATTATGTCTAGAAGAAAGTCGTTTAATCAGAATTTTTTTGCAATATATATATAAGATGCAAGGGAGGATGTTCATTTTCAAAATAGCTGCACGGCCGAACCATGAGAATTGGGATTTATCCAATTTACATAGGTCATCCGAGATAGGGCAGAGTATAGGTAAGTAGTTCTTTGGGTATAGGTCTGACATATGTGCTGTCAGCTGAATTGCTAAATATTTGATTGTATCTGGTTTCCAGATAAAGGGGAAATTGTTCTGACATTGTGTGACCATGTCATTTGAGAGGGAGATATTGAAGGTGTGTGATTTGGTGTTATTGAAAGGTGATGGAATAGGTTGAAGTCTTTTAAGAGATTAGGGATAGATATAAGAGGGTCTTTTAGGAAAAGTAGAATATCATTGGCCATTGACTCAGACCTTTGCGGTAGGTGTATTATACAGGAACATAATAAAATGAAACATGCAGTTTCTCAGTCCAATGTGATGGAGGACAGCTCCCATGTAGTCCCAGGCCAACCTGTCAAACTCCTTCTCCGCATCCAGCGATAGAAAAAACCTTTGTGGGGGGCGTGGTCAGCAGCCGGAGGAGATGGCGGCATAGAAGCCTAGCTCCGGCACACTGGGATCTATAGAGCAGCTCTAAGCGACAGGGATATGCCACACAGTGATCCCACACCTTCACTGCAACCCGGACAGCGGCGGTGACCAAATGAGGAAGCTCAAGAAGCGAGAAGCGCTCTGCAGACTGTCCGACCTCTTCGGTCCTGCAGGGGCTCGAGGCACCAAAGATGGCGCCGGTGCGACAGGACGAGCCCAAAGTTCAGGAGCTGTTAAGGACAAAGGAGAGCATGGAGAAAGAACACTCTCCAGACACGGAGGGAGAGCTGTGTGCCTCCACATCATCAAGCCCAGTGAAACAGAAGAGAAGGCTGGAAACTGACGGTGTAACCGTGAGTAATGCACCTTCTGACACAGACTACACAAATGATACCTCTGCCTTAGGGGAAAAGCTGGACTCCTTCCCCACAGCTGGGCAACATATACTGCACACCACACTAAAGGACATGCTGATCACCCTCAGGGGGGCCCTACAACATAACATGGCCACATTTATGAGACAAACTAAAGCAGAGATAGACACCCTTGGGGACAGAATTGACCACATTGAGTGCAAAATGGGGGGCTATGCCTAAGCACACAATGAAGTGGATGATGCATATGATGACTTAGTGGAGGAGATTCGGAACATTAAAATCAAAATGGCGGACATAGAAGATCGTTCCATGAGGAACAACGTTAAGTTTAGAGGCATAGCAGAATCAGTCCCAGCCTCGGACCTGTGACCATATTTACAAAGAATTATAGCTGAACAACTCCCGGCAATAAGCCTCCATGAACTGACTATAGACAGAGCCCACAGGCTCCCCAAACCATCCTTTCTGCCTGACCCGGTCCCCAGAGACGTTATTGCTAGAATACACTATTTTCATGTCCAAGATGAACTTATGACCTTTGCTCGCAGAAGGAAATTACTCCTTGAGCCATATGCAGGAATAACCTTCTAGACCGACCTCTCCCAAGCGACAATACAAGCCCACAAGAATTTAAATACTATAACCAAAATTCTGTGCAATAACAATATCTCTTATAAGTTGAAATTCCCCACCAAAATATCCGTCAACAAGAACGGAAAATCACACCTCATTTCTAATTTGGAAAAAGGCCATGACCTTATGAGGAACTGGGGCCTCCTCCCGGAGGAGGAAGAAGACATATCTGACAACTCCTCCCAACAACACCATAATTTAGCCTTGAGCACCAGTTCTAAAAAATGAGTGCTCAGCCAGCTAAAGCTTTGGCACTTAGCCATTCACCAATACTCAGTTTAAAATACCCACCACATCATCTGTGGGCACCCCACTGAGCGAACTACAGACCCCATTTCTACCACCCAAGATCCCGACTGGCTGGACAATCATAACCCCACTAACTCTGTATGGGTCACTCCCATATCCTCGAGTTATACTCTAACTCGCCACTACATTTCATTCGGTTCTGTTTTATGTTCCATTTTTTTTTAGTTACTCCTTCCTCATGTTGCTAAGGATTACAAATAACCAAGTTAAAAGACCCCTACCTTTACCGTATGAGGACATCAACAGAAATGAGGCCCAAACTGATCATATCATTATCTCTATTTGCTCACCATGGTATTTAAAATACGGTCATTAAATGCTAAAGGACTCAATAGCCTGTACAAACGCAGAGCTCTATGGAGGGATGCTCTCAGACATCATAGTGACATTGTATGTGTGCAGGAGACACACTTTTCAGCTGCTAACCCTCCACGTTGCATGCATCCATCCTTCCTACACATCTTTTACTCCAACCACCAGAAGAAAAAAAGAGGAGTTCTAGTGGCATTCAAGGACACGATCCCTTATAAATTGCTGGACTCGATAAAACACACTGAAGGCAGATTTATAATTTTAGTAGTGGAGATCAATAACGCTCTGTGCACCCTGGTAACTCTATACATGCCTAACACTCATCAACGCCGTTTTCCATGGAAAGCACTACAAAAAGCACGGAAAAAGGATACCTTCTACTCTGTGGGGATTTTAATGCCCCAATGGACCAAACAATAGACTCTACAGCAAAAAACCCTCGTAAGAACTCAGGTCACTTTTCTCTTCCAAGAAGGCTTGCACGACCCCTGGAGATGTCTGCACACTACGGAGCGGGACTACACCTTCTTTTCCAACCCACACAAAACCTACTCCAGGATGAACTTTTTCCTAACAGATAAATATCTACTACAAAAAGTGACTGCGGCCAGCATCCACAATATCAAGTAGTCGGACCACGCACCGATCATGCTAGATATTGTGGATGACCATCTTGGAAACAACAGGAAAAGAACCTTTGTGATTCTGAGTGGCCAGCCAGTGGTGCAAGCTCAATGCTTTGATAGTGTTGTCCCTGGCTTCTCTGCCTGGGAGGAAACTCACTTGGTCTCTTCCTATTAGAGAAGGTAAAATGGCAAGAAAGGGTTGGCTATTATTTTTATGAACAGTTTTAGATCTACATTTAGCAATGCAATGGGCCTATAGTTGGTAACAGATGTAGCATCTTCCCCTGCTTTTGGTATCACTGCATTGTGTGCCCCTAATAGTCTATGAAAAGGGAGAGTGGATGAAGAGAGGGAGTTGAAGGCCTTTAGAAATGGCGATGTGAGGGAGTCTGTGAAAGTTTTAAAATAAGACACTGTAAAGCCGTGTCGGCCTGGGCTCTTGCCAGCTTTAAGTTGTTTAATCGCTGTTTTGTGCTCCTCCTCAGAGATAGGGTTATCTAGGCCACGCACATCTTCTGTAGAGATCATTTTAGGGCTGTATTTCTTAAAGAAGTCTTTAATGAGAGCAGTTCTTGTGGTATGGCCTGTAGTCTCGGGCAATTGTTGGGGTAAATTATAGAGTTCAGTATAGTATCGTACGAAGTGGAATGTTACTGTATGTTGGCAATGGTTACACATGGTCGCCCCTGAGGGTCCTTAATAGTGTGAATATTGGTGCTCGCTTTCTTAGCTTAAATAGTTCAGGCTAATAATCTATCATATTTGTTTCCTTAATCATAGAAAAACTTTTGATTCAGTATGTGTTTTCGCCAGGTTTTTACGGTCCAATTCCTTACATAATAGTTTTGCTAGTCTGGATAAGTTCCAGGTATGTTTGCTGTGCATGTGACTGTTTGTGGGCAAGTTCTAAGGTCTTGATTTTGTTAAGTAGATTTGAGATTGTTGCTTGTTGGGCTTTTTTACAGGCAGCCTTTGCGCTAAAAACTCTCCTCAAATAACTAATTTATGTGCTTCTCATTGGGTGAGCGTAACTATCTCGGGAGTATCATTATCTGCAAAGAACTTGCGTATACTAGTGTTAATCTGATTTACATCACCTTGTGAGGTTTTTAAGGCCAAATCGACGCCAGAATTTGGTGAATGGGTTTCTATCTAGTAGAGTTAGTGAAAGAGTAACTGGGTGATAGGCTGAGAAGAGCATTGGTTCAATGGTTGCAGATTTCAGAAATGGGAGGTCTTTTTTGGTAAGGAATAGGCAGTTGATTCTGGAATATTTATTATCGGGGTGGAAAAGAAGGCATAATCCTTGTCACTTGGGTGTTTTGATTTGGCGCAGGGCTTTGTATGGTAGAGATAAGGAGCCGAGTCTAACAATGGGTGAAGTGCTACATTAAAGTTGCCGCCGAGAATGGTTAGCCCCGGTTGAAATCTCATAAGGATGATACAGAATGTTATCTAAAGAATGTTTAATTTGTGCAGAGTTAGTGCTGTAGATATTGGCAAAAGTCAATGGGCGATTTTGGATAATGTTCTTTATGAATTGGTATCAACCTTCTGGGTCGATAAGGGAGTCTGTTAACTGCCATTGAAGATTTTTTCGAAATGAGTATGGAAACCCCTTTTGTCTTAGCCAATGAATTGGTAGCATTGTAAAACAAAGGATAGGAATGATTCGTGGGTTTGGGAATATTACCCGAGCAGAAGTGTGTTTCTCGAAGAAACACATCTGTCTTTAAGTATGCATCATGTTTAAAATTTGACTGCATTTTTTGGGGACATTCAGTCCTTTTACATTTTGTGAGACCACTTTAAGTGAGAGGTGTTGACTTGCTGAGGTTGGGGAAGGCGTGTTGTCTCCTAATTGAGTAGATATTAATCAAGTGTGTAATGGGTGTAATTAACAAGCATTCAAATTCTTAAGCATGGATGTTGCCTGGGAGGATAGTGATATACCGGAGAGTTAAGTATGCAGTTAGGTGCTATGTGCAGAGAGAGATTGGGGTATGAGAAGAGAAAACTGGAGCTGGAGGTATGTGTAGGTGGTTGTCGAGTCTGGTACGGGTCAACGATAGTGGTTACTATCCTGTTGTGTGGAGGAGTGGAAGGTGACACTAAGTAGGATTCCAGGGTTTCCGGTCCATAGGAGGTCAGAATAAATCTCTGGTGAGGTGAGAGAGGAGCCTGTAATGTCAATACAAGAGAAGATAACTTCTAGTAAGACCAGCAAGGGTCATAGATAGATAAGAGCCATTTTGTTAAGCTAGCTATAAGCCTTATGATCGTCAGTTATTAGACATCTAAAGGGGCATGGAAACTTCTGCAAAGTTGTCAAAGTAGGGTAACGAGTAGAGTTGAGAGAACCCGGACTGTAAAGTTCGGGTCTGTACCGAACTTCGGGGTGTCCGGGACCCGGACCCGGACTTTTCAAAAAAAGTCCGGGTTCGGGTCCGGGGTTCTGGTAATTTTAATGAAAAATCTTAAAATGCTGTAAAAAAGTCCAGGAAGGTCCTAGAGGTCTGCAAAAGGAAGGAAAATGGGGGTAAGGGTGGGACAAGTGCCCTACAAAGAAATGGGGACAGGGAAATAAATTTAAATATTTTTAAAAAAATAAAAACATAAAAAAGCAAAAATGGAGGTGAATGGGGATCATCTTAAAACTGGGTCTGAAAAGTGTTAATTAACATTAGAGGCCATAGAACTGTTCTAAAATCATCTTCAAACTGTGTCAAAAAAGTATAAATAAGCCGGGAGTACCCATATCACTGTTCTTCCCGTGAACAGGGTGGGAATGGGGGTAAAAGGAAGGAAAACGTCTGGAGATCCTGGAAGGACCTGAAAAAATGTCGTAAAATTCTAAAAAGTAATTTTAATGGTCTTGGGGCCTGGGCTTGGGCCTGAAAAAA
>BLSH010031381.1:554196-566468 GCA_018402905.1 Glandirana rugosa | reverse complement strand
CTTCTATCTTCTTCTTCTCTCCCTTCTCCTGTCGCCTCTTCTGGCCGTTTTCTCGTCTTCTGCGGCGTCTCCTCTTCTTTTCTGGGGAGTCTTCTAATTTCTGGGGCGTTTTCTCGACTTCTTTTCTTCTGTGGTCTCTCTCCTCTTCTGGCGGCCTCGTCTAAATTATTTTATAAAATTTTTCGACACCTCTGTGCCCCCCACCCCAAAACACCTTGTCCACATGTTGATGAGGACAAGGGCCTCTTCCCGACAACCCTGGCCGGTGTTTGTCGGGGTCTGCGGGCGGGGACTCATCGGAATCTGGAAGCCCCCTTTAACAAGGGGGCCCCCAGATGCCGGCCCCCCACCCTATGTAAATGAGTATGGGGTACATCGTACCCCTACCCATTTACCTGGAAAGAAATATGTACACAAAAAACCACACAGCTTTTTAAAATATTTTATTAAATCTGCTCCGGCGGTCTTCTCCTCTCTCTGGTGTCTTCTTTTCTTCAGCTCTTTTGCGGGGTCTTTAATCTTCTGAGGGGTCTTTTCTTCTCCTCTGCGGCGTCTTCTGCTCTTTTGCCGGTCTTCTCCGCTGTCCTCTTCCCTCTCTTCTTCTTCTTTTCTTCTTCTTCTTCCCATGTTGACAGGACGCGATCTCCTTCACGAATGCCCTCGCCGCTCTGTGCTGTGCCTTATATTGGCATGGGGCGTGGCCACCAGATGACACCACATGGAGGTCCTGCCCCATATGAGGTCACATCCTGGGGGCGGAGCTGTGACCTCATATGGGGTGGGACCTCCAAATGTGGGGGGCCGGCATCTGGTGGGCCCCCTTTTTAACGGGAGCTTCCAGATTCCGATGAGTCCCCGCCCGCAGACCCCGACAACCACCGGCCAGGGTTGTCGGGAAGAGGCCCTTGTCCTCATCAACATGGGGACAAGGTGCTTTGGGGTGGGGGGCGCAGAGCCCCCCCCTGCCCCAAAGCACCCATACTCCCCATGTTGAGGGCACGCGGCCTGGTATGGTCCAGGAGGGAGGGGGCCGCTCGCTCGTCCCCACCCCCTTTCCTGGCCTGCAGGGTTGCGTGCTCGGATAAGGGTCTGTTATGGATTTTGGGGGGACCCTACGCTGTTTTTTCGGCATGGGTTTCCCCTTAAAATCCGTACCAGACCAAAGGGCCTGGTATGCTTCTGGAGGAGGACCCCATGCCAGTTTTTTTTTAACATTTGGCGTGGAGTTCCCCTTCAAGATCCCCAGAGCACAAAGTGCCTGGCATTGTCAGGGATCAAAGTCGGATCCCTGTTCACAGACAAATGGTCCGACTTTGACCCCATGTAGGACCGTAAATCGCACAGCAGTGTAGGATCAAAGTAGGACCGTTTTTTTGTCGGATAGTGTGAACCCAGCCTTACTGTGTGTGTGGGCTATCCTAGCAGGGGAAGGGAAGTGATCGCAGCTTCCATGTAGAGGAAGGCTGTGATCACAGCCCTTCCCCCTCTCACAGAATGGAGATCCGTGTTTACTTACACGGACCTCCATTCTTTCAGTGCGGGGGGGCCATCGCGGGTAGCCGGCGGCGATCGAGTCCGCCGCACCCGCTCCCTGGCTCCCCCTGAACACAGTGAGCCCGTGGGCGCGCCTTCGGCGGTGCTCGCGCTCACAATGCTAGTCATCGCGGCCGCCGTCCTGTGACAGCGGTTCACGATAACGAACCACCTTGTCGCCGTCAGGCTGCGGCGGGCAGTCGGCAAGTGGTTAAATAGGCTTGTGTATGTATATTACGTGGCGCCCATTTTCCTGTAGTCTCTTATTGATACTATATCAGTGGCCATTTTCTGTTTTGTCTGTATTTTAATAAAAGTGGTCGGGGCTGGTATTATTAAATTTGAAATATTTTTATTGAGTATTTGAATTTTAGATTGTCCTCGTTATAGCATCAAAACAAGTATAATGACGAAGCATGGTCAGTAGCTCAAACATTGTGACATACCATAAACTAGTGATACACAATCTGATTTAACAGTGTTAATAAAGAGCTTTGCTTAACTGAGTGTTCTGTGAAGTTTAAAGGTCCAGAAGCAGGTGAGGATAAACAGAGCTTCAGACTCCGACGAGCAACCCAGTTAGGGTTCAGGATCAATCCAGGTCACCCCCTATGGGCTCAGACTGTGCCCTGGCCACTAGACCCCAATGGCCTCCCTCCACCTCCGGTGTTGAAGACATGGGAGGAGTAAGTGAGAAGAAAAAAACAAACCCTTGTATGCTTGGGTAATACCTGCAGGACAATACTATTAAATTGCATTGCTCATGTATATTGATACATGAAAGAAGGGGTTTAGAATATGAGTTAGGGGGAAGTGCTAGGTTGGTAGCAAATATCTAGAAGTAATAATCCCCCTGTAAAGTGGGGTGAGCCATGTACCAGGTACTGATAGACCAAGTGAAGAGATGGGGCCAGATCAGCCAAGAGACAGGAAAACATAAGGGAGGGGGTAGAGAGGTAAGAACATACTGTCTGGGTATACAGAGAAGATGTCTAGTCATGATGGAAGTCTTGTACTGCAGTGGGTTAAATGGAGGGTGAGGAATAGATCAGAGGGAAGGACTCAGAGGGCTGGTATTATTAAACTTTGATGAAATCACAGGGAGTAACTTCGTAAAAGGCATGCTGAGGCCATATATGTAGTATATATAATCCACTAATGGGATTAAAATTGCATATATGCATAGTTAGAGTTAGCGCGGTGTCACCGAGGGAGGATATAATCTCAAAGCAGGCAAGGGGGACACCAACATGTTTATTATGAGATAAGACTGCAATTGTGGTGGAGGAATAAGCTGCATTTGTCTAGAAGCATTGTTCTTCCCAGAGATAATGGGTCTGGTTTTTAATAAAAGTGGTCTGGCTGGTATTATTGAACTATGATGAAATCGCAAGGAGTAACTTCCTAAAAGGCATGCTGAGGCCATAAATGTAGTATATATAATCCACCAATGGGATTAAAATTGCATATATGCATAGTTAGAGTTATCACTGATGTCATCAAGGGAGAATATAATCTCAAAGCAGGCAAGGCGGACACCAAAACGATTAAGAAAAAAACAAAAAGAATGTAGCTGTGAGTTACAATACATTGGACCAGCCAAAAGGCTGCTCAGAATAAGAATTAAAGAGCATGTACAAAACATCAAGAAGGGATACCCTAAACATAGTGTATCCAAACACTTTGATTTGGTACATAATAGAAACCCATCCCATTTGAAATTTTGGGGGATAGAACCCTACAGAAGACACTGGTGTGGGAGCCATAAAGTAAGAACATTGAGCCAATTAGAATCCAAATGAATTTTTATTATGAATACATTTGCCCTCCCCAAGGACTGAACATTGAGTTTGATCTGAACTGTTTTATAAATGATTTCTGACCACTATTTGACTTTAGCCTGCTGACACATTTCTCACTTCTCAAGTCTTTTCCTTAACCTAGTACATGACTTCTCATCGCCACAACATGTAGACAATATTTCAGATACATTTATGTTCATTATAACATGTGATTGTTATAGACCTGTTACACACACCAGTATGTGAATAATGATATCTGTGTAAGAAATTATTCCATCCGGTCTTCTAGTTTCCATTTCTTTCCATTTGGCATCTCGTATAGTCTTTATACTCCTAACAATGCTTCTAGACATATGCCGCTTATTCCTCTGCCACAATTGCGGTCTTATTTCATAATAATGATGTTGGTGTCCCCCTTGCCCGCTTTGAGATTATATCCTCCCTCGGTGACACCAGCACTAACTTTAATTATGCATATATGCAATTTTAATCCCATTAGTGGATTATATATACTACATATATGGCCACAGCGTGCCTTTTTAGGAAGTTACTCCTTGCGATTTCATCATAGTTTAATAATATCAGCCACGACCACTTTTATTAAAAACCAGGCCTATTATCTCTGGGAAGAACAATGCTTCTAGACATATGCAGCTTATTCCTCCGCCACAATTGCAATGTTATCTCATAGTTTTGCACTGTTTTTAATTTTTAAATGTGAGTGTATACCATTGAGATCTTAATAAATAGCGGTTTTATTATAAACAATATCCCACTATTTTGGGCATTCCCTTCCTTCCACTTTCACTCTCCATGGGAGAGTAATTTGAGGAGTGTTTAGGATACAGCCATCTTCTATCAGAGATTGATATCCAGATGACCACCATTCACCACTAGACATTCCTGGAGACTGGAAGGAACAGCTTGGAGTGACCAGGAGAAATTGCTTGTGGGTCTGTGTACCCACACATGCTGTTACCCCACAGCACTAAGGTGAGAGTCCACCCTGCTGTGGAAGAAGTGACACCTCTGTTGTTTTCACCTACATGGATAAGCATAAGAAGATTTTTTTCTTATTTACCTGTGTTGTTTATGTTGGGACTGCACCAGAGTTTCTCAAAATGAAGTTTTATTAAATAAGCACATCGTTTGTTTATCTATTTTTGCGTGCTCACTGATGTGAGGCTTTATTTTTGTTACAGCTCTCAGGACCTTTTCTTATTAGCAGTTTATTAGCACTCTGCGACTGTGTGTGGACACTTTATTATACTTTTTGCCATTTACCTAGTGTTTAGCACTTGTATTACCACACCTGTATACCATCTCATAACATAGCGCAACAACACCACACACTATATTACTTTAGAGTGCTCCCACCTATGTCCCACTAACCTAAAATCCTTAACAAGCTTATTAAACAACTTTATATGGAACAATAAAAAGTCTAGATGTGCCCGCACCAACTTAGTTAAGCACAAATCTATAAGGGGCATGGGGATAATTGATATCCAAGACTACCAACAAGCAGCACTGTTAGACCAGTTGAAATACTGGTTTAGAACAGAAGAGGGTCAACTATGGATGGACATCAAATTACCCAGGTCATTTACATCGGACCTTACTTGTGGAAGATGTGGGATACTACCTTCCTGCCAGCTACAATAGCAGCGTCCTGCGAGCATGGCGAACCCTACTAAACCAGGCCAAACAAAACACACGTATAATAGCGCCCATGCTTTTTATCCAGGTATTGGAAACCATAATACACTTTATGTACACAAAGCCACTTCAAATAAATGGCTTGCATAAATTACAAGACTTTGTCTCTGACATCATACTTAGAAAATGGGAAAACCTAAAAAAGGAATACCACCTCCTGGAAAATACTCAATTCATTTGTCTCTGCACCCTAACCTTCCTGGCCAAGCATCCCTTGCCAACATTAAATATACCCTCCGAAGAATGGTAATTCCTGCACTCACACAACCCCAAAGAAAGGTATCTCCTTGTTTTACAACTTACTAAACGACAAAACACTCCAAAAAACGCCCACCACTACTAAAATGGGAAAAAGAAATAGATAAAACCTACTCCTTGAACCAGTGGAAAGCTGCCTTGCAATTAGTTTACAAACTCTCAAAATACAGTAACCATTGGAAAATGACGCACAAACTCACACATAGATGGCACTACACCCCCTTTGAACTAGCAAAAAATTTCCAAAACAGATCCCTTAACTGCTGGTGAAACTGCAGAAAAGTGGGTAGCCTGCTACATATTTTATGGGACTGCCAGAGCCTCATCAGCTTCTGGAGGCAAACATTCCAGCTAATATTCTCAATCACGGAAATCTTGAGAAAACCTAACCCGTTCTTGCAATCCTAAATCTGGGAGTAGATCATTTCCAACCACAATGAGACAGGTAGTGACGCACATTTTATGAGCTGCATGCAATACAATTCTTAAAAAATGGAACTCTCAAGACTCTCCAAATATATCTGAAGTTATATGTACTGTACACATTAACTACACATATGAGAGAATGCAGGAGTTAAATTCACTGAAATGCAAAAAATTTGATGACCAATGGTCAATTTGGACAGGCATGTGTGACACCAACACTAACCCTAACATGCAACATTATATATAAGAATCAGGTTAATATGGAATTAAAGACTTTTCAATGTAATACAATGTTATTTTTTCTCTATTATTCTTCCATTTAAAGTGTTTGATACAAAAATGGGCAGTGTTGCCCCATTTCCCTGGTCACAGCTTGCTCCCATATGGGGTGGCTGGGGATATGAGGCAACACCCTTCAATATATGCCTAGCACGGATGACGTTATTATTGTTAATCTATGATTACTTCTTGTCTTTGGCATAAAATTTCATTCAAGTTACTTCCTTGCAAAACCCATTTGTATGTCACATTGTACGGCAAATCTTGTTTACTAACTTTTGTGCTAAAATTAAATAAAAACATTGAAACTAAAAGTTGTTTAATTGTTAACACATCCCAGATATGCAAAAATGCAATCTACAGATGAAAACCACATCTGTGAGGGTTCTTCAGCTAAATAGCCACCGGACTGCATAAACTTGGGTAGAGTTTGGTCAATAGATGGAGTAAAGTATCAAATTAATTTCATATGATACTTAGCCCCATCTAGTGGCCAAATGCAGCATTTGCCATTAAAAATCAATGATTTACATTCAAACAGCACAGGATATAGCCTATTCACATTTATTTTCCCCATTTGCACATGCACTTTCACTGAGCGAATAGTCACACGAGTTCTTTATAAATCAACCTCTTGGTGTCACTCCTCCACATAACAAACACATCATCTGCTAATTTCCCTCACTTTAAGCAAGGACAAATGTATCATCAACATTTAAAGTATATATTTATACCAACCCATGCGTGTCTGGGTAAGAACTGACCATGAAAAAGGAAACAATTCCTTGTTAATTCCATGTTAGCACCTTCCCTTTTACAAAGTACCCCAAGCATATGGCAAGGTATGACACAGGAAAGGGAATGGGAATCCCTAGCTAGGAAATTGCCACGGGGACATGTACAAAGGCAACAAAAAAATCAAAATGTATTTTTCTATTTTATTTTTTATTTTTCAAAACCTTGTGACAAAAAATGAGATCTGCAAAATATCCACCATGTCTCTTATCAAACATATTGGGTGTTTACTTTCCAAAAAGGGGTCATTTTGGGTTGAAAGGAGTTTTTTTGTACTATTCTGACATTTCAGGGCCTCCAAAACTGTGAAAGTTAGTCAGGGAGTGATATGAGGAAATGATGCCCTTTTTAAAGCAATACTTCCTGACAATACGTCCCTTCTGCTACTCCCATCAAAATTGACAGAATTCCTGGTGCTGTTAGAATGTCAAAGATCCAGGGATCCTACATGATGGCATCGACCATATGCAATCAATTACATCACCAGACATAATTCAGACAGGTAAACTGTCCAAATATGGGCAGCTTGTTCATCGGTTCCCTGATGAGTAGGCTGGGTTCAGGTTTAACACAAACTCGACTCTCATCTCTAGTTAATATTTATTTCACTGTGTATAACAATAAACCTTTTGTGCTGCTATCAAATAAATCAACACCTGCAGGCACTCTCCTGTTTGTTTCAATAACATAAAAATTGTGCAGAGTAGTGGTTCTCAACTCCTGTCAGGACCCACTAACAGGCCAGATAATAATAATAATAAATTATATTACCTGTGATGTATTTCAGTTATCTTACAAACCTGGCCTGTTAGTGGGTCCTGAGGACAGGAGCTGAGAACCACTGGTGTAGCGCTATTTGTAAATCATTATTTTGATAATACTGTGCATATCATAAAGAAACACAAAGAACACACAAATAAAAAAGTCCCAGTGCAATAATCCTGTGTACTTCCTCCTTTGCACTTCTCCACAGACTGATATACTGTATATTCACAAAGTTTGTCCACTCAATTGGCCATAAACTCTTGCCCAGTGTGTTCACTCATTCACTCCTTACACCTCCAGTACTCCACCAACACCAGCTGTGCTCTCACTTGATATATCTGACCCAAATACAGTGAAAGGTCAATAACAACTTGGGTCCCTTTTGAATCAACTCCTTACTCCTCGACTGGTTCAACCTCCTGCACTCCTCTCCCCTCCCCTAGGTAACAGCATCAAGAAAACAAACAGGCATTCATAGTACTTTAACCACTTCCTTACTGGGCACTTAAACCCCCCTCCTGCCAGGACTAATTTTCAGTTTTCAGCGCTGACGCTCTTTGAATGACAATTGCGCTGTCGTGCAACGTTGTACCCAAACAAAATTGGCGTCCTTTTTTTCCCACAAATAGAGCTTTTTTTTGGTGGTATTTGACCCCCTCTGCGTCATTTCTGATCGCCGCTATAAACAAAAAAAGAGCGACAATTTTGAAAAAAAAAACAATATTTTTTACTTTTTGCTATAATAAATATCCAAAAATAAAAAAAAAATGTATTCATCAGTTTTGGCCGTTATATATTCTTCTACATATTTTTGGTAAAAAAAATCGCAATCGCCGTTTATTGATTGGGTTGCGCAAAAGTTATAGCGCCTACAAACTATGGACATTGATTTATGGCTTTTTAATTTTTTTTACTGGTAATGGCGGCGATCTGCGATTTTTATATCGGGGCGGACATGTCGGATGTTTTTGACACTTTTTTGGGACCAATGACATTTATACAGCGATCAGAAATGTAAATATCCACTGATTACTGTATAAATGTCATTGGCAGTGAAGGGGTTAACCTGCAGGGGGCAGTGAAGGGGTTAACTATGTTCCCTGGGTGTGTTCTAACTGTGGAGGGGGCGGGGTTGACAGGGGCATGACAGATCTAACTGATCCCAGTGACAGGGATCAGTAGATATGTCATGCCCCCCTCACAGAACGGGGAACCGCCGTGTTTACATTGGCGGTTCCCCGTTCTGGCTCTCTAGAAGGAGATTGCGGGTCTCCGGCGGATATTGGGTCTGCCCGACCCATGGGCTCACTCCCGCAGCGTGCGGCGGCACTTACGTGCGCCGCTCGTGCCCATGGGAGCGCGCCCAGCACGAGCCAAATGGGAGGACGGTCCTCCCGGCATTTTAGCGCCGCGCTGTAGCCGTCATTCGGCTATGGCGCGGATGCGAGGTGGTTAAAATATGTTTTATTCACCCACTCTTAAAAAATGCCACTCACATGTTGCATATACTGCAGCTACATGCAAAAGTCACAATCAGAAATACATTTCAAGTATTTAGCACTGGCTAACTGTAATAGATACTGCACTTCTGGGCATGATGATTTCATCCACTAAACCCAACCCCTACGCGTTTCATCACCAGGTTGGGGAAAAAAGATTAAAAACACTTGCATGATAATATGAATAAGAGCACATCAAGTAAGATTCCTGCTCCATACAATCCTTAGTATTGGCCAGTATTTAAGATGATGTTCATGCTCTTTTATTCATAATATCATGTGAGTGTTCTTTTAAATAAAATTTGCTATATTTTACTACACTTTTGGAGAGGTTTGTTTATGTGTTTTATTTCTATATAATTGGCACTCTGCCCCTGGGAAGTGGAGGGGATCTAATTTGGAGAGCTGGGCTAATTGTTCAGTTTGACCTGGGTACATGCCTTCCTTATCTATTAAAAGCAGTGTTTTAATTTGGGTGTAAAGCACTAAATGTCATTTTCTTGGTTGGCACGAATACCACTGAAAAACTTTTTTTTTTCTCATGAAATTTGATAACACCTTTTGCTGGATTCTTCTTCTGGAGATTTGAGTGTTTGCAATTATTGGGACTATAATATTTAATCTTCTATTGTCTGGGTGGTTGGTGCAAATATGTTTTTCACATTATTTATATATTTTGAGAATATTACAATGTATTTATTTATGTATGTTTGTTTATATTGCAGATTATAACTAGAGTGAGTGTATTACAATTTTTTTTTGCACTGTTTATTTGTCTGCATTAGCGCTACCCTTTTGTACACATTTATTAGTATTGGGTGGGTATCAAAGTACAGTATTAGTAGTTCTGGGGGTTGTTAATTCTAAGATCATTTATACATAAATGTAGTTCCATCATCAATAATGATAAATAATGCCAGGTATGAAAAAAATGGGGGTGGTCCCGCACGGATGACTATAGAATATATGCTGGGTGAACGGAACTGCTCCCCCTACTGCTAGCACCCCACTAATGGGGAGTACGTGAATACATTTATATGAATTGAGTAGTTGTGGCACCATTCCTGATTTATGGGGTTTTCTGATGCGTCTAAAAATAAGGTGCAAATGTGCCGTGGTGATTACTATAAATCAAACATATAAAATTAAATAAAAATATATATACCAAAATATTTCTGTAGATGAAGTGCAGATGTGCCGTGGTAATCACAATAAATCAATAACTTCTAAAGCTGAAATGTTACAATTAACAATATGTAGCAATAAAAAAATACATAAATACATTAAAATAAATATATACATAAAGTGCTGAGATGTGTGCATTATTTGTTAATAAAATCCATAGCCCATACAAAAAAGTCCATCTCCAAAAATCCCATATGAAAAGTGATCAATAACAAAGTGACTTGTGCTCTTCTATGCTTGGGTGCTGCTTGTGCCCCTTGTGGTAATAGACTCACAAGATGGATTCACCCCACAAGGAGGTGCAGCGCATCCACAATAATAATCACACGTGTTTCTCTGTGCTGGTGCTTCTTAGGTGCCCCTAAGGATGTGCATTTACCAGAAAACTTCACCCTCCCTAGGGTACAAGGCATTCACAGTCGTACGCCACTGTGCAGCGAGTCCAGATCCACTCTTAGCAAACTCCTTCCTCTTCCTCTCAGCCTTCTTTCAAATCCATCTCTACTGAATAAGGAGCAAAACTCACGGCTTACACCAAAAGTATTTTATTGCCTCCATTTCTGTGTTGCACAAAAATTTCCAGAATTCTTCCGTGAAGCAGGTTCTTGATAAGATCTCTGCCCTCACGGAACAGTGTCCGGGCAGCGCACATAGCCGAGACAGAAGGGTTCCAGGCGAAAGATATGTGTGTGCAGTGTGGAGAGATCTTATCAAGAACCTGCTTCACAGAAGGATTCTGGGAATTTTTGTGTGACACAGAAATAGAGACTAGAGTTGAGCGGACACCTGGATGTTCGGGTTCGGCGGGTTAGGCTGAACTTCGCAAAAAAGTTTGAGTTCGACCCCGAACCCCATTGAAGTCAATGGTGACCCGAATTTATGGGCACTAAAATGGCTCTAAAAAATGTCCTGGAAAGGTCTAGAGGGCTGCAAAAGGAAGCAAAATGGTGGTAAGAGTAGGACAAGGGCCCTGCAAACATATGTGGATAGTGAAATAACTTACAATCACATAAAAAAATGAAAAATGGAGGAGGAGGTGAATGTGGAGTAGGAGGTTGAGGAGGCGGTGACCGTGGCGGCGTAGGTGGAAGAGGCAGTGGAGGAGGAGGAGTAGGTAGCCAACACTGTTTTTTGTTTGTTTGTTTTTTTTTCTGATTGGGGTAGCCCCAAAAATGTTGAGACATATTAAAAAAAAAAGATCACTATCTGCAGACAAACCCAGAGATGTTCTAGCAAGCGTTTACTTTTTCCATATAAAATGTACGATGGTTTATTTTTCATGTTTCTCCTGTTACAAATTCCAATAAAGACTTACCGTTATGTTCTATAAGAAAAAAGAAAAGAATAAGTTCACTTAAGTATACCAATGGCTGTGTGAGGCCGGTATAAATGTCAATTCTGCACAAGGTACAGACAAGTCTTGTGGGATCCATGCCTGGTTCATTTTAATAAACGTTAGCTTGTCCACGTTGGCTGTGGACAGACGGCTGCACTTGTCTGTGATAACGCCCCCTGCCGTGCTAAACACACGTTCAGACAATACACTGGCTGCAGGGCATGCCAGCACCTCCAAGGCATAAAGGGCATGCTCAGGCCATGTGCCCAATTTGGAGACCCAGAAGTTGAATGGGGCAGACCCATCAGTCAGTACGTGTAGGCGTGTGCGCACATACTTTTCCACCATGTTGCTGAAATGCTTGCATGACTGACTACCCAGACGGGGTAAGTTGAAGACCCAGAGGTTTAACCCGTGTACCGGACTCGTACGGGAAATACGGAACCTCCACGACCGTACGGGACGTCGGTCACATAACAGACTTGCACACAAATCGTGCCGTCCCCCGCAATAGTGTCTGTTCACGTCGGCAGACAGGTGTCGGTTGCACCTGTTCGATTGCAAATAATTTTACTTGGTCCGTACCTAGGGTGTTCTGAACAGACATGGAACACGTCTTAACTGTAAATATGGCCGGAGTGTGTCGGTAACCATATGAATTCACTTGAATAAGAA
>BLSH010031381.1:496985-510545 GCA_018402905.1 Glandirana rugosa | reverse complement strand
TCCCCCATCCTCACCCCTCCTGAGTCTCTTATATCTTCTAGACCCCATCCTAACAGTAGAATTTCCAACGATCGGATGGGTTGGTATTATTGAGGAAGAACCTGTAATGGAAATCAACTAATAGATAAAATCGGTCTTCATAAAACATTAAACACCATCAGTCTAGGCAACAAAATCCACAATTGTAATAATGCGGATGACATCATCCTATTATTGATAAATACAACCACTTCTCTCCCCAATGCCCGCAGAGTTCTGGAGGACTTTAGCAAAATTTCATATTACTAAGTCAACTTCCCTTGTCCTAGATCTGGGAATTCCCAGTCACACCAAATGAAAACTTGAGCAGAACCTTCCCTACAAATGGAAAGACCAAGGTACCCAATACCTGGGAATAATGTTAACACCTAAAACAACGGATCTGACTACCACAAATTACAAAATACTTCTGGCTAAAATAGATAATCAACTAAAGGTAATGTCCAAGAAGGAGTTATTATGGTTGGGTAGGCTAGCAACCTTTAAGATGACAATCCTACCCCAGATCTTCTATATTCTCTGAGTCCTCCCCACTCCTACCCCCTCTTGTTATTAACAAACCCTGTCAAGTCTCTTATGGAATTTCATTTGGGGTGGGAAATGGGCCAGGTGCCCGCACCAAAATCAAATTACTTACAAGTTTGTGGGGAGGCGTGGTCTAACAGATATATGTGACTACTTTTGGGCATTTAAGACGTACCAACTCAGAGGATGGTTCCAAGAAACAAATGTTCCCTTGTGGGTAGAGCTGGAGAGAGAATTAGCCCCAATCAGAGACCTGAAATCACTCCTGATAGGAGACACATGGAAACACTGGCCCACGAAAGACCTCTCACCTACCATTCAGGTCTCCATCCAGGCATGGAGAATATTACTAAGTCAAGGTGGCAGCATCATCTCAATACCTGACCTGCAACCTACTTTAAAAACATTAGCTGATAGAATGCCCATGATTTTTATAAAACAAATTCAAACGTGTGGCATATCCACATTGCAAGACCTTCTCTCCAGCTGTGCAACCAAGACAGTTAAACAACTGGTTGAAGAATATAGTATACCATAGCGATTATACTTTACATTTGTAAGAATACGAACATTCATGACCAGCCACCCTTTTCCAAAAATTAAAATTCCTCAGACAGTATGGGACTACTACAAATCTCCTATACCCAAAACCAAGCGCATAACACTCTTCTACAATATGCTCCAGAAAAAACAAGCGTTTCACAAAACCAACACCCATTTAAAATGGGAAAGAGATCTGAAAAAGTCTTTTTCAGAAGACCAGTGGGAGATCAGCATTTAAGAGCATCTGCAAGGCCACACACAGCACCAGTCACTGGGAAATTATGTTAAAAATCTGCAACAGATGGCAGTACACACCACATAGATTGGCCCTAATCTTTCCTGGATCGTCTCCCGACTGCTGGCACAAGTGCGGCCAACATGGCCACCTGCTGCGTGTATTCTGGGAATGTCCCAATTTAAGAAGCTTCTAGAATCAGGTTTTCCACTTAATATCCACAGTAACAGGATGCATGTCCAAGCCTGACCCAGGATTAACTTTATTTCACATCGGAATAGAGAAATTCCCCCTAGAATATAGAGCAGTGACAACCCACATTCTCATAGAAGCTCGTACACTGATACTTCAAAGCTGGAAAGGAGATAAGGCCATTAACGTATCGGAGGTAAAGCTACTAGTCCAATGACACCACACTTTTGAATGTCTCATAGCTGTCAACTCGCTATCACGATCATCCTTCGACAAAAACTGGAGCATTTGGACAACATATACTGGGAGCTATAATTCTAATTCTAATTTTAAATCAAACTCCAAAACCTTAAGTTCTAACGCTAAACCTTGATCTGTAACCCTGTTATATTGTGATATAAGTATCGCAACTATGTGCTTCTGTATACTGTTTACTGTTTAAATTACACTGTATATTTTGTTTATTCAAAGACAAATAAAAACTTATTGCATAAAAAAAAAAAAATAAAAAAATTGCCGAGATGGAGGAGCTTGTCCACCAAGCAAAAGAGACCCAATCCAAATGTAACAAATTATGGGCCTACTTTACCACAATGGAAGAATACTCCCAACTCATAGCTTAACTAACTAAGTGAGATCACTGACACTCCCAGGCGGAGGAGAATGGCATTCCTCCCTTCCTTTTCCTCCCCACTTCTGGATACCCCACCCATTTCCCTCCTGAGTTTATAACCTGGCTAACCCTGCCCTCCTTTTGCCACATTAAGATCAATAAGATATCACACCAAACTTATGGAACATTTGGTTTGGAAACAACAGCCCATTATGAAACCATGGGTCCTGAAAACCTGAGCAGACATTTCACTCTCAGTATAGACCGGTTCATACCTAGACATGTGGAAGCACGTATATGTTAACAATGTGTATATGATTTAGTATACTTTACTAGAAACAATGCTTTTGGTAAAGAAACTGAGGGTGGGGGATACTGTCCCCCCGACACAGTTTCATCCCAGATGGGGTGTCAGGGGATGCTAGACTTTACCCCTACTCTTACTCCTGAATTTCCGGAATGTATATTCTATTTAGCATGTTTACCTTTGCTAATTCCATGCAATGTAATTTGTACAAATGATCCACGCATTGACCAATATCAATGTATGACCATGCTTATTTTTGATCCTTGATTCGTTACTCTTTGGTGAAATTCTTCAATAAAAGTTATTGGAATATAAAATATAACCATCAATAATTACACATAAATTATTGTGAAGTGATTTGTAGTGTTGTATCCAAGTCCATCTTATCAATGTGATTACATTTGAGCCACCATATGAGCTACTGAAGCTGTTTTAACAACCGTAGAATACTAATTGCAGCATTGGTTGTATCCATTGCTGAGGTTCATTGGCAATTAGTTTCAACTGGTAACACAAGTTGTGTGTGGTGTGAAGTTTGAAACTAGACTTTTGGAGGGTATAAGAAGGCACCCATGTGGCTGAAACACATTTATTGCACTAATGCTGATGTGTTTTGGAGTGGCACAGAGCACTATTATAACTTTTGGACTTTGATCATATTGTTAAGTTGGACTTGATTACAAAACAATAATCACTTTACAATTTTTTTGTGTGTAATTATTATTGGTTGTATTTTACTTTTTTAAGTTATTGTTTTCACAGTATTGTACCCTTTTCTTTGGGCTTTAGGTAACTGATTTTTCAAGGTGTCTAGGCATCTTGTGTCAGCAGCTGACAATAAGATTTTATATATTTACTGTCAATAGCACAGGTGTTTTTTTTATTTCAATAGTTTTTATTCAAATTTTTAATTGTTGCAGGGAATAAAAAAAACAAAGAGGAGGGGGGCACATGCGCAAAGTCGAGCTGAGCGGTTATGCCTCTGTGAAGCTCCGCTCCAGCTGAAGACTGAACGAGGGGACACAGCGCGATCCAGGCTCCGATTTGTTTGCCCATCAATCACTGAACACCCAGAGCACCAGCAGGGATGGGAAAACATGGTCCTTGGCACAGCCAAACAAAAATTTAAGATAAAAAACATCAAGGACGCTCTGTCTCAGCCGGGACCCAAGATAGCACCGGCGCCTCCTTCTTCCTCACACTCCAGCACACCACGCTCAACTAAAGGAGTGCAACGGTCCCTGCTGCCAGCACAACATAGCAGTGAGTCAGACTTGGACACAGGCAGTGTCCAGACAGTAATACGGGCTGAAATTTTCACTAAGTTGGAAACTATGCTGCAAAAAGCCCTGAAGAACACCTCTGACCATATCACTGACACATTAACAAAAGAAATCAGAGACTTGAAAATGAGAACAGCAGAGCTGGAAGTCCGAGTGGATTACTTAGAATGCACTGCTCAAGCTACTGCTGCTGAAGTTGAATCTTTTAGAGAGGAGAACTCACAGCTCCAGGATAAGCTTGAAGATTATGAAAATAGGGCCAGGCGGTGCAACCTTAGAATCAGAGGGATTCCTGAGACTGTTATTGATTTAAACGCAACAGTGACGGCACTTTTCCAGGAGCTAAAGCCAGCCATACCAATCAAGAGATTGGAGATGGACAGGGTGCATCACGCCCTGGCACTCCGGAAAGAAAATGGTCCCCCACGAGATGTCATCGCCAAGCTCCATTTTTACCGCACTAAGGAGAAAATGCTAGCAGCAGCCAGGGGTAAGGACTCGCTAGCCTTCCAGGGCTATAACTACAAGATTTATACTGACCTCTCCCCTATTATGGTGGCCAAGAGGAAAACCTTAAAACCCCTTCTCCAAACTTTGCAACACCATAAAATCACCTACCACTGGGGTTTCCCGTTTTCAATCCATTTTACTAATCAGGACACCAAATACACCTGCCGTTCAGCCCCAGAGTTACAAGTTGCCTTAGAGGAGCTTGGCCTGCTGAAAAGCTCCCAGACCACTCCCGCAGATATTCTGCTTCCAGGTCACCTAAAAAGATCCCACAGATTCTCACCACCCAAACGGCACCCAACAGAGTCTCCACAAGAGAGACTGCTTTGATAATCAGACCATCAATGAAGAGGATTCCATGGGCTGAGTCACATTGGAAGCTGATTACTATCTCTTGAATGTCTGCCCCCTTACCTAGCCCTTAAGGCTTACTTGATACACTACTTTGAGGCTTCAGCCCTACATTGTAGATTCTTTATCGCCTCCATTTAAAGGCAACCCCTTTTATTCTAGGCATCCCAGCCTGTAATAGAGTACAAACTCTGTTTGATATTCTCCCATCTTTGACAACCCAACACTTGGATTTCTGTCTCCCATAAGGCAACATACTACTTGACTATAGAGAACGATATTGCAGCCAGGTGGCGGCTATTGTAGCCCTCTCTTTCCTTCTGGACGTAGATCACCCTTATGCCTAGACACACTGTTAGGAGCTGTGACCCACATGCGGCTAAACTATTACAACCTGTCTTAAGCTGCAAGGCTGGCTGATCCTACACCAAACTTCAGCTCTCAAGATCTACAAAGCTGACTCAATTTCTTACAGTTTCTCTTTATTGGACTGTTGTTTCAGTTAAATCCTTATCCGTTAACAGTTCATGGACTCTGCTGCACTTTGCAGCTAGGAGACCCACAATAAGAACTATGTTTTATTTCTAGTTATTTCGCACCCAACTTGTGGTCTTAGTGCTGGAACACTTGCACCCCCACTAACTGTCCCTTGCTCCCCACCCTTAATATGCGGAGATTCAGTGATCATCTTGGACCCAGACGGGAGATACGTATTCCTCACAGGTTATGTGTCGGATACTGCTGTGACGATAGTATCTTACTATGCTCCTAATCGGGACCCTGTACCCTTCCTTTCGCACCTTCCAGAGCTCATCCAGCAACACCAGTTAGGCACCATTATATTGTGTGGCGATTCAAACCACACCATACTCCCTTTTTTAGACAAGTCTCCTCCATCTCCCCCCACCCGATCATCCATACTGTCTCTTCAGCAACTGTTGACCACCTACTTCCTTGCTTACACTTGGCGAGAGATGACCCCCACCAGCAGAAGGTTTACTTACTACCCGCATCGCTCCTTTTCCCGCATAGATCATATTCTCTTAACGTCCAGTATGATCCCTGAAATCCTGGCTTCTACTATTATCCCATTTCTATGGGCTGACCACTCTGCAGTGTTAACCACAGTTGCCTCCCTGGTATCCAGATCCCAGGACACCTCCTGGTGTATTAATGACACTATCCTGACGCATCCATCCTACAAACAAGACATTGAAATAGCCCTTAAAGAATACATCGAGATTAACTCGACCCCAGACATCTCACCCTTGACTCTTTGGGAGGCTCATAAGCCTGTCATAGGAGACAAGCTGATACAACAAATGGCAATAGTAAAACACGACCGCAAGACTCTGTACTCCAAAATAGAACTTTAGTTCCTGCCATGAGGCTTTCCAGAAGACACCCAGCCCTGCGACAAAGTCTGACCTCGACAGATCCTGCCTTGAGTTCGATTTATTTTTGTCGGACGCTGCCGACAAAGCCATCCACAAGCGACGGCATCTGATGTACCTTAGACTGGGCCCAGACAGCTTCTCCGCAACATATAAAAACTTTGCCCAACCCTTAGCTCCAATGCTCACTGAGCACTCAATGCCCTACTGGAGGGACAAAATTTCCAATCGGAATCTCTTACAGCAGTCATAGCCATGATCCCCAAGCCGGACACGGACACCTCCTCTTGGTCATATTACCAACCTATATCATTATTCAATAATGACATCAAACTACTAGCTAAGATTCTGGCCACGCGGCTAAATTTTCCTTATAGCCAACCTCATACACTGTGGCCAGACTGGGTTCATTCCCCATAGGCAGGTTAGAGATAATATCCGGCACGCACTTCTACTGACTCATGCTGCTAAAACCAGACAAATACCAACGTGTCTTCTATCTCTCGACATCAAGAAGGCCTTTGATACCATTTCTTGGCCCTACATGCACTATACACTTACTCGCTGGGGATTTGGGTGGCACTTCCTATCCTGGGCACAAGCGCTTTATCATAACCCAAAAGCATACATCAAGTACGCGGGCTACAAACCAGCTCAGTTTACTATTGAAAGTGGTACCAGGCAGGGCGCCCCCTTTCACCCCTACTTTTCTCCCTCTTAATTGAACCACTGGCGCAACTAGTTAGGACTGACCCTAATATTAGAGGCATAGAACTGGGTGGACATCAACATAAAATATGTATGTTCGCCGATGATATTCTCTTATTTTTAACATTCCCCCTCACCTCTGCTCCCAATCTCCTCCTTCTGCTACGATCCTTCGCCTAAATATCAGGCCTTCAGGTGAATCCAAAGAAATCCAGAGTTTTGAATGTCTCCCTTTAGGACACTGAAGCTCTAGCCGCACAATCCTCATTGCCTTCTCTCTGTGCCCCTTCTCACTTCCCATACCTCAGAATCAAATGAACTGCTTCCTTCTCAAACCTTTTTTACAACCAATTATCTGCCCTTTCCAAGGGCTACAACCAACCTAATGACACAATGGTCCTCCCTCCCCATATCCTGGATCTGCAGGATAAATTTAATTAAAATGTCAATTTTTTCCAAAGTTTTTGCACCTCTTTAGAGTCCTCCCTATTCAACTACCACTTTATTGCCTGTGCCTTGTCCAACGTAGAATTATGGTCTACATCTGGAACTCCAGACCCAGGATTCCCAAAAAAACACTATATACGGCCAAACTAAGAGGGGGCCTGGGGGTTTCTAACTTCTCAGCCAATTACTACACTGCACAACTGGCTCCATTAGTAAAATATCATGCGGCCAAGGAAACCCCACTATTGGTAGCAGCCGAGTCAGTAGACTTTGACCCTATCTCCACAGCCAACCTATTATGGCTAGCCCCGAAGGACCGCGCCTTGGTTACGAACGCCATCACTAGACACTCCTTGACCATATGGGATAAGTACAAGGGGACGTATAAGCTCCAATCCAAGCACAACCCTCTCCTCTCTTTTCTGAGAAACCCGGCCTTTCTCCCAGCCTAAGAAGCCCCCTCTACCTTCAAAGCATGGATGACAGACGATTTGTTTAGATTCCACTCCCTAGTCTCGGAAATGACCTTTTTATCTTTGCCCTCCTTATGTGAAACCTTTGGCCTCCCTAATACTGAGTTGTTTAGATACCTACAAATTAAGCACTAATATGCTCCCTTCGCTAAAGCGGACCCCCCACTAAAAGCACTCACGTACTTTGAGAAAATATGCAAAAATGACCCACATTCCAAGGGTGTCATCTCTGCTTTGTATCAAACACTGTCTAGTTATCTACATAGCCAAGTGGGAATCCGACGCTGCAGCCTGATCAGATATATGGGCCAACACCAACTCCTCCTCTCCCAACATACTTGCCAAAGAGACCAATTACAAGGTCTTAATGCGATGATTCCTGTTCCCTGCAAGAATCTGGAAATTTGCCCCATCTTACTCAGCAAATTGTTTCCGAGGCTGTATTGGCATAGGTTCCCACTACCATATATGGTGGGAGTGCCCTGTCATGCAATCTTTTTGGAGGAATATTTTTGAAACTGGCCTCCAAAGCCCTGAATACTACAGTCACAGCGGACCTGACCACAGCCCTACTTAATCTAAAACCTGCAGAAATAACTCGCAGCCAATTCCGCCTGCTACCCCACCTTACTACTGCTGCTAAGCAGACTATAGCAAAGGCATAGAAGTCTCCATCATTACTGGTTGCCGAGGCTAAAGATAGAATGAACGTAGCACTAGCCCACGCTAAAATGAAAGCAATAGAATCCGCAAATTTGAGAAGATTTGGCAACCATGGATCGCCCACTTTCTACCGCCCAAATTTGATAGCACGCTTCCGATGCCATGTTGAGTCCATGTTAATACCTGCACCAACCTCATATGCACAGCCACCATTGCATCGTACTCTGGCTCCCTGGTCTTGTTAAGCTCTCTTCTTCCTTTACTCTCCTTTCTTCTCTTATGGTTTTATTATGGTAATGCAACAAGGAAACACCCCAGTGCATAAAACCAGTTTTGGAAACTCCTGACTATCTCGCCTCCCCCCCTCACTTTCCCCTCTCATTTGTTCTCACTATTCTTGCTGCATCCTCTCTTCTTCTAACTTCCTAGACATTTATTTTCTTCGATATCATTACCTCCTCACTGATAACAATTATTAGTTGTTCACTTTGCCTCCACCATGATTCTATCCTTGGTAGCATTACGATAGAATCACTGAGCTAGCTTCAACGTAGTGGTACCTACTACAGATCCTAGCCCTCACTTACTTAGATAGGTGGGCACAATTCATCGTTTCTAAAGTTACTTGGCTCTTAGGTCAAAAGCTGCATAAAGTCAGTAAGAGATCGTGACGGGTTGATAGCTCCCTAGTGTACTACCCCATGCTATCCCAGCCCTATTCGCTGGTTGGCCTCCCTCTGGCCTGCAGGTTGATCCCATTAGGGGCAGCCTTGAGGAGGAGGGAGTGTCCTGGCATCGACTAGGTCTAACTATTACCTGACTCAAGCCGCCCCCAGCCAGGACCAAAGTTTACTGTTTGTTTGTTTATTGTACAATGCTACCTTGTACTGCTGTTACATGCCTATTTTCTGTAACCATTTGGTACAAGTGATGTAAAGTGACTCTCTCACGTTCTCAGAAAACTAATACATCTTTTGACAAGAAAAAACAAAGAGGAAATGAACATAGCTGCCAAATGGCAGGATTTAACAGATAGAACAATATGAATAAGTGAGGGTACAGAAGTATCGTCCATACATAAACAGTGAGCACTTAGATAGCATGAATATAGTTACCATATGTTGTACAATGGGTGAATGGCATTTCCCCTCGCCCTCCAGGCACCCCATCTTGGAGCAATCTGTGCCTTGAGGGGAGGGCAACACGGTCAGCCTTAAACCTTCCATATAGAACATAGTAGAATTGCAGTGCTCACCGGTGTACATAATATAGAGTAATAAGAATGTGTGGTTACAGGTGTTTGGAGTACTATGTATTCCACGGTGACCATTGGAGGAGTGATCGTTCTCTGGTCTTTGGTCCTGGCTGGGGGCGGCTTGAGTCAGGTAATAGTTAGACCTAGTCGATGATCGTTCTCTGTGACCAGAACTGGATGCCATCATTTGTTCATAGGAATAGTGTAGATGAGTCAAGTCAAGTCTATCACTTTTGTTAAAGTGGAAGGAAGGGTTTTTTTCCATTTTCTATTCTTGCCGCAATAAGGATGTGGGTGATTATGTATAGTGTTTTGTATGGTAAAATGCTTGTATCTAGGGAAAGTAAGGCCAGTCCCGGGTTTGGGGGGTTTTGGGTCTGGGCAATTTCAGAGTTAATGTTGAATATGGATATCCAGTATGATGTTAATATAGAGCATTCCCAAAGAATGTGTAGGATATCCCCTTTGTTGCCATAATTTCACCAACATTGATTGGATAGGTGAGGGTTAAATCTTGAGATTTTGTATTGGGTCATGTACAATCTTACTGTTATTTTTGTGGAAAGTTCCAATGTTAATTAGCTTCCCATTGTTTGAACGGGAGGCATTTGGTGAAGTGAAGTTTTTCTTGTAGGATATTGTCGAAAAGAGATTCCTTTAAAATATATGGGGTGGGGGAAGTTAGGAGAGACCAAGTCGGAGTTTGTATGGAACAAGGCCAGTTGTGGAGTTTCAAGAGGCAGTGGGTAGTTTGTATATATTGATATAAATCAATGTTTGGGAGGTGGAATTCCATTTGTAGACTTGGGAAAGTTTTAAGAGTGTTGCCATGATAGAGGTCACTTATGTAGGTGATGCCCTTCCTTGTCCAGGATGTGAAGGATATCTTGGCTATGAGTGGGTGTAGTGCTGATAGAGGGATCTGCATCAAGGTTATGTGGGGTTAAGTTTGGATCCGTTGGATCAACTTATTCCAAGATCTTAGTGATGCTATCATGGGTGGGGAAATGTGTGAGGTTATTTTGGCTCACAATTGGGCACTAAATAGCCAGATAGAGAGGGGATGATGGTGGTTGTATGTTGATTCTATGGATCCCCATGTTGTAGTGGGAGATGATGAAAACCATTCCTTGAGTTGTGTGAGGATTGACGCTGAGTAGTAATAAAAGAAGTCTACATAATCTACTCTACCGTTGAACCTATGCTTGATTAGTCTTGAATGTATGCATTTGGGATTTTTTCCCCTTCCAAACAAATTTGTTTAGGATGGATTTTAGGGATTTGAAGTAATTGGTTGGGATGGGAATATGTAGTGTCCTAAATAAGTAGAAGAGCTGGGGTAACTGCATCATTTTGAATGCCGCTAATCTGCCTAGTCATGAGAATTTGAATTTGGAGGGATTTTGAAGTTGTAGTTTGGTGTGGAGGGGAATGAAACTGTGTTGGAATAGCATTTTAGTCGTTAGTTGTCCGCCTAAGTAGGATAGGCTCTGATCTGCCCAACTACTGTATATTGTAACTGTTGTTGGAGGAGGTTTCTGGTTGTGGTGTTAATCCCTATGTCTAAGATAAATGATTTTCTTTCATTGGCTTTATATTATGAGACTTTGCTAAACCATGTGAGGATTTTTTGGACTTCTACTAAAGATGATGAAGGGTCTGCCAGCATTAGTATTACGTTGTCGGCAAATACGCTAGTTTTATGTTCTTAAGATTCCATGTTAATTCTGGATATTTTATTGTTAGATCTGATGTGTTCTGCTAGGTGCTCCATTACTAAGTTGAAGATTAATGGGGACAGGGGACATCCCTGTCTCATGCCGTTTGTTATTGAGAATGAAGTGGACAAGGTATTAGATGTATAACCTAATGCAGAAGGGTTGGTGTATAGGGCTAGTATGACTTTCAGGAATTGTCCTTGAAACCCAAATTTACATAGGACTAGAGAAAGATATTTCCAGTGTACTCTATCGAACACCTTCTCTGCATCTGAAGAGAGATGCAGAGAAAGCGTTCCAGTAGTTTCAGCATGGTGTATGATATTAAATAGCCTACTAGTGGCATCGGAAATTTGGTGGCCCTTGGTAAACCCAGATTGGTCATTGTGAATTAGGGATGGGAGAATGTCTGTTAGTCTATTGGCCAGAAGTTTGGCATAGAGCTTAAGGTTTAGATATAGTAGGAAAATGGAGCAGAAATTTTGGGGTACTGTTGGTTCCTTACCTGGTTTTGGCAAAGTAACTATCAGTGCAGAGAGCATGTCTGAAGGAAAAGATGAGGATGAAGCAGCTTGGTTATATACGTTACATAGATATGAGGTTAGAATTGATTGAAATGTTTTGAAGCATTCACTCGTGAGTAGAGTTGAGCGAACACCTGGACGTTCGGGTTCGGAGGGTCCGAACGAACTTTGGGAAAAAGTCCGGGTTCCGCACCGAACGTTGCCCGAACTTTATCCCGGACCCCGAAAACCATTGAAGTCAATGGGGACCCAAACTTTTAGGCACAAAAATGGCTGTAACAAAGTCCTGGCAAGTGCTAGAGGGCTGCAAAAGGAAGTAAAATGGGGGTAAGAGTAGGGCAAGTGCTCTACAAAAAAATGGGGATAGGGAAAATAAAATAAATTAAAATCAAATAAAAAAAAATTGGAAAGGGGGGTGGATGTGGAGTAGGAGCCTAGAGGTTGACTAGGCCGTGACCGTGGCAGTGTAGGTGGAAGTGGCGGTGGTCGAGGAGGAGGTGGCCAACACTGGTTTTTTTTTTGTCTGTTTATAATTGGGGTAGCCCCCAAAATATTGAGGCCTATTAAAAAAAAACAAGTATACGAATGGCTGTGTGAGTCTGGTCTAAATGTTTATTCTGCACAAGGTACAGACATGTCTTGTAGGATCCATGCCTGGTTCATTTTAATAAAGGTTAGCTTGTCCACGTTGGCTGTGGACAGGCGGCTGCGCTTGTCTGTGATAACGCCCCCTGCCGTGCTAAACACACATTCAGACAATACACTGGCTGCAGGGCAGGCCAGCACCTCCAAGGCATAAAGGGCAAGCTCAGACCATGTGGCCAATTTGGAGACCCAGAAGTTGAATGGGGCAGACCCATCAGTCAGTACGTGTAGGCGTGTGCACACATACTCTTGCACCATTTTGCTGAAATGCTGCCTCCTGCTAAGACGTTGTCTATCGGCTGGTGGTGCTGTTTGTTGTGTCCTCTTCCATCATGGCCCGAAGTGTTTTTTCAAGGAGACATAGAAGTGGGATAGTAACGCTGAGAACAGCATCATCGGCACTGGCCATGTTGGTGGAGTACTCAAAACACCGCAATACGCTACACAGGTCTCGCATGGAGGCCCACTCGTTGGTGGTGAAGTGTTGCTGTTCCACAGAGCAACTGACCCGTGCGTGCTGCAGCTGAAACTCCACTATTGCCTGCTGCTGCTCGCACAGTCTCTCCAGCATGTGCAAGGTGGAGTTCCACCTTGTGGGCACGTCGCATATGAGACGGTGAGCGGGAAGGCCGAAGTTCTGCTGCAGCGCAGACAGGCGAGCAGCAGCAGGGAGAGAACGGGCTCGGCCCAGAGCCGCTACGAGATTTCGGCCATTGTCGCACACCACCAGGCCGGGCTTGAGGCTCAGTGGCAACAACCACTCATTGGTCTGTTGTTTAATGCCCGTCCACAGCTCCTGCGCAGTGTGGGGTTTATCCCCCAAACATATCAGTTTTAAAACAGCCTGCTGTCGTTTCCCCCTGGATGTGCTGATGTTGGTGGCAAAGGTGTTACGCTGACCGGATGAGGAGATGGTAGAGGAGGAGGAAGCGGAGTAGGAGGAGGAGGCAACAGGAGGCAAAGAGAAATGCCCTGCAATCCTCGGTGGTGGAAGGACATGAGGACATGAAATGGCTAGCCGGCTCAGGCCCACCCGCCACTACATTTGCCCAGTGTGCAGTTAGCGAGATATAGCGTCCCTGCCCATGCTTACTGGTCCATGTATCAGTGGTTATGTGCTATTTGGGGTGTGACG
>BLSH010031381.1:470202-480331 GCA_018402905.1 Glandirana rugosa | reverse complement strand
AAAAAAAATCGCAATCGGCGTATATTGATTGGTTTGCGCAAAAGTTATCGCGTCTACAAACTATGGGAATTGATTTATGGCGTTTTTATTATTATTTTTTTTTTTTACTAGCAATGGGGGCGATCTGCGATTTTTATCGGGACTGCGATATTGCTGCAGAAATGTCGGACATTTTTTACACATTTTTGGGACCAATGACATTTATACAGCGATCAGAAATGTAAATATCCACTGATTACTGTGTAAATGTCATTGGCAGTGAAGGGGTTAACCAGCAGGGGGCAGTAAAGGGGTTAAATATGTTCCCTGGGTGTGTTCTAACTGTGGGGGGGCAGGGCTGGTCGGGACATAACAGATCTAACTGATCCCAGTGACAGGAATCAGTAGATCTGCTATGTCCCCGTCACAGAACGGGGAACCGCCGTGTTTACAACGGCGGTTCCCCGTTCTGAGGCTCCCAAAAGAGATCGGCGGGTCTCGGGCGGACATCGAGTCCGCCCGACCCATGGGCACGTTCGCGCAGCGTGCAGCGCGCGCGCCGCCGCTGCCTCCAGGGGGCGCGCCAGGAGCGCGCACAGTGGATGATGTCCATGGACGTTGTCCGGGCATTTCAGATCCGCGCTGGAGCCGTACTTCGGCAATAGCGCGGATCTGAAGTGGTTAAAGTGACACACAGACTGTACAGATGTTTGCAGAACAGATGTTCAGTTATTGCCGGTTATATTTAAAGTGACACACAGACTTTACAGATGTTTGCAGAACAGATGTTCAGTTATTGCCGGTTAATTAATACTTTTCAGACCCAGTTTGAAGATGATCCAAATTCACCTCCATTTTTGCTTTTTATGTTTTTATTTTTTTTAAAATATTTAAAGTTATTTCCCTGTCCCCATTTCTTACCCCCATTTCCTTCCTTTTGCAGACCTCTAGGACTTTCCAGGACTATTTTACAGGCATTTTTGTGCCTAAAAGTTCGGATCCCCATTGATTTCAATGGGGTTCAGGGGCCGGGACAAAGTTCGGGTTCTGTCCGGACCCGAACCCGGACTTTGTCCCGAAGTTCTGCCGAACCAGCAGAACCCGGACTTCTAGAAGTTCGCTCAACTCTAATTACAAGCAAACAGATCACAGGTGAGGATGGTTGCCTTTAATAGCCATTTAAACCCCTTTCAATCTGCCCTTCTCAAATACAGCTCCTGCCTCCACACTGCTAAACAAACCTAGTACAACACTCTCATCCAAACTCTCATCCAAACCCTCTCATCCAAACCTCGTCAACTCTTTTCTACCCTTAACTCCTTACTTCACCCCCCACTCCCCCCACCTACCAACTTGCTTACCGCTCAAGAAATTGCCAACCATTTCAAAAGCAAAATTGACACAATTCGCAAGGAGATATCCAACATCCAGCTTCCTAGCCTATCCAACACATCAGATCCAACATTGCATTCAATACTCTCCTCCTTCTGCCCTGTTACCACCAAGGAAGTTGATAAACTCCTCTCCATAGCCCACCTCACCACCTGTCCCCTGGACCCTGTCCCCTCACAATTACTGCTACCAACTTCCTGCCTTATCCTAAACTCCTTAACCCACATCTCCAACCTCTACCTCTCCCTCTCCTCTGGCACCTTTCCCTCCCCGCTCAAACATGCACTGTTTACTGTCCCTCCTATTCTCTCTCTATACCTCTTCCCTGGGCCAGTTGATAACCTCTCATGGCTTCCAATACCACCTCTATGCCAACGACACCCAGATCTATCTCTCCACTCCTCAACTCACCCCCACGATCTCCTTACAGATCACAAACGTACTGAATGACATATCGGTATGGATGTCACACCACTTTCTCAAACTCAATCTTTCTAAAACTGAGCTTGTTATATTTCCTCCTTGCTGGTCCCCCCCCATGACTTTACTATTAAGATCAATAGCACAACCATTGGTCCCTCCACACATGCCAGGGTACTGCGTGTAATCCTTGACTCTGACCTCTCCTTCAGCCCCCATATCCAATCGCTGGCTAAAACTTGCCGCCTTAACCTACGTAACATCTCCAAAATTCGCCCCTTCCTGACTAACGACACCACAAAACAACTTATTCACTCCTTGGTTATTTCCCGCCTTGACTACTGCAACTCTCTCCTTAATGGCCTACCCTTACACAGGCTGTCCCCCCTTCGGTCTTTTATGAATGCTGCTGCTAGACTAATACACCTCACTAACTGATCCGTGACTGCTGCCCCTCTCTGTCAATCCTTTCACTTGCTTCCCCTACCCCACCGCGTAAAATTTAAAATACTAACCACAACATACAAAGCCATTCTCAACATCACCCCAGCTACATCAGCATCCTCATCTGCAGATATCACCCAAATCATCCCCTCTGCTCCTCCCAGGACCTCCTGCTCTCTAGCTCCCTTATTATCTCCTCCATGCTCGCCTTCAGGACTTCTACAGAGCCTATCCATCCTCTGGAACTCCCTACCCCGGTATGTCTGATCAGCCCCTACCCTGTCCACCTTTAAAAGATCCCTGAAAGGGGCGTGGCTAACAGCCGGTGGAGATGGTCGGCTAAGTGCAGAGCTCTGGAGCAGAACGGCGGATCCTCAGCGACTGAGGCTTCCCCGGGGCACAAATTCATCCCCTGCTAAATACAGCATGTCCCGGGAGTCTGGAGAGACATGTCCCACAAGAGGAAGGACGCACATAAACCGAAGAAGCTGACAGCCTTCTTCGGGCAGCCGCACCAGGCACTCATCCAAGATGGCGCCCAGCTCCTTCTCCACGCCGCACACGCGGCCTCCTGTAGAGAAAGACAAGAGGAGAAATGACCGGCCCCAGCAACATCGCAAGCAGGGGATTCTGCAATCATCCAGTCCTATGTCTGGAAGCCCGGAGAAAGCCAGATTCAAACTAAGCGACCAGCATGAGGTGAGCCCTTTCTGTGACTCCCAGGATTACACTAGGGAATTCATGACTCCATTACAGCATTCCCTACCAGCAACCAACCTGTGCTTGACACAACATTAAAAGACATGCTAGTGTCCCTAAGGAGCACTATTCATGCTGACATGCTGTTATGTATGCAGAAGTTCGGAAACAAACTTACAGCGGTAGACAACAGAGTCTCACACATAGAGACTAAAATGGGGGAATTTGCTGACACAATTAATGATTTAGTGGATGCACATGAGGTTCAGGATTACAACCATCTATAGGTTAAGGAAAAGCTAGCAAATTTGGAGGACAGAAGTAGACGGAATAATATTAAAATCAGAGGTGTTTCGGAGTCAGTTGGTAACTCAGAATTAAAGGCCTATGCAGAAGAGCTATTCTCCTCCATGCTGCCTACCCTGTCACCCACTGATCTCATAATTGATAGAGTCCACCATCTCCCTAAACCATCCTTCATCTCAGACCATGTTCCTCGTGATGTGATATTGAGGATACATTTTTACCACATTAAGGAGCAGATAATGCAAACCTCCCGTAAATTATGGAGTCTACCTGAGCCATATGACAACCTGCCATTGTTTATGGATCTCTCCCAATACACCATGCAGGACACACCAAGGAAGAACCTGAACACGGTCACCAAAACACTGCGGAATAATATCCCTTATTAATGGAAATTTCCCACCAAACTTGCTATACAATGGAAGGGCGCTTCCTATATGGTCACTTCCCTGGAAAAGGGCCTAAAATTATTGAAAACATGGGATATTATCCCTGTCAGAACCCCTCCATCCAGTCCAAAGACGTGGGGACAGGACGCCCCGAGGGGGTCCCAGGAAAATTTGCCACGTCAAGCAGATGGATAATGGTATCTATGACTTTACCCACTACATTAATCTGTGTTCAAGTTCTTGAAGTTCACTTTTACAAGTTAATGTTCTCTAAAGATCCCCGCTCTGTTCCGTACCATGTTCTAACCGATAGCTGGAACTACACAGGTTTTGTACTACCCCTCACAACCTGAGCAGTACATACTGCACACTGGTCCATCAGAACCTCCTTTTACATTGTATTAACCAGTTTATACCAATAACTGTTTCCTATACGCTTTTCTACACTTTTTTTGAAGCTGAATTTATTCTTTTGTTTATTTCTCTCACTTTAATTGAATGATATACCTCTCCTTCGCCGAACATCTTCATCGAGCAAGGTGAACAGCACGACCAGTGTTTCAGCTCCAGAGATAAGTTTGAATGCTACCTCAACTAACAGTGAGTAAATCTTAAACAAGCACCTTTACAAGTTACAATGGGAGTCAAGCTACTCTCCATCAATGCAAGAGGTCTGAACCACCCTACCAAAAGGGCCTTGTTGTGGAAAGAAGCTGAAATCCACAAAAGTGACATTCTCCTCGTACAGGAGACACATTTTCGTAAACAGAACCCTCTCTCATGCACAAACAGAAACTTTCCACACATCTTCAAATCTTGCATGGCAGCAAAAAAAAGAGGAGTCATGACTGCGATTAAAAATACAGTGGCATTCACATTGCATGAGGCAATTGTGGACCCAGAAGGTCGCTTCATTATATTGGTTTGTGACATTAATTCTACTACTTATACACTGGTGAATACATATGCCCCCAACAAACACCAAATACGGTATCTTAACTCCCTCCTTAGGAAAATCAAAAAGTGCCAGAAGGGCTCTCTTCTCATTAGTGGAGACCTTAACATTGTTGCTGATTCCGTTATGGACTCGACAGCCACTAAACCTAGGAACCCTGTGACCCTACGTGACTTTCTCCTGACCCATGATGATCCATATGATATATGGAGGTGTCAACACGCCAGCAAGAAGGACTATTCTTTTTTTTCAGCAAGCCACGGGACATATTCCCATTTAGACGATTTCTTGTCAGACAAGTGACTCCTACAGAAGGTCTTGAAGTCCACTATCAACGTAATTACCTGGTCTGACCACGCTTCTATTTCGTTCAATAGTTTTTATTGACAAATTATAAATCCAATACATAACAGTAACAGTGCAGAGTCATAAACCCAAGCATGGGAGGACCCAGAATCAACATCAAGTTAGGTCTTTGCCTCAAAAAGTTAAACTAAACCGACCATCCCCGTCAGCCACCTCCCTAGCTAGACCCCGCGGAGGAGGAAGCAGGAAGCAAAGCTCTGGTTCCCCTGGGCAGCACCCCTACTGGGAGCATGCTGTGCCGTGGCCCGAGAGACAAAGTCGCCCCACCTCCCCACCCCCAAGGGCCAACCACGGAGGAAGCAGGCAAGACATTAATCACGAGGCCCTCCCCAAATCGCTACTCCCCCAGAAGGGAGGCGACCTCCAAATAAGAGAGCCTGAGCCCCTCTGGCTGCAAAGAGCTGACTATGAGAGGCCTCGACTATATATGTAAAAAAGATGAGGTTGAATGCATTGGGAACATATATCCTGGAATAGATAATAAAACATAAAGGAGGTACCTTAGACATATATGAAGGAGACGCCCTTGAGGCCCAACCTCCTTCAATAAGTTGACATACTGTAAGATGCGTCTATTATCTAAGAAGTAGAAAATTACTGTGATCTGTAAATAGACTACACTGAATATACGAGAGGAAAGTAAACAAAGATAAAAGAGTAGCTCAGTACAGAAGGAATGGGGGGGGGGAAGGAGAGAGAGAGGAGGGGGGAAGAACAGGAGGATTTGTGGTGTCAGAGATGTGGAGGGCCCAAGGCCTTACTGAAAGTCCCAATGGTTGATAGCAAACTTAGGCTCGAGCCACGTAGGATAGCCAGGGATCCCAGGTTGCATCGTGTTTCTCTACTGGGTCCAGGAATATACTAGCTGTCTTTTCTTGTGTCATAATCCAGTATATTTTTTCCTTTGTCTGGGAGAAAGAGACGTAGGGCCATTTCCAAGCTCTGGCAATGGATATCTTGGTGCCCGTCAAAATAAAAGATATAAGGCGTTTGTACAGTTTCAGAATATCAGGGCCCATCATATTTAGTAAAGCTAACTGAGGGGTGTTTGGAATTGGTAGGCCCATGATTTTCCTAATCAAATGAAAGATTTTGTTCCATAAGCCCCTAATCCTGGGGCACTCCCACCAGATATGCAGCATGAAACCAATTGAGCCGCAATGGCGGAAACATAGGGGAGAAGAGCCTGGAAAAATCCTGGCGATCCTAAGGGGCACTAGGTACCATCATGTGAGTACCTTTAAGTTAGCTTCAACAATAGCGATATTGCAGAGGCCCTTCGAGGAGGCCATAAAGGCTCTATGCCAAGCTTCCTGGGTCAGATCTGTACCGAGCTCCTCCTCCCAATCCCTCATGTACCTGGTTTTATCAGACGAGGATGCCAGGGAGCGATATATCACCGAGATGCCCCCCCCCTCTGCTCCATGGGCTGACCACACCACTGTTCATAAGATGATAGCGATAGAGGGGTGGGATTGCCCCTACAAAGGGACCTAATGAAGTGGGTAATTTGTTGGAGCCTGAAGCTCTCAGATCTAGGCATGTCTAGTTTACTAATGCAATGCGCTACGGAGAGGGGGCCCCTAGAATTTACAAAGTGACCGATTCTGTAGAGGCCTTTATCCAAACACCAGCGGAATGCCAAGATATTCATCCCAGGGGCAAAAAGTGGGTTGTGGAATAGGTGGGAGAGCGGTTGCCAAGAAGATACCAGAGAGGGCAAGGATTTAACGCTATCCCAGAGGGCAAACGAGTGTGACAGAGTAGGGGCCATGATTGAAGGTCTCGCCTTTGCGGGACGCCATAATAGAAAATCAATGGTATGATTGGGAATGGCTAGCCTTTCCATCCGAACCATGTCGGGGTGAGGGTTCTTGAAGTAAACAGTCGAAAGTTGGGACAATTGAGCCGCTTGGTAGTACCAAAGGAGATTTGGTAGATTTAGTCCCCCCTGCTCTCTGGGCCGAAACAGTGTGCCTTTATTTAGTCTATGCCCCTTATTACCAAGGATAAATCGGATGATCTTCGATTGAAACCTCTTTAGGGGTCCCTGGGGATCGGGATGGGCAGAGACCGAAAAAGGCAGAGGAGTCTGGGAAGAAGATTCATTTTGATGGAATTGATTCTCCCCAGCCATGAGATCCCTAGCTTACCCCAGTCCTTCAGTTCCAAGGACAATCTACTAAACATGGGAGGGAAGTTTGCCGCATATAGATTAGATATGGAAGGAGTTAAATGTACCCCCAAGTACGAAAGCGAGGCAGTGTCCCAGCGGAAGCGAAAACTATTTTTAAGTGAGCAAACTAAGTGATCTGGTAGGTTAATGTTAAGGGCCACCGATTTGGAGAAATTCACAAACAGCCCAGAGGCCTTGCCAAAGGCCTCCAAGGCCCTGCAAATGACTGGTAAAGAGGTATGTGGGTCCGTGATAAAAAGAAGGACATCATCCGCATAAAGGGTACATTTATGAGTCTGGTTTCCACAACTGACCCCGTGGAAGTCCGGATTATTTCTGAGGGAAATAGCTAAGACCTCAATGACCAGAGCAAATATCAGGGGAGATAGCGGGCATCCTTGCCGCGTGCCTGATCTGATTTGGAAAAGATGAGGAGTGGAATCCCTGCAACTTAATTTTAGCTTCGGGGAAAGAGTAAAGGGCGCTTATTATGTTCAGGAAGGTTTGACCAAAACCCCAGTGCTGAAGGACCTGAAATAAATATGGCCAAGAGACTGAGTCGAAGGCCTTTGACATATCTAGTGACAGGAGCAGACCCTCCTGATGAGGTCCCCTGTCCCAACCGGACTGCAGAAGAGAGATAATGTCAATTGCCCTTCTAATCTGATCCGGGCCCTGCCTTCCCGGGATAAATCCGACTTGATCCCTGTGGACATAAAGCCCTATAAAGCTGGAGAGGCGGTTTGCTAAAATTTTTGTTAAGATCTTAAGATCATTATTAACCAGGGATATAGGGCGATAGTTCTCAACCTCCCTTGGATCTTTATGGGGCTTAGGGGGAACAGAAATGAAGGCGGAATTGAGGTCGGAATTTAAGGGGTGTCCTGCGCGGAGGTGGTTGAAAAAGCGAGCCAGATAGGGGGCAAGTGTATCCGCAAAATGTTTATAGTAAGGTACTGCAAAACCGTCTGGGCCTGGAGCGGACCCGGGCTTTAATGACTTATTGGCCTGTATGATCTCCTCAGCAGAGATGGGAGCCTCTAGTTCATCCCTGTGCTGGCTTTTAAGAGAGGGGATAGGAAGGGAATCTAGGAACCCTTGAACCTTATTAGCGCGAGTAGGTGACCGTTCCCCCTTGTACAGATTTCTATAAAATTCTTGGAAAGCCTCCAAAATTTTTTGGGGATTTTGGGAGAGAGAGCCATCCTGCAGCCTGATTTTGGGGATAGCGTTTATTCTCAGTTTAGGGGCCAGTCTGTGGGCCAGCATGGACACAATTTTGTCTCTGTGCAGATAAAATCTCCCACCCTCCCATCTGAGGTGTTTCTCCGTCACGGCCGTAAGGGCCAGGTTTAGAGCAGTATGGGCTTTCTTTGTGAGGAATAGGAAGGAGAACCCTTGTGTTTGCTAGCCTGGAGAAACTCATTCTCCAATTCATCTATCTCAAACCACGCTTCTATTTCATTGACTTTGGCTGACACATTTCTCTTGGACTCCTCGTTCCTGTGGAGGGTGAATTTGTCACTTCTCCAGTCCCCACGGACAAGGACACACACTGAGGAAAATCTTACTGAATATTTCAACAACAACACAAATTCTGTGAGCAACCCAATGATTTTATGGAATGCCCATAAGGCATTCATCAGATGGGTCTGCATCCAATTGGGTGCACAGGAGAAGGGGATGAGACAGCAGCAGCAGTTTAACTCCATAACTTCCAATATTGCCAAATTGGAAACTGAGAACAAAAAAAATCCTCTTCCCAGTATTCATCAAAAGCTATCTGAGCTAAGGTACGAGCTTAGAGAGTTACTCCTTCACCAATTTGAACGTTCTGCCCAAAGACTAAAAATGATTTACTATTCTACATACAACAAAGCCGGAAAGCTTTTAGCTAGAAGGCTTCAAGGACACCGCTCCAAAATGAAGATAGCCTCATTATTACACCCTGTCTCCCAAACACCAGTCTATGACCCGAAGGGCATAGCTAACGCCTTTAGCTCTTATTACAGTTCTCTCTACAACTTACATGAAGATGCGAATACGCCCCAACCCACACCTCAGGACATAGAAAATTTTCTGCATCAAATTCATCTTCCTAGTCTAACCAAGCAACAATGTGATACCCTCAATGCTCCATTCACAATCCCAGAAATCATCAAGGCCATTAATACATTACCCAACAATAAATCCCCAGGTCCTGATGGCCTTACAGGGGAGTATTACAGAGCATTCCAAAACCAGCTGAGCTCACACTTATGTAATGTATTTCAGGCTGCTGTGGTCTCCTCCTTTTCCCTCAGAAATGCTGGAAGCATTGGTGGTTACACTGCCAAAACCGGGGAAAACACCAGACAGAGCGCAAAATTTCCGTCCAGTATAGCTTCTAAATAACAATACCAAATTGTATACAAAGATAATTGCCCTTAGACTAGCTGACATTTTGCTTAATTTGATAGATAGAGATCAGTCAGGCTTCACCAGGGGGCGTCAATCTTCTGACGCCACTAGGAGACTCCTGAACATCATACACCTAGCAGGAAAATTCAAAACGCCTTCTCTGCTCCTAGCTAGTGTTGAGCGAACCCGGACTGTAACGTTCGGGTCCGTACCGAACTTTCGGGTGTCCGTGGCACGGACCCGGACCCGGACATTTCAAAAATCGTTCGGGTTCGGTCCGGGGTTCTGCTATTTTATTCCACGTGTTGAGAAGCTGCAGGGCAGCCAATCAACAAGCGTTTCACTGGTTTGCCCTTAGAAGCCATCACAGCCATGCCTACTAATGGCATGGCTGTGATTGGCCAGTGCATCATGTGACCCAGCCTCTTTATAAGCTGGAGTCACAGTGCTGCAGTCACATGCTCCTTGGGTTAGTATAGGGAAAGGTAGCTGACGGCGTGAGGGACAGATTTTAGCCATTTTAAGACCTGATCCTGCATCCTGAGATAGATTACTTTACTACTGCTGTCTGTGCTGTTGCTCTGAGGACAGATAGCAGAAATT
>BLSH010031381.1:455670-468148 GCA_018402905.1 Glandirana rugosa | reverse complement strand
GTAAATACAAGGAAGACACCCTCCAACAACCTTCCGACGTCAGGATTTTTCATGTATAACACAATAGATTTCGCGCCTATATATTATTAAAGGTATGGGAACGGAGCACAGTAATCACTAAAATTTACCAAAACTGTTACTGGGACTCCACATATGAGACCGGCTTCCCGTACACATATCCCGATCCTAACACCTATCATAGACGGGACTCTTTGGTTTGAAACAGTTCCAACGAAATTCTATGGGGGTCACATAGGATAGTTTGAGGAAGAGACGTAGATTTCGATCCTCATCTCAACTCGCTTGTGGACCTTCAAGCCCGTCCGTGCGATCGTTCGGGTTCCGTCCGGACCCGGACCCGGACTTTGTCCCGAAGTTCGGACGGACCAGCAGAACCCGAACTTCCAGGTGTTCGCTCAACTCTACTCCTAGCTTTAGATGCAGAGAAGGAGTTTGATAGGATACACTGGGGGTATCTTAAAGCAACCTTGACAAAGTTTGGTTTCTCAGGGCAGATACTATCCACAATCCTAGCCCTATACACATGCCCTTCGGCCAGAGTATACACCTCAGGGTCATTGTCAAAACCATTTAAAATCACTAATGACACGAGGCAAGGGTATGGAAATTATTATATATCCGCGCTTTAGATAACACAATATGTACTTTTTAGGACTGCAGCCTTCCAACAACCTCCCACAGAAGGAACATAAATGTTATCAAGATATACCAAGGAATGGCGCTGTCAAGCGTTAATATCACAGATTGAATATATATATATATATATATATATATATATATATATATATATAAATGAATAAATAAATAAATCTTCTGCAAATGTACACTTGAGACAAACGAGGCAAGGGTGCCCACTCTCACCCTTGATATTTAACTCATGTGTGCCAGGCTGCCCAGAGGCAAAGACAAGCTGTCCTCTGTGGGAGGTGTATCATCTGTGTCCTCCGTATCCCCCCAGCCACGCTCCAGTGATGCCCATGAGCTGCGTTGGGTGCCACCCTGCTGTGAACATGGTTCCTCCTCCTCCTACTCCTCATCATCATCCTCGTCCTCCTCATCCTCCAGAACTGTCCCCTGGCTTGAAAATTTTTGACCTGGCCTATGCTGGTGCAGGAACCCACCCTCCGAGCCACTTGTGAATGACTGGCCAGATAACCGTGGAAATGACCCCTCTTTCTCCTCCTCCTGTGCCACATCCTCTTCCATCATCGCCCGAAGTGTTTATTCAAGGAGACATAGAAGTGGGATAGTAATGCTGAGAACAGTGTCATTGGCACTGGCCATGTTGGTGGAGTACTCGAAACACTGCAATATGGTACACAGGTCTCGCATGGAGGCCCACTCGTTGGTGGTGAAGTGGTGCTGTTCCGCAGAGCGACTCACCCGTGCATGCTGCAGCTGAAACTCCACTATTGCCTGCTGCTGCTTGCACAGTCTCTCCAGCATGTGCAAGGTGGAGTTCCACCTTGTGGGCACGTCGCATAGGAGGCGGTGAGCGGGAAGGCTGAAGTTCCACTGCAGCGCAGACAGGCGAGCAGCAGCAGAGTGAGAACGACGAAAGCGCGCACAGACGGCCCGCACTTTCTGCAACAGCTCTGACATATGCAGGTAGTTTTTTAGAAATTTCTGCACCACCAAATTCAGCACATAAGCCAGGCAAGGAATGTGCGTCAAACTGGCCAGGCCCAGAGCTGCTATGAGATTTCGCCCATTATCGCACACCACCAGGCCGGGCTTGAGGCTGAGTGGATACAACCACTCCACGGTCTGTTGTTCAATACCCGTCCACAGCTCCTGTGCAGTGTGGGGTTTATCCCGCAAACATATCAGTTTTAAAAAGCCTGCTGTCGTTTACCCCTGGATGTGCTGAAGTTGGTGGTGAAGGTGTTACGCTGAGTGGATGAGGAGGTGGTAGAGGTGGAGGAGGAGGAAGCGCAGTAGGAGGAGGAGGCAACAGGAGGCAAGGAGAAATGCCCTGCAATCCTGGGTGGCGGAAGGACATGTGCCAAACGGCTAGCTGCCTCAGGCCCACCTGCCACTACATTTGCCCAGTGTGCAGTTAGCGAGATACAGCGTCCCTGCCCGTGCTTACTGGTCCACGTAATCAGTGGTTATGTGGACCTTGCCACAGATGGCGTTGCGCAGTGCACACTTCATCTCGTCCCCGACTTGTTTGTGCAGGGAAGGGATGGCTCGCCTGAAAAAGTAGTGGCGGCTGGGAACCACATACTGCCATCAGGCTTTTAAAACTGTCCGTGTCCACCAGACTGAATGACAGCATTTCAAAGGCCAGGAATTTTGAAATGCTGACATTCAGGGCCAGGGATCGCGAGTCGGTAGGGGGGTACTTCCACTTTCTCTCCAGTGTTTGGGAGATGGATGGCTGTAAGCTTCCATGGGACCGTGTGGAAATGCTTGGGGGCGGTGTCGGACATGGTGGTGTTGCTATCACATGCTCTGTTTGCTGGGTGGCAGGTGACACTGGCACTGTAGAGGTGGAGGAAGAGGCCGAGGAAGCAGCAGAAGAAGTAGGAGGAGCCCGAGATCTTTCTTGAATTTTGAGGTACTTATTCCACTGCAGCAAGTGCTTTGCATTTAGATGTCTGGTCATGGAGGTTGTGCTCAAGTTTAGAACATTTGTACCTCGCTTCAGCCTCTCATTGCACAGTGTGCAAACCACTTGTGCCTTGTAGTCAGCACATTGTCTGAAGAACTGCCACGCCGGGGAACGCATTGGAGCTGCCTTTGGTGTGCTAGGTCCCTGGGTGTGGTGGGTAGTAGCAGGCCTACTGTCTAGGGTACGCTCGCTCCGCTTTTACAACCTGCTTCCTCTTTTGCTGTGCTGGTGCCTCTGTGCGACCACCACCTCTTCCTCCAAACTGCACACGTCACTCGCATGACCTTCATTCCATGTGAGGTCTAGGACCTCATCATCCTCCACATCATATTCCACCCACCCTTCACCACTGCCCTCCTTGTCAGTCTGCACACTGAGGAAAGCCGCAGAAGTTGGCACCTGTGTTTCGTCATCATCATCACAGACGTGCTGCCGTGGTGTTTCCATGTCCTCATCCTGAAACACAAGTGGTTGGGTATCGGTGCACTCAATGTCTTCCACTTCTGGGGCAGGGCTATGTGGATGGCCCACAGAAAGCACAGCAGCAGAGTCATCAAAAAGAATAAGAGAATGCTGCATGACTTGGGGCTCAGACTGCTTGGCTAATTTACAAGGGGCTGAGGTGAAAGACAGATGGCCATGGGGTTCAGGTGCCAACTCTGAGCTTTCATCAAGGGACCGGGTGGGAGACAATCTGTACTTTTTCTGGCCTCACCATTCGTTAAGCATCATTCGGGCCTACCATATAACGTTGAAGGTTCTGTCGGCTACCTGAGGAAGGTGTTTCACTTGTGCGTGTAGCTGGCACAGATCGACCACGTCCTCTCCTTGCAACAGGAGCTTCAGCAACACCAACACCACCAACACCAGCAGCCACAGCAGCACCATGACCACCACCACATCCCTTATTTGACGCTCTCCTCATTCTTGACACAAATGTACTATGTAGCACTATTTATTAATACAAAAAAAAAAGAATAATAAATTATTATTCAATTTTTTTTTAACAAAAGAAAATTGTAGATGCACTTTTTATTTTTGCGCAATAAATGCACCGCTCACACCAACAGCAGGAACCTCTCCCTACACCAGTATGAGATGATTTTAGAATGATAATCTGTCTTTCACAGCGCCGACAGGAATTTGTCCCTACTGCAGTATGAGATGATTTTAGAACGATAAACTCTCCCTCAAAGCACCAACAGGTACAAGGCCCTAATGAAGTAGTAGTTGTTTTTAGAACGATAAACTCTCCCTCAGAGCACCAACTGGAACCTGGCCCTATTGCAGAAGTAGTTGTTTTCAGAACGATAAACTCTCCCTCAAAGTACCAACAGGAACAAGGCCCTAATGCAGTAGTAGTTTTTTTTAGAACAATAATCTCTCCCTCAAAGCACCAACAGGAACCTGGCCCTATTGCAGTAGTATTTGTTTTTAGAATGATAAACTCTCCCTCAGAGCACCAACAGGAACCTGGCCCTAATACAGTAGTAGTTGTTTTTAGAAAGATAATCTCTCCCACAGAGCACCAACAGGAACCTGGCCCTAATGCAGTTGTAGTTGTTTTTAGAACGATAAACTCTCCCTCAAAGCACCAACAGGAACCTGGCCCTAATACAGTAGTAGTTGTTTTTAGAATGATAATCTCTCCCTCAAAGCACCAACAGAAACAAGGCCCTATTGCAGTAGTAGTTGTTTTTAGAATGATAAACTCTCCCTCAGAGCACCAACAGGAACCTGGCCCTAAAGCAGTTGTCGTTGTTTTTAGAACGATAAACTGTCCCTCAGAGCACCAACAGGAACCTGGCCCTATTGCAGTAGTAGTTGGTTTTAGAACAATAAACTGTCCCTCAGAGCACCAACAGGAACCTGACCCTAATGCAGTTGAAGTTGCTTTTAGAATGATAAACTGTCCCTCAGAGCACCCACAGGGACGTTTCCCTAATGCACTATAAGATGGTTCTGAACGCTAATGTGTCCCTCACAGGACTGCAATGAATGGCTCCCTAATGCAGTCTGAGGTGGTTGTGAATGCTAATCTTTCCCTCACAGCAGCGGCATGAAGCTCTCCCTATTCTAGTCTGAGACGATCTGACACGCGGCGCCATATAGAGGCTGGGTCACATGATGCACTGGCCAATCACAGCCATGCCATTAATAGGCATGGCTGTGATAGCTTCTAAGGGCAAACTAGTGAAAAACTTGTTGACTGGCTGCCCAGCAGCTATAGAAAAGGCGGCAAAAATACCTGAATACCGAACCCGATCCCAGACTTTTTTTTTAATGTCCGTGATCGTGTTTTGGGCACGGACACCCGAAAGTCCGGTACGATCCCGAATTTTACAGTTTGGGTTTGCTCACCTCTAATCACAAAGTTTCTTAAGGACTCATATAAAAGAAACTATGTTCCCTGGATAGATAAACTCAAACATCAACTGTCTAATATAGCTAAACATGAACTGTCCTGGTCGGGTAGAATGGCAGCTTTCAAAATGCAAATATTGCCCCAAATTTTATATATGTTTAGAGCTGCCACTATACCAGTACCACAAAGCTTTTTTAAAACCCTTCAAGCAATTCTTAACTCTTACTTATGGCAGGGGAAGAAAGCCAGGTGCGCCATCAGTAAACTAATTAAAACCAGACACGCAGGAGGCCTAGGACAAGTGGTACTCTATGATTATTATCTAGCTGCCATTCTATCACAAATTAAATACTGGTTTGCTTAGACACAGGGCCCTACCTCATGCGAACTGGAAAAATCTGAAATACCCAATCAAGACCTACTGGCCTACCTACACACACATCGTCTAGTAATTATAAATCCTGGCTCTCTTTCCCCTACAATCCGAGCTACATTGCTCGATTGGAAGTACTTTCTCACTCACACAAACTTAACATCGCCCACTCGAGTCCTCCAAATTCCTTTGATAACTTTGGCTAATCTTTGCCCTGCACTCTCATTAGTTCAATGGACGGCCAGGGGCATATCATATATATCAGGCCTATACCAAAATGGTACCATAAAGTCCTTTTCGACACTCAGAGAGGAATATACACTTCCGAATACTGAGCACATTACTTATCTTCCTGTGGCCTCTATCCTACATGCATTACCTAACAAGCAATGCACGGTCCCGGCCAAAGTAGCTAGATTCCTACAACCTGAGAGCAGTGTCAAAGGGGGGGATTTCACTCTTCTACACATTAACAACGACAAAGCAACATTTACTAAAACGCCCTCAATATTGGCTTGGGAAGAGGAACTAGCTTCCATCTTCTCTTCAGAGCAATGGCAAACAGCCATCACTTCCAACCTTACAGTTACCAAATGTGCAGGCTTGTGGGAACTGTCACATAAAATCATGATGAGGTGGTACCTTACTCCCTTCCGTGTTGCTAAAATTTAATCCACAATCTCCGCACAGTGCTAGCGGCAGTGTGGGGAAACTCGAACTCTCTACCACATCATCTGGTCCTGCAGGAAACTGTCCAAAGTATGGCCGAAGATATTCCACATAATCAGTGAAATAGTGGGCATCTTGATAAATCTGTCCCCTGGGCTGGCCTTATTGAACTTGGGTATTGATGGTATTCACCACAATTTTAGAGCAGTTGTTACCCATCTACTACTCGCAACGAGACTATGTATTACCAGGAAATGGAAAACACCCCCAGGCACCTTCTATAAATGAAATAGTTCAACTAACACACACTCACTGCAAATACGAGATGGCATTTGCTTCGTCCCAAGGTAGATATACACGAGCTTATAACCTCTGGAGCCCATGGTCTGAATGGTACAACAAGGGAAAGGCATTGTCTTAAAAGTAATGTTTTCTCCTTCCTTACCAGTATATATAGATTTTCCTCTGTTTTTGTTTATCCTATCTACTTATCCTATTGAGAATGAGTAGATGGGGGACCTGAAATGGCGTGGAGACACGGGCACAGGCTGCAACCGCTAAAGAGTATACCAACAAACCAAAGAATGTTCTAAATTTGTTAAGCAAACACAACAATACAGCTGACACTTGATTACTGAGAAGGGGCGCCCCTGCTCCCAACCCCGGGCACAGTCAGATCCATAGGGGATGCCGGGGTGGGGGGGCTGCGGGGTCTCTCCGTCGAACCTTACGTTAATGCTCAAAACATAATACAGTCTTTCCACAGCCCTCCTATATGGAGGGAGCAAATTGAAGCATCTGCTTGTGTCTCTTGCCAATCATCCCTCATCTAGTGCTGCTTCCACCTAGGTTGAATTCTAGGTAAGTTGCGGAGAGTGATACACATCAAATGTTCACGTCATATATGTTCTTGGAAAATTGTAAACCTTGTTTTCTTTTCTTGCTGTGTACAACACTGCATACGTTGTAATTATCTCTTTTCTTGAAAAACAATAAAAACATTGAAATATAAAAGATTCCTGAAAACTCATTTATTCAGAGAAGCCTATCCCTCGCCCACCTAAGAACTGTACCTGAGCCACCCTCATCAAACCATCCCCCGCAGCTACCTCCTTTTGTACCACCACCCCCCTCCATTTAGAATGTAAGCTCTACAAGCAGGGCCCTCCGTCCCTCCTGTATCGAACTGTATTGTAATTGTGCTGTCTCCTCCCTCTACATTGTAAAGTGATGCGTAAACTGTTGGCGCTATATAAATCGTGTATAATAATAATAATAATAGATCGCACCGTTGCTGTTTTCAATTTATGTCTGACGCGGATCAAGCACGGCCAGAACAGCAGCTGCTTGGGCACCACATGCTTGACAAGACATATGATGACCTGCCATGCAGTCTGTTGGCAACAGCACCTCAAAAACCCACATCATAAAACAAGGTGGACCTCTCCTTGCTCCTTATCTGTGACCTCAACCCCCATTATACTTACAGTACTCTCAAAAGCCTGCACTGAGAGAAATGAAGGGATATGAATGGGTGCCACAAGTACTTGCAGCCAATCTGCTAGCAGTACACCACCAATTTATTTCAGCAGGCAAATTTCCCTATCCCAGTTGCTGAACCGTAAAAGAAAAAAGTACTGTGCCAGCATCCACATGCTCAGCGTCTAAATGCTAGCTTGGCCAAATTGCTAGCACTACAACTGCTGTGTTTTCAGCTGGTAGACCCTGCCCCATTTGTGAATTTGTGGAATGTGCTGTACCACAGTGGCAGGTTCAAAAAAGAAATTGCTTTTCACGTTCCAGCTCTCTACAGTCATGGGGAAGTCAATGTTTTGGCCTCCTTGGACAGGGCAGTCAGCAACAAGGTTCATATTACCACTGACTCTTGGTCCAGCAGGCATGGTCAGGGATGTTACTAACAGTAGATATACTAGACTATACTAGACTAACAATAGATATACACGAGCTTATAACCTCTGGAGCCCATGGTCTGAATGGTACAACAAGGGAAAGGCATTGTCTTAAAAGTAATGTTTTCTCCTTCCTTACCAGTATATATAGATTTTCCTCTGTTTTTGTTTATCCTATCTACTTATCCTATTGAGAATGAGTAGATGGGGGACCTGAAATGGCGTGGAGACACGGGCACAGGCTGCAACCGCTAAAGAGTATACCAACAAACCAAAGAATGTTCTAAATTTGTTAAGCAAACACAACAATACCACTGACACTTGATTACTGAGAAGGGGCAACAGCAACAGCAACAAGGTTCATATTACCACTGACTCTTGGTCCAGCAGGCATGGTCAGGGATGTTACCTTTCCTTCATGGCATACTGGGTAACGCTGCTGGCAGCTGGGAAGGATACAGGACAGGGTTCAGTGTTGGAGCTAGTTCCGCCACCACGCCTCCAAACAAATGGTGATGATTTGGCAACATCTGTTTCCTCCACCCTCTCCTCTTCTTCCTCTGTGGCCTCTTCTGCAGCAATGTCCTCTGAACCAGCAGTGCTTGCAAAGCATTCTAGGGGCTACGCAAGCAGAGGCTAAAATATGCCATGTGGTTCTTGAGTTGGTCTGCCTAGGGGACAGGAGCCACACAGGGGCAGAGATTCTGTCAGCTATGTGGGGGCAGGCTTAGAGGTGGTTGACACCATGGCAGCTTGAGCCAGGGATGGTTATATGTGACAATGGCACCAACATTCTCTGTGCCCTCCGACAGGGACACTTGACACATGTTCCATGCTTGGCACAGATTGGCTTGGACTAGATACCCAGGCTTACCAGATATTCTGAGACAGCCCATAAAAGTCTGAAGTCATACAATGCCAGTGCTTGGCTGGCTGAAATTCAATCTACCCACCAACCGTCTTATTTGTGACTTGCCCACCAGGTGGAACTCAACATTGCCAATGCTGCAGCAGCTGCACACACAGCAGAGGGCCATCAATGAGTACCTCTGTGAGCATGGCACCAGGACAGGCTCAAGGGAGCTTGGCTTCTTTTTGCCACATCAGTGCCTACTGATCAAGGATACATGCATTTGAGGAGGCCACAAGGATGGTGAGCAGTGACAATGCATGCATCAGTGACCCTGTCCCTCTAGTCTTTCTGCTGGAGCACACACTTCATTGAATCATGGACAGGGCACCTGAGACAGAACAGTGGGAGGAAGAGGAGGACTTCCTTTCCTCTCAAGGCCCCCTTTATGCAGATAGCATTGCTGCAGGGCCGCCAAACACAAAGGAAGAAGAGGAGGATTGTGTCAGCATGAATGTAGAAGATAACACACAGCAGTCTTCTGTCCCCAGAAACCCAAGGAGTTGTACGTGGCTGGGAGGATGCAGTTCCTGACAATGTCATCCTCAGTGAGCCTGAGGACTCTCATGCCTCCTCAAACTTATGCTGCATGGCCTCCCTGATTCTGCAAAGCCTGCGAAAAGACCCAAGGGTCCGTGGTATCAAGGAGCGGGATCATTACTGGCTGGCAACCCTTCTTGATCCACGTTACAAGGGTAAAGTTGCAGAGCTCATTCTGCCTTTGCAGAGGTAGCAGAGGATGAAACATCTTCAGGATAGCTTGAAGAAAAGTTTATGCAACGCCTTTCCAGACCCTGGGAGGGTACCATTTCCTAGTGCTGGACAACGTGTTTCTGAGGCTTCATTCAGTCAGAGGAACAGCGGTGGAGAAGGTGGCCGGCTGACCGATGCCTTTTAAACAAATCTTCAGTCCTCAGCACCCAGTGCTGATAGGTTCAAGCAACCATTGCCAGCATCTGCATTATATGGTGCAGGAATATCTAGGGACAAGAGCAGACTTGGAGACCTTTCCAATTGAGCATCCACTGGGTTACTGGGTCTTGAGGATGGACCACTGGCTGGAACTTGCTCAATATGCAATCAAGCTACTGGCCTGTCCTGCATCCAGTGTGCTTTCTGAACAGACATTTAGTGGTGCTGGAGGGTTCATAACAGATCAAAGTGCGCCTTTCCGCAGACTCTGTTGATAGGCTCACATTTATAAAAATGCATCAGTCCTGGATCAGCAGCTATCAATCCCCTGATGCTGATGTAACCGATTTGTATTTGCTAGGGATCTGGGATCCCTTGAAGGCTGCCTATGCTGCCTATCCTATTCCTCCTGAATCCTGATGATGATAGCTTCCAACAATTTTTGTGGTTTAGGGCACCACTAACACCCAAGGCCCAATTTTTCTCCACCTATTTAACAGGGCATGCCATTACACTTTTTGAAATTATTTTTAACAACCGGACCCATTCCTGCACGCAACCAGAGTAACTGCGAGGGGCTATAGTGTTCTGGCACCACCAAAACCCTAAGACTACTTTTTCTGCACCGGTTTGACTGGAGAATGTCATCATAATGTTTAAAAAAAATTAAAACAGCAGGGCCCGTTCCTGCACCCAACAAGAGTAACTGTGAGGGGTTACAGTGTTCAGGCACCACCAACACCCAAGGCCCAATTTTTCTGCACCTGTTTGACTGGGGAATGTCATTGCAATTTTTAAAATAATTTTCAACAGCAGAGCCCATTCCTGCGCCGGGTGATCCCGCCCCCTTCTGACATCATGTGATGTCAGAGGGGGCGGGGTCACCCATTTACGTCACTGGGCGGCCCCGCTCTTACCTATAAAATAACTGTCAAACTGAATACTGCCCATTCTGGGAGTCACCCCTGGTCAGCAGTGGGAGCGGCAGCGGAGGAAGAAGAAGAAAACAAGAGGAAGGAAGAAGCAGAGGAATACTAAAAGAAGGAGAAGACCAGAAGAAGAAGCAGGGAAGGAGAAGATGGAAGAAGACAGGAATAAGAAAGAAGAAGCAGGGGAAGAAGAAAAAATTTTTAATAAAGGACTTGTCAAAAGCCTGCCTACTGTTTTTGTAACACTGCACTCCTTTTTGGGTGAATGGGTAGGGGTACAATGTACTCCATACTCATTCACATAAGGGGGTCAGGATCTGGGGGCCCCCTTGTTAAAGGGGGCTACCAGATGCCGATAAGTCCCCCTCCAGCAGACCCTGACAACCATCGGTCAGGGTTGTCGGGAAGAGGCCCTTCTCCCTATCAACATGGGGACAAGGTGCTTTGGGGGCCAGTCATGGCTGGTCACAGTGTAAACAGGAAAAGCCATTTATCAGCTTTTCCACTACTTGTGTCTGCGATCCTGACCACCAAGGAGCCGATCCTAGACCCCCAGGGAGCCCACCCTAGACCACCAGGTAAGGGGCACAGTGCCCAACATGGATGACACTCAGTGCCGACTTCATATGTCACCCTAGACCACCAGGGAATGGGCCCTAATAGTGCATCTGTCATCTGCCCACCAGTGCCCCCTATCAGTGCCCAGCAGTGCCACCTACCAGTGCCACATATCAGTGCCCACCAGTGCCCCCTATCAGTGTCCATCAGTGCCCATGTGCTACCTATCGGTGCCCATCAGTGCTGCCCATGAGTGCCCATTAGTGCCACTTATCAATGCCCATCAGCGCTGCATATCAGTGCCGGTCAGTACTGCATATCAGTGCCACCTATCAGTGCCCGTCAGCGCTGCTTATCAGTGCCGCCTATCAGTGCCGCATATATGTGCCTTATCATCAGTGCCCATCAGTGCCACCTCATCAGGGCCAATCAGTACTGCCTCATCAGTGCCCACCAGTGTAGCCTCATCAGTGCCCAACAGTGATGGAGAAAATGTACTTATTTAAAAGGTTTTGTGACAGAAAAAGAAAAATTTTTTTTTTTTCAAAAAGCACATAAAAAACACAAAGGTGATCAAATACCACCAAAAGAAAACTCTATATGTGGGAACAAAATGATAAAATTTTGTTTGGGTACAGTGTTGCATGACCGCACAATTGTCATTCAAAGCACAACAGCACTGAAAGCTGAAAATTGGTCTGGTAGGGAATAGTGTTGAGCGAACCCGGACTGTAACGTTCGGGTCCGTACCGTACTTTCGGGTGTCCGTGGCACAGACCCAGACATTTCAAAAATCGTTCGGGTTCGGTCCGGGGTTCTGCTATTTTACTCCACGTGTTGAGAAGCTGCAGGGCAGCCAATCAACAAGCGTTTCACTGGTTTGCCCTTAGAAGCCATCACAGCCATGCCTACTAATGGCATGGCTGTGATTGGCCAGTGCATCATGTGACCCAGCCTCTTTATAAGCTGGAGTCACAGTGCTGCAGTCACATGCTCCTTGGGTTAGTGTAGGGAAAGTAAGCTGAAAGCTTGAGGGAGAGATTTGAGACATTTTAAGACCTGATCCTGCATCCTGAGATAGATTACTTTGCTACTGCTGTCTGTGCTGTTGCTCTGAGGACAGATAGCAGAAATTAGAGATTTCACATACCGCTGCTTTGAGTTGCAGATCAAGCTCTGCATAAAACAACGATCGCTACGATCGTGCTCAACGA
>BLSH010031381.1:438721-451090 GCA_018402905.1 Glandirana rugosa | reverse complement strand
AACACGCTTGTGCGTTTGGGATAATTTCAGGTGCTCTGTGCTTGTACTTTTTAGTTTTCACGATTAAAATTTCCGAATATACGTTCAATAACGGTATTTTTTACATACCCCTGGGCCCATGACGGGATCCCCTGTACATCGTTACGTTTTTTTTCCAAAATTTTAATAGCAAAAGAGTCCTCATCACTAAAATAATTACGACTTTCACTTTGTTATTTTTACTTCACAAGGTGAAGTTATGGTCCGTGAATCTTGTGAAGGGATGATCTCAACTCGCTTGGAGACCTTCAAGCCCAAGACGACCAGGCAGGCTTGAAGCCCTGTTTCAGGCCCATGCGATCGTTCGGGTTCCGTCTGGACCCGGACCCGGACTTTGTCCCGAAGTTCGGACGGACCAGCAGAACCCGAACTTCCAGAGGTTCGCTCAACTCTAGTAGGGAAGTGTTCTAAGTGCCTGGTATTGAAGTGGAACACTTCATTTTTATTGTTTCACTTTCAGCATTAATAAAATCACTACTCCTGAGAAAACGATAATTTTAAAACCTTTTTTTTGCATTGCTACATGTCCCCTAGGGCAGTACCCGGGTCCCCATACATTTTTTATGGCAATAACTTGCATATAAGCCTTTAAAATTAGCACTTTTGATTTTTCATGTTCGTGTCTCGTGGACTTTAATAGGGTTTGCGTGTTCGCACAAACTTATTGCCTGCTTGCGGTGTTCTGGGGGGCGAACTGGGGGGTGTTCGGCCAATCCCTAGTGGCCACACAAAATATTGACACTTTAAGCTCAATTTGGATATTTTCACTTAGGAGTGTACTCACTTTTGTTGCCAGCAGTTTAGACATTAATGGCTGTGTGCTGCGTTATTTTGAGGGGGCAGCAAATTTGCACTAATATGCAAGCTGTATACTCACTACTTTACATTGTAGCAAAGTGTAATTTGTTCAGTGTTGTCACATGAAAAGATATAATAAAATATTTACAAAAATGTGAGGGATGTACCCACTTTTGTGAGATACTGTAGGTGGGATGTGGCACCCAATGATGGTATGGAGGATACAGAATTAGCCAAAGAGTGGTATCAAATTTTCAATGAAAGTGAACACAGACTCCTTAATTTAATAATGTCTAGAAGGAAGAAAAATTACAAAACTAGAGAACAAGATACAAATGCTCCGATAAAAACTCCCCATTTGAAGAAGCAACAGAGTATAAAAGAGAGCAAAATGGCAACAGGAATGTTTAAATAAATTGGAAATGGACGCCAGTAATACAAAGACAAAAAATGTTAGGGATACCAATGAATACAAACAAAAGTTGTTTATAAGTGGTAGGAAGTGAAGTGGAAGGTAGTCATTGATTGTAAAGCCTCCTCTATGGAAAGAGAAAACAAATAGCATTTTACATGATTTATTAGCCCCCTCCCTATCAAAGAAAGGGTAATACAAGGAAAGAGCATTCCATAATGGATAGAAACATGGGTCCTACTTGAGCTAGAGGGGAACCCCAATTACATGGCAAGAGGATCCCCACAATATAAGTGTGTATTAAAAAGCAATGTATATCTTTGTTAGTCTTACATACAATTATTTTTGTCTCTTTTCAGTGTATGCTCCCCTTTAGGATTTATAAGACACAGAGAGATGCTTGAAAGATGTCAACTTAACACCAGACTACATTGAATTTGCTGCCTGCACCCATTTTTAAGGGTTTTTAGACTCTGGACTGTAGATATGCTTTAAGGCTGGGGACAGCTGAAACGTGTAAGCACTGTTCATCTTTTATCTTCATGTGTTTACAAAGGAATTTCTCTTTGATTTTCTGCCAATTTCCTACTGATTCTTTGACAAGCATGGGTATGCATGTTGGATTAGGAGTATCTAAGTGTCTTATTGTTTATATTCTATGCTCAGATCCCTCTGAGTATGATAAGCTTACTGCATACTCATTTGCAGATTTAGCTCTGAAAAGCTTTTCATTTTAGCTTTGTATTTGGGAGTGTTTCTGCATATGCAGTGTGCATTTAAGAGGTATTAACTTGTTACTATTTTCTGTTCATTGCTGAAAGCACGGGGCAAAGCCCACAGTTTATCACTGCTTTTTTACTTTGACTGATTCTTTTCTCAGTGCTATAATTGCTTAGTAAATTAAAGACAATGAATTGTGTTAAATAATGTGTTTAGGTGACACTTTAAAGAGAGCTTTAAACTCTTAAACATTTTAAGTTAAAACATTTTTAAATGTTACATTTTGGAAGGTAGTGCTAACATTCCACAGTGCACTGCAGTAAAAATAATTGCAATATTCGTTTACTTAAAATTAGGAACAGTGAGAAAGAAGAGAACTACACCATATTATTCATGTGTTCAAATGTATGTGTTAAATATTGCATATAATGCAGATCACATATGCTGTGCTGTGTACAGCAAGTTCACAAAAAGTTCATGTTTAATAGAAATATTCTTGTTACTACCAGTGAGAAATTTTTCCATAATGCTTTACCAAAGACATTTGACCTAAGAACCAATACAAAACCAGCTTAAAAATACTTTAATAGATTTTAAAAGATATGCTTATTGATTTCTTCTGAAATGAAAGCAGTGTTTTAATGGTGTAAAGTCCAGGTCAATGGTTTCTGTATAATTAGATTAAAGTGGAAAAAAGTGTTCCTGCTTCATAGTGTAAAATATCTGGCTTACATTCTTTTAGAGGAAGATTATTAGGCAAAATAATTTTTTTATACCCCATTTTTCAATTTCACGTTGCTTTTTATTTTGAAGCACTGTGCACTAATACAACATTATATTCAGAATTCCTGCACAGGAATAAAATATATAAAACCCATCTAGCATTTGTTTCATTGGGATTCAAATCTATTTTAAAAATTATTTAGCTCCTACCGTTAAAACAAGAGTTTGTGATAATATAATTGGAATTAATACCGGTATGAATGCCATTTTTAATAGAAGCATAAAGATGATTTTATCATTGGTAAGAATATTTGGAATCATTTCAAAAAACTATTTATTCTGATAACAACATTTTTTTAGTTTGAAATTTGATGTAAAACTATGGGCTAATATATGAAAATATTTTCTTAACCACTTCAATACTATGCACTTAGAACACTTTCCTACCAGACCAATTTTCAGCTTTCAGTGCTGTTGCGTTTTGAATGAGAATTGCGCGGTCGTACGATGCTGTAACCAAACAAAGTTTTTATCATTTTGTTCCCACAAATAGAGCTTTCTTTTGGTGGTATTTGATCTCCGCTGCTGTTTTTATTTTTTGCGCTATAAAAAAAAATTTGAAAAACAAAAAAAAAATTCTCTATTTCTGTCACAAAACTTTGTAAATAAGTACATTTTCTCATCACTGGTGGGCACTGATGAGGCTACACTGACGGGCACTGATCTGGCAGTACTGATTGGCACTGATGATGTGGCACTGATGATGAGGCACTTATAAGCAGCAATGATGAGCACTGCTAGGCGGCACTGATAAGCAGCACTGATGGGCACTGATATGAAACACTGACAGGCACTAATATGCAGCACTGATGGACACTGATAAGCGGCACTGATGGGCACTCATAGACGCCACTAATTGGCACTCATAGGCGGCACTGGGCACTGGTGGGCACTAGTAGGTGGCACTGGTGGGCACTGATATGTGGCACTGGTATGCACTGATAGGGGCGCTGGTACACACTGATAGGGGCACTGGTGGGCATATGTACAGAAAGGGGCCCATTCCCTGGTGGTCTAGGGTGGTCTGCCTGCTGGTCCAGATTGGCTCCCTGGTGGTCCCTGGTCGGCTCCCTGGTGGTCCTGGGTGGGGACATTGCTGGTGGTCCCTGGGCAGGCTCCCTGGTGGTCTAGTGTGGCGATCCGAGGGGGGCTGTGCTGATGATTTATCAGCACAGCCTCCCCTCGGATCGCCACACTAGACCACAAATCCTCCCTGTCAGGAGAGCAGCCGATCGGCTCTCCACTACTCAGGTCTGCAGACCCGAGTACAGGAAAGCCGATAAACGGCTTTCCTGTGTTACACTGTGACCAGCCATGATTGGGCACGGCTGATCACATGGTAAAGTGCTTTGGATGGAAGCACTTTACCGAGATCGGTATTGCGGGGGGTCAGACTGACCTCCCACACCACCGATCGCCGCGATGCGTGCCCCCCCGCGCGCGCAGCGGCTTGTTATCCTGAGGAGGTCATATGACTTCCAGTCAGGATAACTAAACCACTTCCCGGCCATCATTCTGCATACGGCGGTCGGGAAGCGGTTAAAGAATAAATTCACATTTGTAACCTGTTACATGTTCCACTTGTTTTTAGCGTGGAATATGTTCCAGCATCTGCAGTCTAACCTCCCTGAACCCCCCTCTCTGTGACAGCTGGCAGGGGAATCCTCTCCCCACAGCCACTGTCATAATTTGAAAACAGCACAGCCATGTGGGGCTCTGCCTACACAGCTATATCATTAACAATTTTCTGTGAATGCATGCCTGCAAGAACCGTAAGCCATTGCGGCTGATGGCTTGTAATTCGCAATGAACTGTGAGGGCACTGGTGAGTGCTCTAGTAGTTAATTGATTCTTTCTTCTCTCAGGCAACTGCCCACTCATATTAGGTACAAGCAGATGTTTATGCTGAGAGTCTGCAAGAGCCTGACATTGCACCTGTGATCTGTAGGTGAAATGCTCAGCAGAGTCCTTAGAAAAAAAAAAAATATATAAATGCAAATATGTGCAAAAATGTGCATTTTTAAGGTGAATTTATCATTTAAACATGTTAAATATACATTTTTTTTCCACAGGGCTTTCCTCTGGCGAACAGTTACAATTCCAGAGGAGAAAGAGATATAGGGAATTGATCTAAAACTAGCAAACATGTTAAAATCCTGGGTCCTGGTCATTTGTCCCAGGCTGGGAGCTGTTTATAAAAATCGCAGGCTGTGTGCAGAGGACACATAATTGTGTGCATTCTTGGCACATAAATAGTACATATACAGTATATGTGGATGATCAGTATAAGGGTCCTTTTAGATGGGCTTGCCCATGTACGGATTCCACTTTGCTCAGCAGGGATCGATCTGCTGATCCCTGCTGTTCACACCGCAAACTATGCTTTGACTGTGATGGTGAGGTGGGCAAAAAGGGAATGGCGATAACTGACACTGGCTGGGAGGGACACTAACTGACTTTAACTGTCACTATAAGTTGCTATTGACACTATTATAGTGATCAGTGACAATACTGTACACTGCCACTGTACTAATGACACTGGCTGACAGTAGTGATCAGGAGGGCAATCAAAGGTTAAATGTGTGCCTAACAAGTATATGTGTGCTAATTTTACTCAGACTGGCTGGTTACTCAGACTGGCAGGTTTTCCTCCATGATTTTCATCTCTGAATGCTAAGTAAAAGCACCAGAACCAGCTAGATCTGGCTTGTGTGTATACTAACACACATACAGTATCTCACAAAAGTGAGTACACCACTCACATTTTTTATAATATTTTATTATATCTTTTCATGTGACAACACTGAAGAAATGACACTTTGCTACAAAGTAGTGAGTGTACAGCTTGTATAACAGTGTAAACTTGCTGTCCCCTCAAAATAACTCAACACACAGCCATTAACCTCCCTGGCGGTATGATTATTTCCGATTTTTGGTGCTGAAAGCGGTACAATTATTTTGCATGGAAATTTGGTGTTTTATATTGTAGGCCTGTAATTCTTAGGAATAACTCACTTAAATCTGTCCAAACAAGAGTCTAGTAGACATCCCGGGTATGATAAAGTTTGAAACATGAAATCATAAATTATAATATGATAAATAACTAAAAATAATTATCAAAAATAATAACGTAATAGTAAGAAAATGTATTCAATAATGTAATCAAATCAAAAACACTGAAATTTGCTCAGTTGCAGAATTGTCGCTGTCGTCCCTTTCAGTGGCTGATGATAAATTTCCCCAAGAATCAGTATTACTCAATTTTGCAAATGATTCTAATTTACTATCGCTGTTTTCTAGCTGATCAAAAACCACTTTTGATGTAAAGGGACATTTTTTGGTTGCCATGGACATTCTCAAGTTTCCATGCAGAAAGAATAACATATATATTATAAAAGTGCATGCAGGACACTGGGCAAAGCACTAGGGACAAAGAGGATGTGAAATTATTTAACTTTTTGAATACATCACTTCCGGCCAGTGAGACCTGGAAATAGTATATGTATCAAGCTATGTAATATGGCTCTATGCGGCTGCAATAGACTTTTCCTATACAAGTTGGAGATGATTTTATAACAATATTATGGCTCTATGCGGCTGCAATAGGCTTTTCCTATACAAGTTGGAGATGATTTTAGAACAATAATATGGCTCTATGCGGCTGCAATAGACTTTTCCTATACAAGTTGGAGATGCTTTTAGAACAATAATCTTTCCCTTAAAGCAACAGCTGGAGCCTTTCCCTGTATAACTTGGAGATGATTTTAGAATCTAAGTTCTATAGGGAGAGGTTCCTACTGTTGCTTAAAGGGACAGATTATTGTTTCTTGCACAAATTAAAAAGTGCATAAACACTGGTTTAAAAAAAAAAAAATTATAAAAACTACATTTGCGGCCAACGGTGCATTTCTTGCACAAAAATAAAAAAAACAGTGTTGGCTACCTCCTCCTCCTCCACCGCCACTTTCACCGCCTCCTCAACCTCCAACTCCACATCCACCTCCATTTTTAATTTTTTTATGTGATTTTAGCTTAAAAATTATTTTAAGTTATTTCCCTATCCCCATTTCTTTGTAGGGCACTTGTCCAACTCTTACCCCCATTACCTTCCTTTTGCAGACCTCTAGGACTGGCCAGGACATTGTTACAGCCATTTTTGTGCCTAAACTTTTGGGCCCCATTGATTTCAATGGCGTTTGGGGTCCGGGTCAAAGTTCGGGTCAAGTCCGGACCCGAACCCGGACTTTGTCCGTAAGTTCGGCCGAACCTGCCGAACCCGGACTTCCAGAGGTTCGATCAACTCTACTTAGGATTATAACTGAACTATCCTAATTAGGATGAATAGCTGGTTTAGGCAGCTAAAGAACCTGGACACATTACATGCACTTTATTTGGCACTTTTTATGCACTTTTATATGTTCTAATATTTATGACAATTTTTTGCGGAACATTTGGTATTACTTGTCAGATTCACTTCTTTGATATTACAATTACTTACTTTTTGAGTTTAGCGCCGCATCTTTTGTATTTTACAAAGACAAGTGTCTCTTGCCTACAGTCAAGCATGGTGGTGGGAGTGTCATGGTCTTGGGCTGCATGAGTTAACATTGATGGAACCATGAATGCCAACATGTACTGTGACATACTGAGCATTATCCCCTCCCTTTGGAGACTTGACCGCAGGGCAGTATTCCAACATAACAACCCCAAACACACCTCCAAGATGACCACTGCCTTTCTAAAGAACCTGAGGGTAAAGGTGATTGATTGACCAAGCATGGCTCCAGACCTAAACCATATTGAGCATCTGTGGGGCATCCTCAAACGGAAGGTGGAGGAGTGCAAGGTCTCTAACATCCACCAGCTCTGTGCTGTCATCATGGAGGAGTGGAAGAGGACTCCAGTGGCCACCTGTGAAGCTCTGGTGAACTCCATGCCCAAGAGGGTTAAGGCAGTGCTGGAAAATAATGGTGGCCAAACAAAATATTGACACTTAGGGGTGTACTTACTTTTGTTGCCAGAGGTTTAGACATTAATGGCTGTGTGTTGAGTTATTTTGAGGGGACAGCAAATTTACACTGTTATACAAGCTCACTACTTTACATTGTAACAAAGTGTCATTTCTTCAGTGTTGTCACATGAAAAGATACAATAAAATATTTACAAAAACGAGAGGGGTGTACTCACTTTTGATACTGTAGATCTGTGCTGTGATTGGCCACAGCAATCAGCAGGTTCACAGCAAAAATCCTTGGCTGTGAGCCTGCTGATTAACTCTTGATGTGTCCAACCACAGCACGAGAGGCAGGGATGCGTGCATTTGTAAACCAGGAAGTTCCACAGCAACGTATGGGTACATTGCAGGGGTACAACAAAGCACTGGTAACCTGGATTTGCTACAGGACTGACATTGGTTCTCCTTGGCTCCCAACTATACCCTCTACTAACCATGAGTCATCAACTTATTTGTCATTCCTTGATTGGGGCTGTTTGCACTTACCAAAGAGGTCCCAGAATTCTGGCTGCAGGACTGCAACCATCCTCCACCTGGTACCGGGATAACAAGACTACTGGTCAGGAATCTGGAGTGTTGGTTGGGGTTCCTGGCAAACCTAACAAAGGTGCCTTGCAAGGAGGAAGACTTTGTCATCCACCAAAAGGCATATAACCTGGCATGGTTTGGAGGGTAATTGTGTGAAATCATACTGTTCTGCAATTTCATGGGCAGCTTTAAGTCATCCCCAAAGCATGTTATTAAAGGTTTTGTGTATTTTTCATATTGCTTTTTTAGCTTTATTAAAAGACCCTCTTACTTCCGGTCCCAGCGCCGTATGGAGTAGCAGCACTCCACGCTAGCTCCCGCTCCACGGCCGAAACCAGCCTAAAAAGTCTGCCCAGATCACCCCCCAGGCACCCATCACTGCCCGGACGACACCTGCAGTACCCCCCTCATCACCACAATGGAGCGGTACCTGGAAAAAGGCGGCCCACGAGTGACGCCTGCCCCGCCGCAAATTGAGGCCGGAGATGTGGCCTACACGGAGATCGCACCTGATGCGCCGGCAATGGAGGTGAGCAACCCACCCACCCCCTCCCCTCAGACAAGTAACACAGACTCACACGACAGGATAGCCCAGGCTCTGGATGCAATCCTGGCACCCACAATCACAGCCACTGTCGAAAAGGCTGTCAGTGCAGGGATGCACCTAATTAAGAAGGAGCTGGAGGAACATAAGGCCCACATCAATGAGGCAGAAACCAGAATCGCCAGCATTGAAGAGGAACTCTACCAGACACAGGCGGCTGAACAGACCCAAATCAAAACTAATCAATATGTCCTTCAGAAACTTGATGACCTTGAGAATAGGTTGAGAAGGAGCAACTTACACTTTGTAGGGGTGCCTGAGTCCCGTCAACCATCTGCCCTAATGGAGTTCTGCGCAAAGTGTATACCAGAGGCTCTGGGACTACCAAGGCCTTGCATGATGGAAAGAGCCCACCATATTGGGAGCATGCAATCTGACCCCACAACACCCCGGACCATCATTGCCAAATACTTGAACTACGAGGACAAAGCTGATATAATGCAAAGATATAGATAAACGAAGTCCCTTCAGATTGACGGCGTATAAATCTTAAACTTTGCAGACTACTCCTTTGAAGTGTCAAAAAAAAGAAAGCATTTCAACAAGTGTGCACTGTCCTACACCAGTGTCAGATGAAATTTACCCTAGCCTTCCCAGCTATCCTCCGGCTCAGGTCTCCCAACGGAGAGCAACTCACCTTCCACGACCCCCAAGAAGTGGAAAAATTCCTACGCTCTACAAGCATCGATCAGCACTCCAATGTACCACCCAAGGCTTCCCCAATAGCCAGATCTCTCGACCAATGCAGCCCTAGGAAGGATTCACCCAAACGCTTCAAACCATCTGAATCCCTCTACGTGGGAGAACCCCGCTGACATAAACGGCCCTCCTATTACTTTATCGCTTCTCCTCCAGCTCCCAAAGGCTCAACCAATCGAGGAATTTAACATCTACACTGTGATTCTAGAAACTTCCTCGAATGGCCCCCTGGCTACCCCTATGAGGGGCATGCATAGGTATGTTTTAGCTCTAACTACTGCCTCGCTGTGTTTTATTATTTTTTTTTCTTTACACGGGCTCTATATCAGGCAGTCTCTACTCACCACCTGTCACTCGATACTCCAAGCCATATTGCTTGTGGCTGCCATGACTTTGCATGGGCATCGTCTCGACTATGTCTCATGGCCGGTGGTAGGGAGCAATTACTGTCTGCGAACCCATGCGGAAAAAAGCGAAGCTCTGTTATGGTTTGATTTGTTTGATTTGTATGGTTAACGTCGCAGATTTAATACGCATCACAGATTCCCCCCTCACTTTCCTTCCCACCCCCTATTCACCTGCATGCACACACGTAGATATGAATTTGGGTTCTCCAGCCATCAACCACAGTGCTCTTTACTTCTTCTCCTTACATATATCTCGGGCTCATACCCCCCACCTCCACATCCAGCTCCAAATACTAATACTCCACTCCCCATATGAGGTGTGTCTCATGGAATGTAAAAGGTCTTAGGTCCTCCATTAAATGTATGAAGATCTTGAAGCACCTCAAGAGATTAAAAACTGATATAGCCCTCCTACAGGAGACCCATCTGAAGCAATCTGACCTGCACCGCCTGAAAAAGCTCTGGGTGGGAACAGTGCTAGGGTCTGATGCAATTGGCCGTAAGTCTGGGGTCATCATATTAATACACAAAAACCTCCATTGTGAAGTATTGTCAGTAGATTCCGACAGTCAAGGATGCCTATTGATGATCCACATTCGCCTGTCCAATAAGGATCTCTTGATCTCTAATGTTTATGCCCCCAATGGCCCCGGGACCTCTTTCTTTCATGACCTGACCTCCAGTCTGATGAAAACGCCTCACATTCCCCATGTAGTGGGACGCGATTTCAACTCCATCTCCCACGCAATGGATGATAGATCGAACCCTAAAAGGTCCCACCATAACCCCAATGACCTGGAAAAAACACTTCTAGTATCTACCATGGAATCCTTACACATGACTGACATTTGGCGTCTACTACACCCCCTAGACAAGGACTTTACTTTCCACTCCGATCTGCACAATGTCTTCACTAGAATTGACTACCTATTCTGTACAGAAACTCTGATACCCCATGTAACGGAAGCGGAGATCCATGAGATTGGAATCTCAGACCATGCCCCTGTGTCAATCTCTTTTTTTTTTTTTTTTTTTTTATTTCAAAAGTTTTATTGGTATTTCACAGTTACAGAGAGAAATATCAACAGTAAGCATTGGGTAGCTCATATTTTGTCAAACTACACATACAGTTAGGTAATACCGAAGCATGAGTAATCACGGAAACAACCCCTGGTGTAACAATGAATAAATGAGTGAGAGAGAAACAAAAAAACAGTCCAAGTATTGAGATAGGGGTACATCGTTCAGAGAATCCCGGACCACCCCCCAGCACCCCTGATGGGAACAAACTGTGCTAGGAAGTTTTCCAGGACCCCCCTCCCAAGAAGAACCCCCTCATTGAGGATTGATCCGGGGTAGTTCCCAGGAATGGGAGCGCCTCTGATCCCACTGTATTTGTCTTCAAAAAGCGAAACACCCTGTCTAATCAGAGAAAAGTAATGAAGAGATAAAGGGGGAGAGGAGGCAGAAAAAAAAGAAAAAAAGAGAGACTAGTGGAGTAGTAAGCTGAATACAGCTAGGAGAAAGAGAGAGGAAGGTACCATGAAAGTCCTGCCCGGACCCGACCTGGCTCAAATTGGGAGATTAAGGTATAGCCTCCAAGGTTCCCAAATCGCCTCGAATTTAGTAGAGGTATCCAAGATCATATTTGCATACTTTTCCTGAGTCATGATCCATGTGATCTTCCTCTTGGCCCGTTTGACGGAGACAAAAGGCTTTTTCCAGGCTTTGGCAATGGTGAGCTTGGCCCCCAGAAGGATAAAATGAGATAGTTTTCCCAGGGTTTTCGAAAGACCAGCTGGTCTGTGATTTAGGAGGGCTATTTCAGGTGTCTGTGGTATGGGATGGCCTGAGACCTTTCGTAGAATGGAAAAAATTTTATTCCAGAATCCCCTGATCTTGGGACATTCCCACCAAATGTGATAGAAGGTCCCCATGAGATGACAATCCCTAAAACATAACGGCGAGGAACCCGGAAACATGATCGCGAGATGGGAGGGGACAAGGTACCACCGTGTAAAAATTTTTACGCTAGCTTCCATCAGAGGAATATTCACTATTCCCCTAAAGGATCTTAGGAAATGGGAGAACCAAGTCTCCGCTTCCCACTTCAGGTCCAGGTCTGTCTCCCAGCTCACGGCGTATGATGGTTTCTCGGGGAAGTCTGTTAGTAAGGCATAAATGATCGAGATCCCTCCCCTCTGAGAGGTGATGTCTGAGCACCACCTCTCATAGGGAGTAACATCATAAGTATTCTGGGAATGCTTGCACAGAGTGGATACGAAATGGTGAATTTGCTGGAATCTGAACCTCTCTGATCCAAGTCTAAGGTCGTTTAAGTGGTAAAGCATAGGTGAGACACGTT
>BLSH010031381.1:420048-433527 GCA_018402905.1 Glandirana rugosa | reverse complement strand
GGTCGTATAGAGAGATATTTGCGTGTCTCTGATATGACCTGGACGTGGGTTGAGAGGGAGTATAACGGAGGGGGAGGCAATATGAGGGAGAGTTGGGTGCAGGTCCAGTATAGTCTCTGTGCGTTTATAGAGAGATATGCTGGGTAAGGACTATCTCTGGCCCCCTGGTTGTGTAGGATTCTTAAGCATTAGACAGGGGGGGCGAGGAGACCATAGAGTAGGGGATCCCAGGAGCCCTCCGCGTGGCGCGGGGCCTGTTCATGCGGGCCTGGGTCCTTCAGGGACAGGTACCTCCCCTGTACATCTGTACAAAAGCCCACAGTCACTGGTCCTGGAGGGGAGCGATCTTGCCAGGGGGTCTTCCTCACCTTTTGATCCTGAGGGCTAGTGTGCCTGATGCTGTGAAGAGGTCCGCCCGCTCTGCTCACGACCGTGACTAGGCCGCAGCCGCGGCCTCGATTTTGGACTGACCCCGGCGTCCGCCTCCAATCATTCCGGGGGGGTCCCGCAGATCCTCCGCTGCCTTCCCTGCATCGAGGGGCGCCTGGACTGGGGCAGATGGACCCGGATGGCTGCTGGTTAGGGCACTTGGTGGCGGGGTAGCCCGGAGCTCCGCGATCAAGCAGCCATCACGGAGGCCGGCGCATGCGCACTCCGTGTCAATCTCTTTTTATGATTCTCTGTCACAACCAAACCTCCGCCTATGGTGCTTCCCACAATACCTTCACAACAACTCTGACTTCCAGCAATAAATGCACATAGCTTGGTCGGAATATGGCACAGCCAATTCCCCTTATACAGACAACCCTAATTTATTTTGGGACGCGGGTAAGGCTTTCCTCAGAGGGAAAATAATTTCATACGCTGCCTCCTTCAAAAAAACATTCCCTGTCTAAATTCAAAATGGCCAGCTCACGATTAAAATTGGTCCAGAGGACTCTATCCACCAATGACTCCCCCCAAAATTGGGCAGAATGGAAATCTGCCAAGTCTGATTTTGATTCCTGGGCGGAGTCATTGGAAATGACCAAACGCTCACAGCTAGAGGCCCAGTCCTACAAATATGGAAACAAATCAGGCAAACTTCTGGCCAGACTAGCCAGGGGACCTTATACTCCCACACACATCACATCCCTCAGAGATCCCCTTGGCAACCTTACAAAGACCTCTAAAGGAATCAGCCAAGTCATGAAAAACTTCTATGCAAACCTATACGCCCCTGACCAAACAGACGGTGCCCTGGCCAAGAACTTCCTGGACAAATTAACCCTCCCCATCGATCTCTCCTTCAGATCTCAAACTGCTTAATGCCCCTATCTCTAGTTCAGAGATCTCGTCTGCCATCAATCATTTAGCTCCCAACAAAGCCCTGGGACCTGATGGGTTTATGGGAGAATTCTTTAAAACCTTGCGTACATTAGTGGAACCTACTCTAATGGAGGTCTATAACGGCATCTGGAAAGGTGCCCCTACATACCTTCGGGCAATCAAGCACTCATAAAACTGCTCTCCAAAAAGGGTAAGGACCCCCTAGAACCAGGCTCATACCGCCCCATATCACTATTAAACCTGGATGTTAAACTCCTTTCCAAAATAATAGCCACTAGATTAGCCTCCATCCTCCCACTCCTAATACATCCAGCACAATCAGGTTTGGTAAAGGGTAGGACTGTTTTCCCTAAACATCCAAAAGGTCTTAATGATTCTCGATAACGCAAACAATCACAAGGGGGGACTTTGCCATCATCACCCTGGACATGGAGAAAGCTTTCGACAACGTCAACTTTGAGTGGCTTTCACTGGTCCTGGGACAGTTGGGCTTTTCTGGCCCTTTTGTGCACTTGGTACAGTCTATATACTCCTATCCTGTGGCCAGGTTGGTGGTGGCGAGTCTCCTCTCGGAAGAATTTAAGCATTTTAAGGGCACAAAGCAGGGGTGCCCCCTATCACAGCTTTTATTCAATTTGGCAATAGAACCACTTTACAGATATCTAGACACAAAGGCACCACTACATGGAATCAAAATTGGGTACCACGAGATACGCTCAGCGTTCTTCGCAGATGATGTCCTTATATTCTCAGCTGACCCTTCAAAATTTTTAACGACTTTAAACTCTATTCTGGCCTACGCATAAACTACAGCAAAAGTGAAATACTTCCCATAGGCCCTAATACACACCGTCCCTGGACCTCCCAGTCACCCTTTGCTCTAGCCAAATCCTACATTACCTATCTAGGCATAAGGATCGGCAACTCATCCTCCTCTCTATACACTATGAACTTTCCCCCGCTATTCCACAAAATCTCACAGGAAATGGAGAACTGGATGGACCTGCCACTTTCGTTAATGGGGAGATGCCACTTATTTAAAATGGTCAGTTTCACACGATTACTTTACCCACTACAAACAATTCCCCTGCTGCTTAAGCACAAGGATGTTCAGATCCTTAATGAAAACATTTCTAAATTTCTTTGGCAATGAAAAAGACCTCATATTGCAATGGCTAAATTACATCTCCCCAGGCACGAAGGAGGTATCTGCTTGCCCAACATAAGTATGTACAACTTAGCTTGTCTTTTACGAATAGGGCTGGACTGGACTAACAAAGCATCCAGATATGCTAACTTCTCAGAGTCAGCAATGACGCAACCGTTCTCACTGAAGGCCCTTCTCCATTCGCCCTGGAAATCGCTGGCTCCGGATCTCCAACATATTCCGTTACTTCGGGACACGGCTATAGCATGGAGAGAGGTTCATAAAATAATTAAACTCCCTGCGTACATCTCCAAACACCTCCCGATCCAGGGAAACCCAAACTTCCCTCCAGGCACTCATCACCAGGCGTTTACCCTATGGCAAGACCGTGGTTTGACAAATTTCTCCTCTCTTTGCAACTCAGTCACTGGAGATCTGCTACCTTTCTCAGTCATACCATGGAGATACTCCCTTCCACAAAACTACATTTGAAACTTTTGGCAATGCGCACATTTCCCCCATACTTCATGCAGAAATGGATATAGGAGATTCCAATCCTCTATCATTGGCACTATTCTAGACTCCGGTTCCTATACCATCTCTGAGATCTACAGACCTCTGACTGCCAAGACTACACCTCCTTTCTTCTTCTGTCAAGAATTGGGGTAAAGACTTTCAAGACCCTAACCTTCTGGATAAAATCCTACAGAAATACAACAAAACCCTGCAACTGATTCCATGCGAGCAATGGAGGGAGACACAATTGAAGATAATTCACCGAGCACACATTCCATTCCTCATGGACAAACAAAATGCTTCCTCTATGTCCTGTCCTCTCTGCAGTTAACCAATATCATCCCTCACTCACTGTTTCTGGTTGTGTACTTTCATTTCTGCCTTTTGGGACAAAATTGTAACATTCATCCATAGCATCGCTTTTCTACAAATCCCCAAGGACCCCCTCCTTTTGATCTTTGGGTATTGGGACAAAGAGCTACTGACGTGGTCATCTGATCCGATATTCCCGCACAAGGACTGGATCCTACTATGCCTTTTTACTGCTAGGAGAACAATCCTAAAAAACTGGACCTCCATATCTAGCCCAACTACTTCACAAGTAAAACAAGAGCTGGCAACTCGGCTCCACAAGCAGAAAATCCTCACAGATTTCAACCTCTCATCTGCTAAAAAACGTTTTTACAAGTGCTGGGAAACCTTCCTGGACTTTACACAATCTCCAGACACTTCAAACTCCTTCTACAACTCATTTATGTACTTCTGAGATATCCGGATAAACCCTGACAAGACCAAGGACTACCCACCTGAACCCCAATAAAATCTTTGCAGGCCCCCCATCTCACCCCCTCCCCTTTTTCTCTTGCTGTCTCCCTTCCCCCTCCCTCCCCAGCAGGAGATTCATCCAGTTCTTAAAATACTACCTATATATATTGTTGTATTGTATTTTGTATCTCAAAACTAATGTATCAAGAGAGTGTCACTCCTCCTGAGACCTATTGTTGATGTCATCAGTAATCAATACTAATATTTTCAATAAAATCTCATTAAAAAAAAAGACCCTCTTTCTGAGGAATAGTAGGGCCTTTTTTTGCAATGATTTATGTTCCACATGGTAGTGCCCAGCTACCAAATCTGTTTCTGACAATATCTTGCAAATTAGCCTTGAAAATAGCCAGAAAAAAAAGTAAAAAGATTGTCCTCCCATTGACTTCAATAGGGTTCTCTGATATTTTTGAAGTTCAAAAACTTACCACTGAGTCTCCTGAAATGTATTTAATATACACATCCCATTATTTAGAATTATATTAAAAAGGACTATGCAATAACATCATAGGAGTCACACCCATATAGTTTAACCAGTTTCCACCTGGTCTATAGTACAATGACAGCTGGGTGGGACCTTTGCCATTCTGGGTGGATGTCATATGATGTCCTCCCAGACTTGTCACTCTTGTGCACCCTTGGAGGTTCGGACACAGCACATCATCAATCAGGATAAAGAGCCAATGAAAGCAACACTTTACCACTTGATCACTTTGTCCAATCACAGCTGATCACATATGAAAGCAAAAGCCAGTAACTCGCTGTTACCAGCTTCTTCACACACTAATCCTGTGTGAGGAGAAGGAGAATCCAGAACAGCGAGTACCCATTTAATCTTGTCAGTACTGCGCATAACCCCTGATTTCCCTGATAGCCCTGTAATAAAGTGTACCTGTCACACAGCAGCCATCAGTGCAGCCTTAGCAGTGTACTTGTCACACATCAGCCCTCAGTGCCCTATCAGCAGTGCACCTGTCACACAGCAGCCCTCAGTGCTGACCATCAGCAGTGTACCTGTTGCACAGCCACCATCAGCAGTGTACCCATCACACAGCCACCCATCAGCAGTGTACCCATCACACAGCTGCCATCAGCAGTGTACTCTTCACACAGCCACCATCAGCAGTGCACAAATTACACAGCCACCATCAGAAGTGTACCCATCACACAGCCATCCATCAGCAGTGTACCCATCACACAGCCGCCCATCAGCAGTGTACCCATCACACAGCTGCCATCAGCAGATTACCTGTCACACAGCTGCCCTCAGCAGTCTACCTGTCCCAGTGTCACCAGAGCCAACCATGTCAACATTTTTTTTATACTAGTGAGCAGGCATATCAAATCCTCAATATGATGGGTGAGAGCAGCAGGGAGTGCTCACCTTCCGATTCCAATTTTGAATATGAACCTGATGAAAGTAGTGGATCAGTGACCAAGATGGTTCCTCCAGAAAGAATAAGATTCTCTGAAGACCAGACAACCACCAGCAGCACCATACATCCCACTGGTGAATTGGTAAACACCAATGGTGCTAGACCCCTGGATGTAAGGCCCAGTAGTAGTACTAGGGTATCAAATCAGACTCCAAGAATAAGGGCCTATACATATCTCCCAGAAGCTCTTGCAAACTGAGTATGATTGCCTTCCAACTCAGAATCATCTATAATCCCCCCTTTTACTGCACAGCCATGTGTTCAGGCCAACAACATTTTTCCCAGAGACATCTCACAGTGGAGAAATTCAAAATATTTTTGGACCTCACAATTAACATGGAGCTTACAAAAAAAATGAAGTGCATGCTTATTGGTTCACTGACCCCATTCATCACATGCCCATTTATTAAGCTGTTATGTGCAGATCACACTATAACATGATTGTGCGCTTCCTTCAGCGTTAATACACATTGCCCTCCCCAAAATCAGCCTGGCTATGATAAGTTCTAAAAATTAGCCCACTAATTATTTTTATTCACAGATATTCGCTGAATTGTATGTCCCTGACAAAAACATCTGTGTGCATGAGTCCCCTGTTCACTTCACTGGCCGTCCGGGAATCAAGCAGTACATTCCCAGTAAAAGGGCCAGATATGGAGTGAAGCTCAATCAGCTCTGTGAAAGAGCCATGGGACATGTGCATGCCTTCCATGTGTACAAAGGCAAATATTCCCAGCTCCGGCCCTCTTAGTGCCCAATCTACATTGGCACAAGTGGAGAAATTGTCTGGGACCTGGCATTTCCACTATTTAAAGGGGTATCACATCTACCTGGATAACTTCTACACAAGTCTGCCCCTTTTCCGCCACCTGTACCTCCAGAAAACCTTGGTCTGCAGTACAACACAAACAAACAAGAAGAGCTTCCCACAAAGTCTGGTGACCACAAGGCTACAAAGGGGGGAATCAGCGAGTATGAGGAACAACAAAGTGTTGGCCATGAAGTGGAGGTATAAGAGAGATGTATACATCCTGTCCTCCATCCACAATGACACCTCAGTGGAAATTCACAGAAGATGAGGCCTCATCCAAAATGGATTAAAAAGACAAGTGTGTCTTGCCTACAGTCAAGCATGGTGGTGGGGGTGTCATGGTCCGGGGCTACATGAGTGCTGCCAGCACTGGGGAGCTATAGTCCATTGAGGGAACCATGAATGTCAATATGTACTGTAACATACTGAAGCAGAGCATGAGCCCCTCCCTTTGGAGACTGGGCCGTAGGGCAGTATTCCAACATGATAATGACCCCAAACACACCTCCAAGATGGCCACTGCCTTGCTAAAGAAGCTGAAGGTAAAGGTGATTGATTAACCAAGCATGTCTCTGGACCTACTCCCTATTGAGCATCTGTGGGGCATTCTCAAATGGAGGGTGGAGGAGCGCAAGGTCTATAACATCCACAAGCTCCGTGATGTCATCATGGAGGAGTGGAAGAGGACTCCAGTGGCAACCTGTGAAGCCCTGGTGAACTCCATGCCCAAGAGGGTTAAGGCAGTGCTGGAAATGGTGGCCACTCAAAATATTGACACTTTGGGCCCAATTTGAACATTTTCACTTAGGGGTGTACTTACTTTTGTTGCCAACAGTTTAGACATTAATGGCTGCGTGTTGAGTTATTTTGAGGGGACAGCAAATTTACTGTTATACAAGCTGTACACTCGCTACTTTACATTGTAGCAAAGTTTCATTTCTTCAGTGTTGTCACATGAAAAGATATAATAAAATATGTACAAAAACATGAGGGGTGTACTCACTTTTGATAAATACTGTATATCTTTAAAGTGAGCTTTATGTACAGTGAATAAAAACCACATACAAACAGAAATAAACATGAGAATGCATGAAAATCAAAACTGAACAACCAAAAGGCAGAAACCAAACAAGTAACTAAATATACAAATATATACATATGAAATATGCAAGGCAAGGAGAAAACTGGGGGAGTAGATGGCAAGAAGGGAAACAAGACCATGAAAGGAACAAGCCAACAGGATATTGGATACAGGGCAAGATCAAGGGTAAATGGCAACAGAGTCTGGCAGAAACACAGCAAACGGGACAAGGCAGGAGCATCCAAAACACTGAGGCAAGGAGCCATAGCAGAAGTGGTACCCTCCCAGCAGATATGGCCAGGTGGACGTAATTGCTGGAGCCTGCCGACTGCTGGAAGGCCTTCTGATGGATATTGGAACTGCAGCTGTCAGCCCTGAGAACCCCAGCACCACCACCAGATGAACATAATCCTGACCGATATTGCCATACTCAATTGGAGTAGAAGAATGTATTTGGGGTGCAATTATTAGTAAGTTTTTCTATGTGTTAGAAATATCAAATATATTTACAGCTTAGAAAAAGTTTTAATTTTCTTTCCACGTTTTCCAAAAAATTGTGGAAAAATTGGCATGCTCAAAAGACTCATTATGCTTCAAACAATATATGTTGGGGTGTTTGCTTTCCAAAATGTGGTCATTTTGTGGGTGTTTCTACTGTCCTTGTGCTCCAAAGCCATCAAAAATGTAATGGGTTGTCAGGAAATTAGATGTATAATTTATGCCCCTAGTCTGAAAGTACTCCTTGGATGTTGGGTCTGTGAAAAAGTCTCACACATGTGATAGCGCCATACTCAAGAAGAGTATAATGGGGTATAATTCTTTATATGTTCATGCTGTGTGTTAGAAATATGTTATGAATTGACAACTTTGTGTAAAAAAAATACATTCTCATTTCTTTCCACACTTTCCAAAAACTTGTGGAAAAAAATACACGTTCAAAAGACTCATTATGCCTCACAGAATATACATTTGGATGTTTGCTTTCCAGAATATGATCATTTTGTGGGTTTTTCTACTGTCCTGGTGCACCATGGCCTTCAAAAGTGTATTAGGTAGTCAGAAAATTAGAAGTACAATGTATGCCCCTAGAAGGCCTGAAGTTGCTACTTGGATGTTAGACCTCTCTATGTGGCTAAGCTCTGAAAAAATCTCACATATATGGTATTGCCATTTTTTACCAGATGAACATTGAGAGAATTTTATTAACCTCAGTAATTTCAGTAAATGTTTGGGCTGAAAATCGAACAAATGGGTTGGGAATGTCATGTCAAATACTATTATACTTTTTGGACAATAACGGCAATATCTTAAAACTTTCATTTTCAAGTTTTAAAACTTGGGGGCACATCATAGTGCATACGTCCAACGTAATGTATTGTATACCAGTTCCTGGTTAATTCTTGAATTTGTCAAAGAACTATCTGTCTATAATGTTATGAACATTTTCTTGGGTAACTTTTCCCTATTTCAGTTATTACAGCATGTATTACCAAAAAGACTTGTCTGCATACACCAGAAACATATTTTTTAGAAAATTGAGACACTTGTTTTACGTTGTTTAACTGACTTCAGAATTGCTCTCATTACAGTTATTACTAAAAATAGAACATTTATTAAGCTGTTATGTGCAGATCACACTATAACATGATTGTGCGCTTCCTTCAGCGTTAATACACATTGCCCTCCCCAAAATCAGCCTGGCTATGATAAGTTCTAAAAATTAGCCCACTAATTATTTTTATTCACAGATATTCGCTGAATTGTATGTCCCTGACAAAAACATCTGTGTGCATGAGTCCCCTGTTCACTTCACTGGCCGTCCGGGAATCAAGCAGTACATTCCCAGTAAAAGGGCCAGATATGGAGTGAAGCTCAATCAGCTCTGTGAAAGAGCCATGGGACATGTCCATGCCTTCCATGTGTACAAAGGCAAATATTCCCAGCTCCGGCCCTCTTAGTGCCCAATCTACATTGACACAAGTGGAGAAATTGTCTGGGACCTGGCATTTCCACTATTTAAAGGGGTATCACATCTACCTGGATAACTTCTACACAAGTCTGCCCCTTTTCCGCCACCTGTACCTCCAGAAAACCTTGGTCTGCAGTACAACACAAACAAACAAGAAGAGCTTCCCACAAAGTCTGGTGACCACAAGGCTACAAAGGGGGGAATCAGCGAGTATGAGGAACAACAAAGTGTTGGCCATGAAGTGGGGGTATAAGAGAGATGTATACATCCTGTCCTCCATCCACAATGACACCTCAGTGGAAATTCACAGAAGATGAGGCCTCATCCAAAATGGATTCACCCGTCCCTGAGTGCATCCTTGATTATAAGCAGTTAATGGGGGAAGTTGATTTCAATGATCAGATGCTATAGTCCTATTTATCAACAAGAAGGTCCCTCTACTGGTATAAAAGGTTTCAGTGTACCTTTTTCATTTGGCCATTTATAATGTGAATGTCACCTATCACAAGATATAATCATTGCCCTGATCTACCAGCAAGGATCTCCACCAGAAAACATTCGGTCTGATTCTGTGAGCAGACTTTGTGAGTAACATTTTCTGGAGAACATTCCACCCACAGAAGCAGGCCAAAGATGCAAAAAAAAAAGGTTGGGTAGGCAGTAGAGGGGGAGTTAGGAGAGACACCAGTTTTCATTGTTCCCAATATCCCTCCCAACTGAGCTTATGCTTCAGAGACTGCTTCCAATGTTGCCACACATCATTAAAATATTTGTAAAGGTATAGTGCCATTTCCCCATTTCTCATATATGTGCTGATCATTTGTCTGCTGCCACAACTGACCATACCTTTGCCTTCCACCTTTAATGATGCTAGCCTGTTTATCGATGATGCCTCTGCTTGCTGACTGAATTGTTTATCAACCATGTTTTTTCCTTTCACCTGAACGGACCCTGGCCTGATTATCACTTATGCCTCTGTCTGGATTATTTATCAACTACATTTCTGCCTTCCAACTGCATTGACCTTCTCTTATTAATTGATCATGTTTTTACCTGCCACTTGGACTGATCCTATGCCCTGCTGCTGTAGTAGTGGTATTCAAGAAAACACAAAGGTCTCACATATGTGAGGGGCTTCAGAGTACTGTTCCAAGAAGAGAAAAACAGTTTTTAGTTTACTTCAGATTTTTTAATTCCCAGATCAGGGTCTGTAGTCCGGAAGCTTAGAAAAGATTTGGGTCAGACCTTACTTGACCGAGGCACCTATGCCTGATGTTCCTGCCTGCTGCCTGAACCAATACTTTGGCCGTGTCAACCATATCTTAGCCTGCTGCCTGTGATGACCCAGGACTTTTTTATGGACCCTGTTCCTGCCTGCTGCCTTGACCAATAATTTGGCTGTGCTGACAATATCTCCGCCTGCTGCAGGTACTGACTCTGGACTGTTTATGGACCATGTCTCTGCCTCTTGCCTGGGTGCCACCTTGCTGCCTGTACTGACCCTGGCCTTTTTATGGACCATATTCCTGCCTGCTGCCTGGATGATTCCTTTGGCTGCTACTGACCACATCTCTGCCTGCTTTCTGAACCAATGCTCTATTCTGTAGACAACTGCTCTACTAAAACCACAGGTAACACATACAGTATCTCACAAAAGTGAGTACACCCCTTACATTTTTGTAAATATTTTATTATACCTTTTCATGTGACAACACTGAAGAAATTACACTTTGCTACAATGTAAAGTAGTGAGTGTACAGCTTGTATAACAGTGTGCATTTGCTGTCCCCTCAAAATAATTCAAAACACAGCCATTCATGTCTAAACTGCTGGCAACAAAAGTGAGCACACCCCTAAGGGAAAATGTCCAAATTGGACCCAATTTGTCATTTTCCCTCCCCAGTGTCATGTGACTCATTAGTGTTACAAGGTCTCAAGTGTACATTTCTTTGTAGGTCACTTGCCCCACCCTTACCCACATTTCCTTCCTTTTGCAGACCTCTAGAACCTTCCAGGACTATTTTACAGCATTTTTTGTGCCTAAAAGTCCGGGTCTCCATTGATTTCAATGGGGTTCGGGGTCCGGGACAAAGTTCGGGTTCTGTCCGGACCCGAACCCGGACTTTGTCCCGAAGTTCGGCCGAACCAGCAGAACCCGGACTTCTAGAAGTTCGCTCAACTCTAGTCATGGGTGACTGGTGGTGGTCACTGATGGGTGACTGGTGGAGATCATTGATGGGTGACTGGCGGTGGTCACTGATGGGTGCCGCGTGTCTGGTGGTGGTCACTGATGGGTGAAGCGTGTCTGGCGGTGGTCTCTAATGGGTGACCGGTGTCTGGTGGTGATCATTAATGCATGACGGGTGACTGGCGGTGGTCACAGATGCGTGACAGAAGAGTGGCGGTGGTCACATATGTGTGACGGGTGACAGGTGACTGGTGGTGGTCACTGATGGGTGACGGGTGACAGGTGACTGGCAGTGGTCACTGAAGGGTGACAGGTGACTGGCGGTGGTCACTGATGGGTGACGGGTGAGTGGCGGTGGTCACTGATGGGTGACTGGCGGTGGTCACTGATGGGTGATGGGTGACTGGCGGTGGTCACTGATGGGTGACTGGCGGTGGTCAGTGATGGGTGATGGGTGACTGGCGGTGGTCAGTGATGGGTTACGGGTGACTGGCGGTGGTCAGTGGCGGGTGACGGGTGACATGCCACGGTCACTGACGGGTGATGGGTGACAGGTGCTCTTTATGATGGCAGTCTGAGGACAGGTACACTTTATGATGACAGGTACCCTTTATGGGAGCATATGTGGTGACTGTTAGGGTGACAGGTGTATTGGGGGGGCAGGGGGGGTCAGTGTCAGTGTGATTTCACTTTACAGATCAGTAACTCACTGATCCCAGCTCTTCTCTCCTCACACTGGACTCTGTGTGAGGAGAGAAGAGCTGGTAACAGTGAGTTACCGCTCTGTTTACATTACATGTGATCGGCTGTGAAGAAGATCACAGCCGATCACAAGGTATCAGCCGCCGGCTGATACCTGTGTCGGTGACAGGCAGTGTTCCCCAGGAACACGCCGCCACCGACACGCACACGCATGGTGAACAGCCATAACCAATGGCTGTTCACCCCTGTCGGTGAAGCGGCATGTCCTGGGGACGCGCCGACACCGACAGAGCCGGGATGCGCGCGCCCGATCGCGCGCAATCCCGGCTTAAAGGGAGGACGTCATGTGACGTCCACCCGCTGTGAGAGCAGGACCGCTCCGCCGTCATTTGACGGTGGGCGGTCCTGAGGCGGTTAATTAGAACACTGGAGTAAAAGTGCAGGGGAGATTAGGCATGCATGTAGGTTATGCCAAACCACTGGCTGCTGACAAGGCCTGTGCTTGTAATCACACTGGAAGATATAAAATTAATAGACTATTAGTCCATTCACATTTTTTTCAATCAACTTCTGATGAAGGGGCATTTTTTGACCCCTAAAACACATTGATCACTCTTTGAAATGTCTACCTGACCTTTATTGGTATAAGCTATGCTGTTAAAAACAAAGCCATAATATAGGACATACTTTCCTTTTTAGCAAAAAACATTTTTTTAATCAAAATTATATTTTTGAGAATTAAAACTGAAGAGATATTTATAAACATATAAAGCTAATAATTTATTATCAGCACAACAATATACAAATGCATATAATAGACCAGATAAAATGCCAGATGCATTAAGTATACAGTACATCACATTGTGTATTACTGTATAATGTTATATAGTATGTTACTATATTATGCTATTTCACAAAAATAGAGGCCAATGCATTTCATAGATTTAATCCACTTATTCAAGTTAATTTTTGAAGGGATTACACAATGTTCAACAAAACTAATATAGTGGTCTCTACTTCTAAAACAATGTAACACATGATTAGCAAAACTTCACACAATGTACAAGGGATGTGTTAAAGGATTCATAACTAGAGTTGAGCGAACTTCTGGAAGTCCGGGTTCTGCTGGTTCGGCCAAACTTTGGGACAAAGTCTGGGTTCGGGTCCGGACAGAACCCGAACTTTGTCCCGGACCCCGAACCCCATTGAAATCAATGGGGACCCGAACTTTTAGGCACAAAAATGGCTGTAAAAAAGTCCTGGAAAGTCCTAGAGGTCTGCAAAAGGAAGGAAATGGGGGTAAGGGTGGGACAAGTGCCCTACAAAGAAATGGGGACAGGGAAATAACTAAAAGAATTTAAAAAAAAATCAAAAATGGAGGTGGATGTGGACCATCTTCAAACTGTGTCTGAAAAGTATTAATTGACAGGGGTAAAGAAACATCCCGTGAACAGGGTGGGAATGGGGGTAAAGGA
>BLSH010031381.1:366384-396131 GCA_018402905.1 Glandirana rugosa | reverse complement strand
GGAGACTCCAACTGTCGATCCAAGTGGACTATGGTTCTCAAAGTGAGTCAAAGGAAGTTACCCCCCCCCCCACACCGCCAAAGTGCGTTCATAGGAGTGGTGACATTTAGTAGTGGCTACAACCTCAGAGGGGTTTGAAGCAAGCTGAGCTTTCTAATTATTGGCAGTGAGTCTGGCCGCAATAAGTGTATGCATAACTACAAAACGTAACTGACTGGGAACCTTCCCTAGACATACATTCAGGTTTGCCAAGACTTCCCACGTTCTCTCCAGCACAGAGGGGATTGTGTGGGAGAGATCTGGGCCAAACGGAGAGGAGTGAGATACTAGCGGAGGGCAATTTTTTTGGGTCAGCTCCCAATGTTGTACACAGTGGGCCTGATTTACTATAACTCCCAAATCTACTCCAGCAGTGCCTTAAAATAAATGAAAGGCAATTAAGACTTCAACTCTGACAAACTGGGAGGAAATCTACACACATCAGAGCTCTATTTGCCTGGGAAGATGCCTCTCAGATCACATTTACTGAGCACTGGATGTCAGCTGGGACGAACTTGTAATTTCCAAATTCCTCCATTTAAACCTTCAATGCAAGTTCATTGGCATAAAAACAACACTATCACCCTCTATCTATAATTTTACCGCCCCATCCCTAATATTACCACCCCCCTCTCTCTAAATTTACCACCCTCATCCCTGATATTACCACCCCTATCTCTAATTTTACTGCCCCATCCCTAATGTTACCACCCCCTCTCTCTAATTTTACCACCCCCTAGGGGAAATTTATTAGAGCTCCCAAATCTATTCCAGCAGTGCCTTAAAATATCTCCCAATTAAAGGCAATTAAGACTTCAACTCTCACAAACTGGGAGGAAATGCAAACAGAACAGAGCTCTATTTGCCTGGAAATATGCCTCTCAGGTCACATATGCTGCACACTGGCCATCAATCGGATTCAAACTTGCAACTTTCAAATGCCTCCATTTAAACCTTCAATGTAAGTTCATTGTCCTAAAAAGTGTATGGGGACCTGGGTCCTGCTCTAGGGGACATGTATCAATAGAAAAAATAAAGATTTTAAATTGATTGTTTTTTTTAGGAGCAGTGGTTTTAATAATGCTTAAAGTGAAAAAAAAAAAAACAAAGACAAAATATTCCTTTAAATATTGTGCTTGGGGGGACCCCTTAGTATGGATCTCTATGATGTTTAGAACAGTGCCACCGCAAAATGACTTTGTAAAGGAAAAATTGTCATTTAAAATCGCTTGCGGCTGTAATGTATCGCTGGTTCCCTTTAATATAGATATAGATAATTGAAAAAGCATTGTGTTGGGAGTCCCCCCAGTCCATACCGGGCCCTTTGAGTCTGTTATGGATTTTAAGGGGAACCCCATGCCAAATTTTAAATCCCCCAAAATCCAAACCAGACACTTATCCAAGCACGCAGCCCTGGCTTGGCGGGGGGGGTGGGGGTGAGTGAGAGCACCCCCTCCAAACCTTATAGGGCCACATGCCCTCAACATGGGGAGGGTGCTTTGGGGTCTGGTTTATATTTTGGGGGGACCCCAATGCCATGTTTTAAAACTTGGCATGGGATTCCCCCTAAAATCCATACCAGACCTGAAGGGCCTGGTACGGACTTTGGGGGGGACCCCTACCCAAAATTTTTGTTTAATTTTGGCATGGAGTTCCTCTTAAAATCTATGTCAGACCCTTATCCAAGCGTGCATGCACTGTATATAGTCTAAACAGTGGTGTAGTGGATAGCACTTTCGCCTGGCAGCACAAGGGTCACTGGTTCAAATCCACACCACAATACTACCTGCCTGGAGTTTGCATGTTCTCCCTGTGCCTGCGTGGGATTCCTCCGGTTACTCCAGTTTCCTCCCTCACTCCAAAGACACGCTGGTAGGTAAATTAGATTCTGTTTAAATTGGCCCTAGTATATGTATGAATGAGTTAGGGACCTTACATTGTAAGCTACTTGAGGGTAGGGACTGATGTGAATGTACAATATATATGTAAAGGGCTGCGTAAATTGACAGAGCTATGTAAGTACCTGAAATAAATAAATACACTGAATGCAGCATATTATATATACCATACTGTACATATATATTCCTACACGGACTGTATATACTGTATACTACACGCCACTACATAACCTTTTGCTATATCCGCAAATGTTTTCACTATATTCGGCCGCTGTGTAAGTGGCCTTATTTAGTGTGGGCGTGGACTCAGACCCACTGAGCAATGATTGGCTTGTACCGGGGGACCATCCCTATTGACCATGGATGTAGATCGCGAGACACTTTAACATTTTTGACATAAAATATTGGGAAAAAAATGTCTCCATTTTTAAAAAAATGTTTACACTTTTTAGGTGAATGGGTATGATGTACCCAATACCCATTCACATGGGGGGGCAGGATCTGGTGGCCCCCTTGTTAATGGGGGCTTCCACATTCCGATCAGCCCCCCAACCGCAGACCCTAACAACCATGGTTGTCGGGAAGAGGCCCTTGCCCCCATCAACATGTAGACAAGGTGTTTTGGGGTGGGGGGTGCAGAACCCCCTCCCCCAAAGCACGCACCCCCTCATGTTAAAGGCATGTGGCCTGGTCTGGTCCAGGAGGGGGGCGGGCCCTCACTTGTCCCCCCATCCTGACCTCCAGGCTGCATGCTCAAAAAGGGTATGGCATCAATTTTGGGGGGATCCCCCGTCAGTTTGTAAAAAAAAATTGGAGTGGGCTTCCCCTTAAAATTGGTGGGACAATATATTATAGCCGCAAGCAAGTTGAAATGACATTTTTGATCAATGTAGGAGAGGATGTGGGAGCTATATTTGGTGTGGGTGGGGTTCATTGATTTGTTTATTTGGCGTCACCACACAATTGCTTCCAGCCCATGTGCACAGAGCACTTCCTGTTTACAGCCACATTATACTTCCTGCTGATGTATATCTGTAAGGACCATACAAATTTAAATGAGAAGATAACTTATCAGTGCTGGTTCACACTAGTGTGATATGGGAACTCTGCGAATGCACTGCGGGTTCCCACATCGTACCTGACTCGCATGGCAGTTCACACTGCTATATGCAAACTGAGGGGAATGTCAATGCAAAGTTAACGACACCTCAATTCCAGCTCGCACATCACAGTGCGGACTGCCTGTTCGGATATGAATCAGATCGCATAAGTGTGAACACCCATGCAATCAGATTCTGGTCCCGATGCAAGTTTGAGCGAGTTTAGCCCGACTGATGCAATTTGAGCCATACTAGCTGTATGGCTGAAACCGCATCACACAGACATCACCAGGACTGAGGGCGGTTCACACTACACAGTTGTCCGAGATCGCATGTGATTTGCACCGCACTGAAAATCACATGCGATCTTTATGCAATGAGATTTCAGCCATACAGAGAGTATGGCTGAAATCATATTAGCCGGACCAAACTCGCACAGGACCTTTTTTGGTTCTGCATCAGAATAGGATCGCATGGGTATTCACACCCATGCAATCCGATTCCTGTCGGAGTTTGCAGTGCGATCTGCAAACTGATTTGGGGGGTCAGCTTTCTATTGACACTCCCAGTAGTTTGCATATGGAAGTGTGAACTGCCTGCAAGTCAGGTGGGGTGCAGGAACCCTGAATTCATTGCCGGTTCCCTCAACCCACCCGACTTAGAGACAGTTCACAATGCTATAGGCAAACTGCTGGGAGTGTCAATAGAAAGCTCATGACACCCCAAAATCAGTTTTCCCATCCCCTTCACATCAAACAGATAAACAATATGCATCCTGGCTATAAATAGCTTCACCACCTCCTCAACGGACATAGACCTTTTCCTCACCACCCATAAATTCCAGTAATCCCAAATGACTTCCTTAAAAATAACTGAAAAGCACCAAGCCCTCCTGGCTGCACTCCTATCCAACCTACAGAACCCTAATACCACCATCTCCTCCTTTGCACACTCCGCTCCTACCACCACCCGTAAGAACCTCTTCAGTTTTCTCATCACTTCCTTTGCTTGCGCAGTTCCAAAAGACATGGAAGACATCCACCACACCCCTCCCTTGGACATATTTCTGATCTTATCAGATCCCTGCTCTTCAAAAACTGCATAGTCACCAGGCATCTCATAAAGGTCATCCAGGAAATGTCTCTGCGGGTTAGTCACACCTTTTATGCTGATGCTTTTCCACACCTCCACACTCTCCTTTTCTCTTAGGTAATGTATCCCATTAGGAGGAATTTCCCCGGCTTTGAGCTTCTTCTTATCTCTGATTTCCATACCAAGACCACCCAACCTCCGGCTCTCCCAGGTTTTGGACAGTATCAAGAAGAACTGTGGTACTACCCATGCCTGCAGCTTGTCCAAAGCCTGTCTGCAGAGGCCCCGCCTCGTAAAGAGCCTTCCTCCAAGGTATTGCATCATCTCTGCTCCGATTCCTTTACTTCTCATGGCCCTTAACAGAGTTAACTAGTAGTGCAGTATCAGGAATTCTCCAACTTTTGGGAACCCATACCCCTCTTTTTCATGAGGTTTGGTTATTTTTTCCCTTGCACACTTCTCCATCCTTCCACCCCAAAAAAAACAGAAACAGTAGTCTCGTCATCTTCTTCACCCACCCATCCAAAGGTGGGAAAATGACAGAATCGTATAGCATGATCACTGACTTGATAATCAGCACCTTCCCAGTGCAGGACAATTCACGCATCCTCCAGAAGCAAAGCTTCCTCTCCACACGCTCAGTTACCTTTTTAAAACTGTCTCTCCCTCTCAACTCCCTATAAAACCTCACTCCTAACACCTCCATCCTTTCCACCTTCTGACACAAACCCTCACTCACCTCCATCTCACGCCCCGCACTACACACCTGACACTTACTCCAATTCACACTCATCCCAGACACAGTACAAAACAAGCTCACTTGCAATCTTCCACGCCACACATCAGCCATCCCACCAGCACCACATCATCCATATATCCCAACACTTTCACGCTCCTTCCACCACTTCCATGCACAAACACTCCCTTAAATGCCTTGTCCTTCATCACTACACTCAGTAAATGCTGCATCATGCAGATGAACATCAGAGGCAACAGAGAACACCCCTGCCTAACCCCGCACATCACAGGGATACTCCCCCTAGGATACCGTTGACCAAGACTTGACTGGAGATGTTTTTATACAGCCCTCTGATAACCTTCAACATCTGGTCCAGAAACCCTAGGACCTCCAGGATCTGGAACTGAAACTGGTGGGAGACTTTGTCGTAGACTTTTTCAAGATCAATGGTTCGGCCTAATGGACACAGCATCCCCAAGACCAGGAGGATAGTAAAGCAACGGCTCACAGCTTAATCCCCAGGGTCAGTCCTAGAGAGCTAGGAGTATAAACATCTCACTCCAGACCCTGTTTTTGAGAGCTCCCTTTATCTGGACTCATAATAGGCTACAGTCTAAGGGGCCCCAAACATTGCTTCTCTAGTATTACCTAATACCACCCTGAATGCAGGGGTCAAATGTGAGAAGATCACTTACAAAAACTTTCCAAAAGACTGACCAGAACCTGAGCCCGGACATGTCCACTGCGGGGGCTATTCCTATTGCAAATTCCCCGGAGGCAATATCAGAGCACAGGCCCATTCTCACACCAGCCACCCTTACACTTACTCCTGGGCCAAATCTAACTGCACATCATCTCCTTTCAGTGTCTCCGGTATCTACGGAATCACTTTTACTCCACACAATGGATGACATCTTAGTAACTCCGGCAGGCCATCTCTCCTCAACACAACAGGAGACACATTCTCCCAGCCTCCTGATCCAGGAATCGCCCCTTAACACGGCGGACCTATTTCTGAAATTCTCTAATCTATTAGAAAGAGGACTAGCAAACACCGCTGCAAAAAAAAACAGGAGATATAAAGGCAGACTTCCAGAACTTAGGCTCCAGAATGAAAGCAATAGAACAAAAATTGAATGTCACAGTGGCCAATACTAACCAAAATTCCGCGCATATTCAAGTCCTGCAAGAACAACTGGACACAGCCCTAGCAAGAATAGATGATCTCGAAAACAGATCAAGACAATACAACTTCAGGATTAGGGGCCTTCCTGAATCTGTCATACCAGCAGTCCAGGACCTGATTATATTGTTGATTCCCAACGTGCCTAAACACAGGTTAGAATTGGACAGAGACCACAGGGCCTTAGGCCCCCCAAGGAAGGATGGCTCACCAAGAGATATAATAGTGAAACCACACTTCTACACCATTAAAGAGGAAGTTATGAGGGCTTCCCATTCCAAATCTTCTATCCTATGCATAGGGCACCAAGTTCAGATGTTTGTGGATTTATCCCCCACCACTATTCAAAGGAGGAGAGCCCTCAAACCGCTTCTTCAAGTACTCCAACAAAAAGAGTTGAAATACTGGTGAGCCTTCTCTTGGCAGTAACATTTCTCTATAAAGGGAAAACATTCTCTTTCTCCATGCTACCTGAAGGGGAAAAGCTTCTAATATGCCTGCAGCTTATATCCCAAGAAGCCCCGATGGACCTTACTGATCCCATGTGCTCCCACACAAAAAGACCTCTACCTGCAAGCCCAGTCTCGCCACTCTGGACCAAATCGAAGAGCAAGAAAGTCAAGGATAATAAGCCTCCTTATCCACGTCAGGGGGGTAATTTCGGAGCCGTTTCCTTCCTTGTCGCCCGGTTCATGGATTTTCTTGTTGGGGTCCTTTTTATTGTACCTTTTTGAGGACTAGGAAAGCATCTTGGCGTCGCAATGTGAAGACCCCGATCTGGGAGCTACCTAGTCCCTACACCTATTCCCTTTTGGACCAGCTTTTCTGGTTTGATTTTCATTATATCTTTTTGAACAGTTGCTCGCCAAATGGACAATGCAGTGAAACGAGGTGCTTAGAAAGGTTAAGCAACTTCACAACTAGTTTCCACACTCAGCATGCAGGCCATTATCCCTGAGGATGGAAACTAGGGCACCATCATACATTCCAGATCACTAAACCGCTTTGATATTTGCTGCACTTCAAGATGTTCGGGTGATATTTTGAGTTAGTTTGGGGCCTGGGGTAACCAAGGTCTGAGTAGGTCCCCATGTGCCTCCACTTACCCCCGGGACTTCGTTGGAACTCCTTGGGATAAGTTGTCTGCCCCGGATGGGTCAGACGTTTTGTCCTACCAAGTTATTGGTTGTTGTTTTGCCTTCCCCTTGGAGGGCAGGGATGGTGGGTCGGGGAGGTTTTCTTTCCCCCCGGGCACCACCCCCTCTAGTCTCATTTGGGATTATCAGTCTCAACCATGTTTCTTACATCTCTATTTCTTATCTCTTCTTTCCTTTTTTCTCCATAAAGCACCTAGATTTTCTTCTCCATTGCAACCGATGCAGAGTCAGCCAACTAGTCCACGTGTTTCTCGAGTCATCTAGGACTACCCACGTAGCAGGTGAAGCCTCTAAGCTAACGGTGAGTACTAAAGCTATCACAAGCTCTATCTCCCACAGGTTCCATGGCTGGGCCGCCACCAAGACACCTTAAAATTGCCACCCACAATACTCAGGGTCTCAACTCCCCTATAAAAAGGAGGAAAGTATTTAACCACTATAAGGTCCTTAAATTAGATGTAGTGATGATACAGGAAACTCACTTCCCACTACGGTACAGCCCCAAATTTCTCCACTCTCACTTCCCCACCTTCTTCCTGGCCAAAGCGGAGTCAAAAACTAAAGGGGTAGCTATCTTAATCTCCAAAAACTGTGGGTTCTCCCCTTGCTTAGAACTTAAAGACCCAGAGGGTAGATTTTTACTGGTTAAGGGCACCGTTGAAGGACACCTATATACACTAGTCTCTTATTACGCCCCAAACAAAGGGTAATCAACCTTTTTCAAAATGTTATTGGATTACATCCAACCTTTATTAGAAGGTCAAATCATTCTAGGAGGGGACTCTAATGTCGCCTTTGATCAGGGACTTGACAAATCTAGACCCTTAGGTAACCAACTAACACGCCCCTCCAAAGCGAGTCTAAAAATTGCTAAATTGTTACATACATTAAATTTAGCAGACGCCTGGAGGGAATTCAACCCAACCAAGAGAGATTATACTCACTTCTCCTCACCGCACAATTCCTATGCACGGATTGACCACCTACTAGTTCACACAGACATAATTCCCTCCATAACACAAGCCCGCATAAGGGACACAACCCTCTCAGACCACTCTATCGTAATGTTGCAGATTCGGTCCGATCCGCAATACGCGAGGCGGCTACAGTGGACACTGAATGAATTATTGCTCACTAACCCGGTTAACATCACTGAGATTAATAACGCCCTCAAGGATTATTTCATTCATAACAATAAAGAAGAGACGTCAGCAGAAATCCTCTGGGCGGCTCACAAAGCCTTCATTAGAGGAAAACTTATCCAGTTATCCTCCCGATTAAAAAAGGAGCGTTCAGCAGATCTAACCAAACTTGAAAACACTGACCAAACTTTTAAGGCATTACATAAGACGAGCCCTTCTAAATCCCTCACCGCTAGACTGGATAAAGCTAGGTTAGATTTAAATATGGCCCTAACGGCTAAAGCTGAAAAATCTATCCGGTGGAGCAGACAAAAATTTTACACGCAGACTGATAAGTTAGGGTCCATGCTGGCCACAAGACTCTCTCCAAGACTGCGACACTACACTCTCCCCAAAATCAGGATCCCGGGACAGGGCCTTAGCTCCAATCTGGTGACTATACTGGACTCCTTTCATAAATTCTATTCAGAACTATATGGCCCACATAAACAGACCCACAAGAAATCCATCTCAACATTCCTTGATGGTATTCCACTGCCCTCCCTGAAGACAGAACATAAACACATTCTAGAGGCTGAGATCAAGGAAGGGGAGGTTCTGGGGGTCATCAGGGACTTGAGATTGGGCTCAGCCCCAGGCCCGGATGGTTTGTCGGCCCCTTACTACATGACCTTTGCTGAGATCCTCGCCCCTTTCTTAACCAAATTCTATACCTCCTTCTGGACCCACAGCTTAACATGGCCTTCATCACGATTATACCAAAACCAGATAAGAACCCGGAGGAATTGGGTAACTATAGACCGATTTCATTAATTAACAATGACATTAAAATTCTGACAAAAATCATGGCCAATAGTTTAGCATCATTTATTAATACCTATATACATAAAGATCAGGTTGGCTTCATTCCAGGACGCCAAGGGCCTGACCAAATCCACAGAGCCATTGACCTGATATCCATTTTGCAGTCCAATTGGGAGGGAGGCTCGAAACAAAAAGGTTTGATCTTATCATTAGATCTCCAAAAAGCATTTGACTCGGTCTCATGGCCGTACCTTTTTACACTTTTAGAGAGATGGGGATTTGGGCAGAGCTTCTTGGGCATCATCAAAACCCTCTACTCAACACCCCCGGCACGAATAAGCCTACAAGGCTTTAATTCTAAACCAATTACCATAGCTAAAGGTACGAGACAGGGTTGTCCCCTGTCTCCCCTCATTTTTGCAATAGCTATCGAAACGTTAGCTATAGCGATACGCCAAAACCCAGACATCCAGGGAGTGACTTGTGGGGACAGGAATCACAAATGCGGTCTCTTTGCAGATGACATCCTCTAGTTTATTACCTCCCCCCACACTTCTCTCCCCAACTTAAGCCACACATTAGAAGCATTCGCAGACGTCTCAGGACTCAAAGTGAATTACACCAAATCATATGCAATGAACATTTCACTTCCACCTGGGGTAGCCACCTCCCTACAACGATCTTTCCCATACAAGTGGAATCAAACTTCCACCAAATATTTATTAATTAATCTCATGAATGAATTCGAAGACTTATACTCCAACAATTTCCCCCCCATGTTTCGAAAACTCGAGAATGACTTGAAGGCCTGGTCAAATAGAGGACTCTCTTGGTTGAGTAGAATTAACGCTGTAAAAATGATGCTCTTACCACGTTTACTATATCTATCCCGAGCTCTTCCTGTAAAAATTAGAAAAGACCATCTCATGACCTTTCAGAGCAAGATCCTCAGATTCGTCTGGGGAAACTCAGGTTATAGATTCCCTCAAACTATTTTATACCGACACAGGAAAAAGGGAGGGCTAGGGCTTCCATCCCTCCTAAAATATTATCAAGCAGCCAGATTAGCTCAACTCTCCCTAGTCTACATGAGGGGCGAAAGACCAGACTGGATCCAAATCGAGAGGCAGGCAGTCCCAAATAATACACTAGATCAGCCTTTCTCAATCTTTTCAACACTGAGGAACCCTTGAAATAATTCTCCGGTCTCGGGGAACCCCTGCTAAAAACTAAAAATCTACAACTCATAATACATTAGTGTGAAGGTCAATGGGAAGAATGCTCCTTACACTTGTGGTCATTGGGAATAATTACCCCCTTACATATAGCTAAAAAGATCAAAGCTGCAACCTTTAAATTACTGGAGCATAAAATAAAGTCAGTTTGGGATTTCACGCTTCCCTTGTCTGAAAAAAAAGTGGCTGAAGCCTTTCCACTTCCATAGTGACACAAGGCTCCATCCTTCAATCCAAAGTCTTGCAACATTGCATTAAAGGCTTTACTGGTAACATCCGTCCGGCATTCTCCTTGACCTACCCTATCTCCAGCCTCCCTGATTAGATTAAAGTTGCCAGCAATGATAATATTTTCTCTCCCGACTAGGTGGAGCCTCAGGATTTCCAGCAGATCCAGCCTAGTAGCCTTCTGTACTGGGGCATATACACAAAAAAGCTTGAAGTTTTCTTCCAAGTAGATAAAGTTCATTTTAAAGATTCTGCCTGCCACCACTTCCTCCCATGACTTAACTTTAATTCCAGGATTTTTAAAACGCACCCCAACTCCTTAATTTTTGTTTTCTGCAGCGCAGGACCAAATGGCCTGTACCCATGGCCAGGAACATACCTCGACGCACACTCTTGCACACACAGGATATCACAATCAATCCCAACCAAATCAGACAACACAGCCGCACGACGATAGACCCACCCAATTGAACACACATTCACATTACATATAGACAAAGCCATAAGAAGGATTATAAATGCAATCCTGCAAAAAATACTACAGTATTTTCCTCCATCAGGAAGCTCCTTTTCACTCCTGTATCCAGTACCCATCCCAAAGGACAATACTGATTAATTTTCAAAATACAGCATTGCAGGTAAGCATACAGAGCTCATTGGTGACAATGGTGCACTTGATGTATCTGACACTGCTAAATCCATACTCAGATTAGGCATTTCAGACCTGCCTCCACCAGGGCTCGAACCCAGAGACAAGTCTGCTTTCAGTTCCTTTCTCTGTGTTCCTGCCCCCTGCTCCACTGCAGGCACAGGTCTCTAAACACACGTCAATAGGTCTTTTGATCCTGCCTCCTCCTTCCTCTTAGTCTCTTGCACTTCCATCTCATCTGCCCAATGCTCTTCTTTCTCATCTGCATATTCATTTTCCTGCTCTGCCTCCACCTGCTTTACCAATGCATCCACCTCTCCACCTACCTCCCCGCCCACCTCCTCCCCAGTGTCTTCCGCCTCACACACCTGCATCTCATTAGCCTCCTTTTCCTCTGCTGCCTCATTAACACTCACTTCCCTTGTACCCATACTGCTTTGCAGCTCCTGTCTGACACCTTCATTGGAGCTACTCGTGGGGTGTTCAGCATCTAGGGAGTCTAGCACCTCTGCACTCTCAGCGCCAGCTGCCTGCACGCCCCCTTTATCCACACCCTCTGTTTCTTGCTCCTCCGGCGCTTGGCTCACATTCTGCCCTGTAAACCGCCAACTCTGCACAACCGCTGCATATGGGAACATTTTCTTTCCCATTATTCTCGGACAGTTTTTAACCATGTGCTCCCCTGAACCACATAAATCACATTTTTTCTCTTTACAATCTGCTGCATTGTGCCCTGACTTCAGACACACTCTGCAGCAGTGTTTAGAAGGACAGTCCTCCCTTATAATACACAGTGCACCGCTCCCCTGCAATGGTGAATGATGGGGGAGGGTGACAAACACCACAGTAGCCTGTTGTATCACGTTTCATACGTACTTTTAAGCACAGTTTTCCCCTGTACATCCCATACTGATTGTACAGTCTTTCTCCATGGTCCGCTCCCAACCAATACCATAACAGAAAATGTCTCACCAATGCTGGCTTCAAAAAAGGGTTGTAACAATGCACAATCATGGTCTTTACTCCTGGATCAAACAGCATAAACGCATCCATCTTCTTAGTTAACATATTTCCTCCCAGCTCTGCCTTCACCCAATTTTCATATGCAGATTGGCAGGTGTCCTCAGTATGAAAAGAAACCTTGTATTGACCACTAGCCGCAAAATCTTGTAGAGCAAATATATCACTGACCTGTAAATTCAGCAATTTCTGAAGAACATTCACCGTGATCACCTTCAGACCAACTTCACCACGATATTCAGGCTTAACCTGTAATCTCATAGAATTCCTCAAGTGCACCGAACCCCGCTACATGGCAATGTCCTTTAATGGTACAGCTTTATGTGGCTCCTCGTTTATCCAGGGGTCCCCCCAAAAGAGGGGCCCCAAGACCACCTAACTTGAACCATAGCAAAAAACCTGGCTTCTCGTCGGCCAAACCAGCCCCCCCTATTGAAGTCCCTTATATAAGCTAGCACACTGACACATGTCCAATAGAAGTACATGCCCACCAGTATCTTTCAAACTGTCACTTCAAATTGTTTTCACCTGAGGCCCTGCAATACCTAATACTATTTGCTGTGTTAACCCTTGGCTATGTTCATCAGATCAGTATAACTCCAGGACATAATTCTAAGTCAGTCGTTCTCGACCCTGTCCTCACGTATCCCCAACAAGACATGTTTTCAGGCTTTCCTTTATTTTGCACAAGTATTTTGATCGGTTTCACTGCCTTAGTAATTACTAGGGATGAGCCGAACACCCCCCGTTTCGGTTCGCACCAGAACATGCGAACAGACAAAAAGTTTAGGGTGAACATCCGAACACCATTAAAGCAGAGGGTAATTTAAAGTTCAGATATATAAAGTCATGGTAACATGGCTTCATATATCTGAACTTTAAATTACCCTCTGCATTTAGGCACTAATTTAGACCTCCAAGAGTCCACACTGATAAGCCCCATTCATGCCGACGAGGAGCAATATAGGTGTACCTGGGCCTTTCCTGGTCTGACGGGATGTTTGGGTAAGTCCAGCCAGGCTTGTTTACATTTTTCCCCTCTTTACCAAATGATATAATTATTCCATATGGATAGTTACAATGAAATCTGTTGTATATTGCTAAATGCATAACATTGTACCATCAACTTTTATAGATATCCCTTCTGAAGAAGCGGCCTACCGCGAAACATGTAGAAGAATCATGATATCTATGCCTTGACACCATTTGAATGTCCTCTTCTTCCCCTGTTTGTATGTAGGGGTATGATGTGAAATTGTGTAATCAATGTTGTATGATTCACACTTGTTCTTATGACCTGATTGTTTTTAATTGAATGTACTAAGAATAACACTTATGATATAAATTTTACCTCATTGTTGTTATCCTATAAATGTTTCCGGTGTCGTGACAGTCCAACACTGCCTTTTCCATTTAGGGGTATTGACTGGGGACCTCTACCCTGACTCTCACATTTATGACTTATTATGGACGAGACACCCCCAACCTGTCAAAACCTTTTAGATGGTCTGTGGAGGTACAGCATAGTTTACAAATTGTGATGAAAGCCACCAGTCAAACAGGTGGCCAAAAATTGGGCCTTGTGTGTTGGTGGTGCCAGAACACTGTAACCCCTTGCAGTTACTCTTGTTGGATGGAGGAACTGGGCCTGAAGTTGTAAATTAGCATGTAACCGGCACTGTGGACAAGGATCCAGTGGAATAGGCCGCTTTGCCAGATGCGTTGGAAGGCAAACTTTTAAGAGCCTGGGTGACAGAGGAGGGTGAGAACGGCTTTGTTATCCACTCCACCAACTCTTCTCCACCAACTCTTCTCCACCAACTGTTGTGGCTCAATAGCATGTCCAACAGCAGAAAAATCTTCTAGATTTATCTCTTTTGGAGTGCGCATGCGCGGGATCTCCGGCAAGACGCTGTAGCCGGGAGCTCCGCACCGCTCCGGTCCTTTTGCAGCCCCGCAGCTATTTCCAGCTAAACCAGGCCCCAGCTCTCAGAAACAGAGGGGGACACGACCCATGCACAGATCGGGGGAAAAAACCCCCGCACAGAGGCAACTCTGCTTCCAGTCTCCTCTCCCGGAAGGTCCAAAGATGGCGGCCGCACATGTCGCAAGCAGGACAGAGGAGGTCAGTACAGGGGGGATGTTAACACCAGGGAGCACAGCTCTCCCCCCAGAGGATTCAACTCCAGAAGGCCTCCCAGCAGCCCTCTAGGCATCCCCGGCATCCACTGAATCGCTCCTAAGGGGGATGGCTGCTGACTATCTGAACTCTCCCTTACCCAGCACCCCTGGGAGCGTTAAGGGCCCTCCTCTCCTTCAGGCCTCATCCTCTTTGCCCCACATAATGCACCATGACATTGGTCAGCTGCTTAACAGGTTCTCAGAGATGTTATCTGCGGGCCTTATGCAGAGTGCAGAGCAAATAACCTCCTCCATTAAAGCTGAGATCACAAGTTTGGGCTCTCGCATAGGCATTATAGAACAAACAGTAGACCAGTCCGTGTCCAGAATCACCCAGAATACTACATGTATATAATCTCTTCAAGACCTACTCGACTCTGCACTTTCCAAAATTGATGAATTGGAAAATAGGAGCAGACGTTACAACTTTCGTATCCGGGGTCTAACTGAGTCGATTACGGATGTGCAAGGGGCTGTGAAGACCCTAATTAAAAACCTACTATGGTACGTTCCAGAACAGAGGCTAGAATTAGATAGGGCACACAAGGCCCTGCAGCCACCTCGCTCCGACGGTCTCCCAAGGGACATTATTGTGAAACCTCGCCATTTTACAATTAAGGAGGAGGTCATGAGGAAGGCAAGAAGTGCTGACAAGCTTACACTTCTGGGCCATCAAATCCAAATCTTCGCAGATATATCGCCCTCCACCATCCAGAGGCGACGATCACTTAAACCCCTGCTTACCGTACTGGCACAGAAAGAGGTCAAATATAGGTGGTCCTTGCCTTTTTGTTTGAACTTCCTATATAACAACAAAACCATGGGCTTCTCAAGCTTACAAGATGGTGAAAAAATTATTGGTCAACTGGGGCTCATCTCCCTGGAAGCGATGGATATATCATCCCCAGGGCAACAAAATACCTCTAAACGGCCCCCGCCTAGCAGTTTGGCCCTTCCACTTTGGCAGAAACAGAAGCCCAAAAGACAACGAGAATCCTTACGTCCACAACCCTGAGGAAGTTCTTTCTACCTGCAGACTTGTTTCTTTGGACCACTAATTTCATTGTGAGGAGCAGGTGCTCCAGCCCTTTTACATCGGGTAACCCAGTGGGAGCCACCTGGAAACTCCTCATCTGTTTTTCTCCTAATGAGACTGGGTAGAGGACTCCATTTATGAACATTAGGGATTGGGTGAAGGGGCCTGGTTGTCCGTATCGGTTTTTGGCCCCCTCACCTTGTCCTCTTAGCCCTCTTCCTTTTTTCAGGCCCTTTCCTCCCATCCCTAACTGGTCAGTCATCCCCTGAGTTCAGGGAACTACCATGCATAAGTTCCCTCTTTACGGACAGATTTGCATTATTTCTTCTGCCCCCCTGAAATACACAGACAGCCCAGTTACAATTCTTCGAGGGTTAAATTGTTACACTTTAAAAGATACAACCAACTTTTCTTAGCCTCCGGCCCAAAGAAGAAAAACTGAGTCCTCACAGCCATCAAGGAATCTCTTCAACTCAAGCTGCACCAATCCATTATAGACCCCCAGGGTCGCTACCTGATTCTGATTTGTGACATTAATCGAACCACCTACACCCTAGTCAACATCTTTGGCCCGAACAAACAACAATTACGGTTCCACAAACGACTACACAAGAAAATCAACCAGGTTCAGAAAGGAAAGGTTATCATAGGCGGGGACTTTAACATCATCGGTAATCTGGAGATGGACTCCAACTCAACAGCCAGACACCATCGCCCGGCCTCGAACCCCTTTCTTCAATCAAACAGCCTTTTTGATGTATGGAGATGCCAACATGGATCAGAGAGGGACTACTCCTACTTTTCACCTTCCCAGCTCTCATATTCCCGCATTGACTTCTTCATTGTGGATAAATGCACACTCCAAGACATCACGGACTCAACTATAGGAACGATCTCATGGTCAGACCACGCGCCTATCTCCATAACCGTGGGAGACCGCAGCCCAGGATTGCCACGCCTACGGAGGCTCAATGCCTCCCTCTTGGCAGAAGAGGACAACCTTACCACAATTACAAACGAACACCATGCTTTCTTTGAAATAAATGACCAACCGGAAACCGATCGGTTTGTATTATGGGCTACTTACAAAGCATATATGCGGGGGATCCTCATTAAAATGCATAGTAGAAACAAAAACCGGAGGTCCCAGCAAATAGAAGAGGTGCTCTCTCAAATTGCCCGAATGGAATCCCAGAACAAACGGACCCCGTCTCCCAAATTAGCCAGTGAACTCCTTGAACGGAGACAAAAGCTCAGAGCGCTTTTATTATATAAGTTTGAGAATAACCTCAAATTTACCAGAGCTAAGTACTATGCCCTGGGAAACAAAGCAAGAGCTTTACTAGCTCGACAGGTAAAAGCGCAAGGAGCAAAATGCAAAATAGCGTCTCTCCACCACCCTACCTCAGAAAAACTCCTCACCAACCCGCAGGACATAGCAAACGCTTTTAGCGATTACTACTCCTCCCTCTACAATCTAGCTAATGACCCAGACACACCTCAACCAACAGCTCCACTTATCAAATAATTCCTAGCCTCAATTGACCTGCCATCCATCACTTCAGTCCAATTAAATGCACTTTCCCAACCCTTAACATGTGAGGAAACCCTCCAAGCTATTAAAACTCTTCCCCCTCATAAATCCCCAGGTGAAGATGGTTTTACTAATGAATTTTTTAAAAGTCTGGCTGACCTGGTCACACCCCACCTCACTACCCTCTTCAACTCTGCTGCCGCCTCCGGTTCTTTACCGACCGAAATGCTAAGATCAATCATTACAACCATCCCCAAACCGGAGAAAGATCCTACCCTCACGACCAATTATAGGCCCATATCACTCCTGAACACGGATGTGAAAATATTTGCCAAGGTCATTGCATCCAGACTAATGAAGTGTCTTCCATCCCTGGTGCACCTGGACCAAGTCGGTTTTATCCCCGACAGACAAGCTCCGGATGCAACAAGGAGGATTATCAACTTAATCCACCAGGTAAACCAAGAACGAGCGCCTTCTCTGCTTCTGTCTCTAGACGCCGAGAAGGCGTTCGACAGAGTGCACTGGGGATTCCTTGAAGCAGTACTCAATAAATTTGGAATTCCCGGCTGGTTTCAAGCAGCAATACTCTCTCTATACTCCAACCCATCGGCCAAAGTACTAACAGATGGAACCCTGTCTAAACCCTTCAGGATCACGAATGGCACCCGGCAAGGGTGTCCACTTTCCCCTCTAATATTTGCACTCATGATGGAACCTCTAGCAGCAAAGATCAGGGAAGACGAACGCATCTCAGGCATCACATACAAAGGTTTAGACCATAAAATCAGTCTTTTTGCTGATGATGTCATACTTCTGGTCACCAACCCAATTCAATCCATGCCAGCAATCCAAGATGTACTCAAACAATTCAGTCTCGCCTCCCTCTACAAACTTAACTCCTCCAAATCCCTGATCCTTCCCCTACACCTCACAAATCACCAAGAATCTCTCCTAAAAAAGAGTTTCCCTTTCTCCTGGACAGACCAATCCCTCCCATACCTAGGGATAAAACTGGCTCCCTCTCTACGCCAATTGTACAATCTCAACTTTCACGCATTCCAAAAACAGCTCCCCCAACTCCTAAGCCAAATGCGCTCATGTGGCTTATCTAGATTGGGCAGAATCGCCTCCTTTAAGATGATGGTCCTACCCAAACTCCTTTATCTTTTCCGTACACTGCCGATCCTTATCCCCTCTGCCTTTTTCACTTCAGTACAAAAACAAATCTCTAGATATATATGGGATGCCAAACCGCCAAGATGTGCCCTCCACATCCTAACTAGACATCACAAACAAGGTGGAGCGGGTCTTCCTCATCTCCACACCTACTACTAGGCCTCTACTCTAGACCAGCTATACTATTGGTGGCACCCAACACCAAACAAAACTTGGTCAACAATGGAATCCTCGCTATACCCACCTAATAACCCAATAGACGCTCTCTTACTAACATCTGGGGGATGTCCCCCCAACACAGAGACCACTTCCCCACTCATCACAGCGTCCCTGATGGTTTGGAAGAAAGTTACCTTCGACATGTCTTTACAGCACCCATCCCATACTCTACTAATTCCTCTCAAATCGCTATCAATACATTTAACAAACCTTAAGCTTCAACAGTGGTTAGCACTCGGGATCAATAACTTAAAAGACCTCTTCACCAATAGCTGTTTAAAAACTTTCCAAGACCTCCAAACAGAATTTCACCTCCCAGACTCTGAAACCTATACCTACATGAGGATCTCTCATTTTCTTAAACATTCTAAATGCCCCTCTGAAATTAGATTACCTGAACCTCTTCACCAATTCTATACTCACAAGGTATACCCCAAACATGGTATTTCCAAACTATACGTAGCCCTAAGTGACAATCGACCCTACTCCCAAATCACTACCCTTTCAAAGTGGAGCGAGGAATTAAATATTAATGTCACCCAGGACATGTGGTCACGGGCATTTAAACTGACATACTCAGCCTCCCACTGTACCAACCATTGGGAATCATATCAAAAAACCCTACACAGATGGTACCTAACGCCCTACCGTCTATCAAGAATCTTCCGGGAACACCCAGCTAGTTGCTGGAGATCCTGTGGAAGTACTGGAAACATAGCACACACCTTCTGGTTTTGCAGATCTATAACCTCCTTCTGGAGACAAATATTCTCCCTGATTTCAGTAATATCGCATACCAATTCTACCACGAACCCTTCACTTGCTCTACTCCATATCGGAATAGAGAAATTTTCTCCCCAGTCAAGGGTTGTAATACTACACTTATTACTGGTGGCAAAGCTGCATATCACCAAGCTTTGGAAAAATCCAGACCCACCATCCATCTCCAGCACAATCGCAGACCTAAACCTCCAATGTGAGATATAGATGATAGTGGCCAGAAAACATTTATGTATGGAAAAATTCCATTATAACTGGAAGCCTTGGCTATTACACCCAAAATGTACTGTGACTATGTGAACTGTAGGTCCAACTCTTTCTAACTTGTTACGTAAAACCTTTGAATACTATGCTGGTGCCCCCTATCCCCAAACATGTCTCTTTCCATACCTTCCTCCCCCCTATCTCTTCCCATTACCCTAACCCCCCTTCCCAACCCCCCCTCTTCCCCACCGTCTGACGCCAATAATGTTAACGCTTAAAGCTTGTTTATGCTCCTGTAATATAGTTATCTGCCACTTGACCTGAAAAAATCTTAAACCTTGTATGCATTGACCCAGTCGGAACATCTGACTTGTAATAAATGTACACCATGTTAATTTTTTTGTGAAATCCTCAATAAAGAAATATTGAATACTAAATTGTTACACTTTCTATTCGAGTAAATATCAGGGGATACCTCCCCAAACAGTTTTCCTGCTGGGAGTTGTTCTCAATTTTATTGGTTTGGTTTTCGTAATATCCATATATGTCCTGTTCATTCCTAAGCCGCAATAGTTTTTGAGCATGCAGCGGGTGGTAGGGCCGGAGTGGTACTACATGCATCTCCCCCTGCTGAGCTCCAGAGAATGTTCTCTCGGTGCTCCGCGGGCTTGCAACCCAAGTTTGGGCTGCTAGTAGTTTTGACACCCCGTTTTAGGGTACTGAGTGGGGGTGTTTTGCACCAACCCTACTCTTTGGACTTCCTGGCCCCGGATGGGGCAGGAACTCCTTTTCCAATTGATACCGTATTGCATCGTCCTTCATGTTATTTCTTCTTCTCTTTCTTCAAGACCCTGCTCACCTTCTCTTCTCGCTTTTCTTCTCGGGGTAGTTCTTGGCTAATAAATGTTTTCTCTATCTCCTACCAGCTGTCAGAGTGGATGGATGGGTCCTTCTGGCCATGATCACAGACCCCTCCCGGCTTCCTGGTGGCTCCCGTTGGTCCCCTCCTACACTTTTAAGGTAAGTCATTGGGTTCCTAATACAGTCATTTCCTCTCGTGTCCATGGCTAACACATACCAACCTAAGCCTTTCTTCAAGGTAATATCCCACAACACACAAGGTCTTAATTCTTCGGTCAAAAGAAGGAAAGCAGTTCAGCATTACCATTCATTAGGCGCAGGGGTGGTCTTGGTTCAAGAGACCCATTTTCCAATTACATATAAACCCTCCTTTTTACATGCTAAATTCCCATCTTTTTATACGGCGAACGCAGACTGTAAAAACAGGGGAGTAGCCATACTCTTCTCCAAAAATTTCTCCTTTACCCATTCACTTACAGTCAGAGACCCTGAGGGAAGATACATACTAGTGAAAGGTCTGATAAATGAGGAAGTATACACATTCATCTCTTACTACGGCCCCAATAAGGACCAGACCCCTTTCTTCACTAAACTAGTCAAAAATGTAACACCTCATATAGCAGGGATGATCATAATGGGGGGGATTCAAACGTAGCATTTGATTACCTATTAGATAAATCAGGGGTTAATAAACCCCGCCCTAAAAAAACCCCAAGACAGAGCACAAAGGTAGCACAGGTTTTAAACTCCCTAGGCTTGATAGATACTTGGAGAGAATTAAATCCCAAATCCAAGGATTACACACACTACTCAGTAGCACTCATAGCACCTACGCTAGAATCGACCACATTTTTGTGCCTTCCACGGGGATCCACAGGGTTGTGAGAGCGTTAATTCATGACACAGTTTGGTCTGATCATTCTTTGGTGTCAATCTCTATGAGCCTTTCTCCGCCCCCCGGGAGACCTAAATTGTGGAGACTCAATGAATCACTCCTAAGCGACCCTGTTAGGATGTTGGAAAACGACATAAAAGAATACTTCACTCTCAATGATAAAACTGACACGTCCCTGGGATCCCTGTGGGAAGGTCATAAAGCGGTCCTGAGAGGAAGATTTATACAGTTGGGCGCACAGCTGAAAAAAGGGCGTTTATCAGAAATAACTAGACTAGAGGCAGAATTCCAACAGTTAAGTATAAAGCATAAAAGAAACCCTACGAAGGAGATTTGTTCTGGTCTGGACAGAATTAAACTAGAACTCAATCTTCAACTATCCACCACAGCTGAAAAACACGTCCGGTGGTCTCAGGGGAAGCTATATTGCCTCAGGACCAGATCGGTCCTAATCTGGCAACAAAACTTTCCCCCAAATACAAAGCCCCTGCGGCCCCAAAAATTAAGTCATGGGAGGGAACAATCACCCAAAATCCCCAAAAAATCCTAGAAACTTTTCAGAAATGTTATTCTAAGCTCAATGCTAAGGAACAATCGGATGTTATCAATCACCTTGAGAGGTTTTTAGAAAACATACCATTACCAAAGCTCAACAAGCACCATCAATCTGTCATGGAGGGACCAATTGCCGCGTCTGAAATCATGCAAGTCATTAAAAACTTAAAGACCCATCCTCTTCGGGCCCAGATGGTTTCCCCAATCTGTACTACCAAAAGTTCGGCCTCACTCTAGCTCCATTTATGGCTAGATATTTCAATTCACTCCAAAAGGGGCAGGACTTGGATTCTGCCTCCAATCTAGCATTTATCTCGGTGATCCCAAAACCAGACAAGGATCACGGGGATGTGAGTAATTACAGACCGATCTCCCTTATCAATAGTGACATTAAGATCATGACCAAAATATATGCTAACCGATTGGCCTCCTTCATAAACAGCTATATTGATAAAGATCAGGAAGGTTTCATCCCTGGGAGGCAAGGTCCAAACCATGTCAGGAGAACCATAGACTTAATCTCACTAATGAGGTCGGGTTGGGGGAAAGATAACCCACAGGCAGGTCTCGTCATCTCGATCGATCTACATAAGGCATTTGAGACGGTCTCCTGGCAATATCTGTTTACGTTACTGAAATGGTGGGGATTTGGACCAAAGTTCCTGGGAGCCCTGGAGGCTCTGTACTCTCAGCCTTCGGCAAAAATAAAATTCCAGGGGTATGTTTCAGAATCCCTTCCCATAAGACGGGGCACGCGACAGGGATACCTTCTTTCCCCACTGCTATTTGCAATAGCTATAGAAACACTGGCTATAGCTATTAGGGAAAATCAGGACATACAGGAGGTTAGTTGTGGTCAGAAGACCCACAAGTGCGGGTTGTTTGCCGATGACCTCCTCCTCTTTGTTACGGGCCCTTTGGTCTCAATCCCCAATCTTCTCAGACTACTGACAGAATTCGGTCAAATTTCAGGATTAAGGGTCAACACCACTAAATCGATGGCTATGAATGCCTCTGTCCCCCCCCCCCCCCCAATGAGCATCCTTAAGAACAATTTCCCCTTCACTTGGGTTGAGAAATCCATCCCATACTTGGCTATCAATATTCCTCCCTCCTATGATCAAATATACAATGTTAACTACCCCCCCTTTTCAAAAAACTAAATCAAGATCTTCTTTCCTGGTCCAAACAGAATCTCTCCTGGATAGGTAGAATCCACGCAGTGAAGATGACTCTACTCCCTCAAATTCTTTACTATTTCTGAGCACTTCCTATTCCCCTTTCTAAAAGTAAACTAGCAGGTATGCAAGCAGCAATCACCCAATTCATTTGGGAAAAAAAGGGGAACAGGCTCACAAACAGTACTCTCTTCAGACCCAAGAGGAAGGGTGGCCTGGGGGTGCCAAATTTATGGTGGTACTTCCAGGCAGCCCAACTGGCCCAAATTTCTATAATACACTCAACAGGACAAAAACCAGATTGGACTAATATAGAGAGACAAGCCACCCCTGGAAATACGTTAGATTACTTACTCTGGTGTGATCCCAAATTAAGACCTTCCATATTCGCACCTACACTCCCACAATATTTGGCTTTGAGTGATAAACTCCGTAAACATACGACCCTAATATCACCCTGGCTTCCACTATCCCACATTTTCCATAATCCAAGACGTGAAAGCTTTTCTTTGGTGAATAAATAAAGGGCTCTATAGGATTGGACATTTTTTCAATGTAACAGGTCCCCTTTCCCTCAAACACTGTAGTGAAAAATTAGAAATGCCACCCTCGGAATCCTTCCATTTCTCCCAACTTTCGCATTTCCTACACTCCCTACAATCCAGCAAGCGTGACCCTCTTACAGTCACTTATTACGAACAGTGGTGTGCTAAGCTCGCGGACACGAGGGCGGGAATCTCTCTCATCTATGCTGCTCTGGCCGAACCACAGAGCAAGACAAAATACACGGCAAGATGGGAAGGAGACCTTGACTTCCAGTGGGACCAGGACACTTGGTATTGCTGTTTCCTGGGAGCCACCAAGGGGGTCCACAACATCTCCTTACTTGAAACCAATTTCAAAGTAATAACTAGGTGGTACCTTTATCCTTTGCGCCTATCGAAAATGTTTCCTTCCTCCTCTCCCCTTTGCTTTAGGGACTGTGGCCACATGGGGACGCTGCTCCATGTCCTGTGGGAATGTCCACGAATAAGGGGTTATTGGAACCGCATTTTTCAGATCATTAGACAGACAACAGGTGCTCAGGTTAAACAAGATCTGGTGATTGCCCTCCTTAATCAGAAAATTCCCAATATCAGTAAGAATTCACAAACTCTGATCAGTCTAAACCTAGTCAGAGCGAAAATAACAATTACTAAGGCTTGGAAAAAACATTTGGTTCATACAAGCCAGGCAGTCAGAAAGATTTCTTGGATTATGGTTCAAGAGAAAATTTTTCACACAATAAATGATTCAATTAAGAAATTTGAAACAATCTGGAAACCATGGACCTTGTACGTGGGCATCCCTATTTGAGGATAGATCTGTCTCTAGGTCCAAAACAACTATTTTAACTACCTCACCACTCTGACAGCTGTTGAGATTCCTTCAAATGCCTTCCTGTTCTTTTCCCCTTCTCCCTCTGTTCTGTCTTCCCCTCACTTTCTGCTTTTTCTCTTCTTCCTCCCCTCCTGGAATTTCAGTTCTCCAGATCACTCTGTGGAAACATGAATCACCCTCCTCTAGACGATTCCAAAGCCTTAACTTTACTATTTGTGGATCCTGGACTAGGTCTCGCTGAGAGGAGTGGTGAATGAGTAATTATAGCCTCAAGGAGCTCCAGGTTAGAAATTCTGTTTATTTTTGGTTTAAGTCTTGTTATCTACACTCAAGTTGGCATTTCTGAATATAACATTTTGCTGATAATTATTATCTCAGGATGGGACTTCTTCTCTGCTATCCCTGGTGGAGCCCGGCCTTTCCAATTTATTCTGGGCCTAGGCCCTGTGGGAGGACGACCCGAAGTGGAGTGTAGGAGTTGTGGGAGTGCCTTCCTTCCAGTCTACAGTAAGTTCCCAATTGGGGTGATCGGAGGGTGGGCCCCAGCAGACCTTCTCCGCCGCTCGGGCTAGTTCCCGGGTCGAGCCTTAACATGTTTTTTTTGAGGGCCGGGTCCCCACTAGGAGGGGGAGAAGCATTCTGTATATTTGCCTTATTGGTTAGGTATTTTTTATGTACACAAGATTGAGATGTGAAGGCTTTAGTGTGCTCTGATGTTTGTGACTTATCTTTGTAAATCCTCATTCTTCTCAATATTATACCGCCATTGTTTTCTATAACAAATTGAAAGTTCTCCCCAGAGGGGACGATCTGTTTATGTTTTTCTGTTTTCTCTTACATATCAATAAAAATATTGAAATTAAATTCATCTCTTTTATCATTTTTTATATTTTCTAAGTTAATCTTGCTGCGTGAGTGTAGAATAGTAATTTTATCCTCTGATTTTTGGTAATGACATTTTTATTTTTGATGTTGGTACACATATCACATTTTTGGGGCTCAAATTAGGATCATTTGGAAAGAATAAAAAAGAGACTAATTTTAAATTGCCATAAGCAATGGTATTGTTTGTGGTTTGTAAAGACACATGTGTGAGTTTGGGGAAATATTTTTGTGAGATAGATATCAACAAGTGAAAGTGACAGAGAAAAATATTCTACCAAAACATGAAAAGATTATTCTAGCATTCTTAAAAACAAAATAGATTATCAAAATTGCAACATTGTTGCAAGGACAATTTCTTTGAGAGAAAGATACATTTCATCTCAACATGAAAAGGATTTATATGGGGACATAACAATTGTACCATTAGAATGAATAGCTGAAAATTGCATTGTTCTACATAACTCTCATCTTCACTACTAAAAAAAGTTGTGTAAAACAACTCTCATTTTGGTATTTACTATCTACCCAAGGAATTACTTCATGAGAGTTAAAAACTTGTTTTGGGGGCGCATGCGCGGAGGCTAGCTGAGCAGACATGCCTTGCTAGAGCTCCGCACCACGGGAGACAACGAATGGCCTCAGCACCTCCACAGCAACACACCGGACACCTGAACCAACTCCACGCACTCCTCACACCCCGGTGAGTCTAATGGGGGGCCATGGCCTTCGGAGGTACCCGAACAAGATTTAAGAATACCTCTATCAAGGAGGCCTTAGCCCAAGCACCGGCCAAGATGGCGACAGCACACGTGACTACCAGCAGTGGCACGAAGGCCTGCAAGCAGCTCACCCTTACACTCCCTGATCTCCCCGAGGATTTGGACTGTGAACTTCCTCCCTCCCCTGACAAGGGAATTGATCAAACTGCCCCCCAGCCCTGCTCCGTCAGTTTGAAAAGATGCCTCACAGGGCCCTGAAGCAAACCTCAGAACATATAACTAACAGCCTGACTAGGGAGATTAGGGAACTGGGCTCCCGCACTGCAGCACTAGAGGACAGGCCAGAGGCACTAGAGGACAGGACAGAGGAGCTAGAGTCAACAAACCAAGAGCACCGACTTGAACTAGACAACCTAAGGGAGGAAAACCTGTCCCTGCAAACCAACTTAGAAGAATTTGAGAACAGAGCCAGGCGCTCGAATGTTCGCATTAGGGGCATACCAAAATCGGTCATAGACCTAAACTCCACTGTCACCATTTTGTTTCAGGAATTGCAGCCTGCCATCCCAATAGATTGCCTCGAGATGGACAGAGACCATAGGGCACTGGCACCCAAAAAATCAGAAGGCCCGCCACACGATATCATTGCAAAGCTACACTACTATCGCACTAAAGAACAACTTATAGCTGCGGCACAGGAAAAGGGTGATCTTTTATTTCAAGGGCATAAATAGCTATTCCCTGACCTTTCCCCGCTAACAATGACCAAACGCCATGCTATGAAGCCTCTTTTGTCTGAGCTCCAACAGCGTCGCATCACCTATCATAGGGGCTTCCCTTTTTCAGTGCAGTTTGCATACCAAGGGAACAAATACAGGTGCAAGTCGAACAAAGAACTTCTTCAACTACTACAGGATTGACACCCCAACCAGCACCAACTTGTCTTGTCACCGTTCGGCTACCCCCTCACTGCACAAGCCTTTAGCATCCCCTGGAAAGCAAAGGAATTCCCAGGTTCACAAAAGGAGCCGTCTCACACCTCCATCTCAGGATTAAGAGGACACAATGGACTCACAGCTCCTGACGGTATGCTGAACTTTACCCAATTCTCCTCTTTCCCACAGGAGAACTCTTTTCTTTGCCAGAAATGCAAGAGACCACAACTTCCCATGATCCTCCCACCCTCAGCGGTTTGTTTAACCAACATGCACCCAGACTACTATGCTCACATGGCCTTTCAACCAACATTCTCGTCCATTACCCTTGGGCGCAGTTTTCACATTATTGTGGAGGCCAGATAAACTTAGACATGGACTTAAGCCATCAGGCCTTCTCACTCTTTGTGGCACACCACCTCATGCCTCCCCTCTCCGAATCTCCCCCTCTTTTGCAATTTGTTTACAGTCTGCAAGGTTCCCCCTCTGGACTTCAACTCCTTCAAATAGACCATCTTGATTTCTCTTCACCTTAAAAGTCTGACCTAAGCACCCCTGATGATCTGCTCCAGATGGGCAAGCTGTTAACTCAACTTGAGCCTATGGACCACCATCTCCGCCCAGCAAAACACAAGTCAGGGGGTACTTATGTCTGAGACCCAACCCATTGCACTTTTTCAAGGCCAATCCGCCCTAACCTAGGCCCTAACCAGCGTGGGCCTCAAGCTCACCCGCATACTTTGCCTGTTGTTTTTTGTTATTTTCAGACTTTTGTGTAATAAGTTGATTATTTGGTTCTCGGTTATGCTGCACTACAGTTTTTCTTTTACCTCGGCCAAGCTGCTGAGGTCCTGTCTCCCGTGAGATGCCCTCGTCAGTTGCCCACCGTTAATATGTGGACCACCGAGGACAGCTCCCGTCTCCTTGACAAGGACCTAGCTTCCCTCTCCCGGACCCGGTTTACTTATTGTATGTTGTATTATCATGTGTTTTACAAACTAACTCATTCTGTCATGTTTCTCTTTCCTTTTCTAGTGACCCTTCACATTTCTTTTCTCCCTGGTAAGACACAACACAGGTCCAGGCCTGCGGGTCACACATCTCTTCTCTCCTTCTCTTCTCCTTTTTCCTTGTCCGCCTGGTGGTCCCGGTTCTACCAATCTCCTCCACACCTGGGTAAGTCACAACACCCACTGTTGTCACCATGGCCCCATTAACTGGGTTCTCCTCCCATATTTGGATAAGTCCCCCTACAACCCGCCGGCATCCACAGCAAAATTGCAATTCTCCCAGCTGCTCTTGAAACATAATCTAGTTGGCACCTGGAGGGAGATTAACCAGAGCAAAAGATGTTACACTCATTACTCATATGCCCATAAAGTTTCTTCCAGAATTAACCATATTTTCATGCCCATTGGCATGGCTCCAAAAATTCTAACTTCCAATATCCATCCCATCCCTTGGTCAGACCACAATGCAGTCCTAATTACTCTGGCGTCGCCGATCCCAAAAGCTCAAGATTGAACTTGGTACTTGCCAGAACATTTATTAAAACACCCTTCACACCGCTTCGACATCCAACAGGCTCTTAAAACCTATCTAGACTGTAATGATACTCCAGACGTTTCTCCCCTCACGCTCTGGGCAGCGCATAAGCCGGTCCTTCAAGGTGACCTACAGCACCAATCAGCAATCAGCAATCTATAACCGTGTAGGTCAAAGACTAGAGGCAGAACTCTGCACTTGTAATGCCGAATTCAACCTGAACCCCAACCCCACTACCAGAGCCAAGCTGGATAAAGTTATTCTAAAGTGAGAATGCAGACTAAACCATTCGCAGATCAAGGCCAGACACACTGCTCGCGCGTTCTCTGAACTCCCTTAACAGGCCCACTAAACCTATCCTCCTTAAGTTAACCAAAGATTCTCTAACTAGCAACCCTCTTAGAATAACGCAGAAATTCCGGCCACACTTGACAGCCCTGTACAAGTCCAGCGACCACTTTAACCAGATGGAAGCAGACGCTCTATTTAACCAAATTAATCTTCCTCAACTGTCACCCTCAGACCTTGACCTCTTAGAAGGCACCATCTCTCCTGATGAGGTATTACTGGCAATAAAAAACCTTAAAATTAATAAACGTCTGGGACCTGATGGGTATCCCACGCTCTACTATCAAACATTCTCTGACCTACTATCCCCCATCTTAGCCAGAGCCCTCAACTCTATCCTCAAAGACCGTAAGTTTACAGCAGAATCATTAACAGCAATAATCTGTATGATTCCCAAGCCCCACACTGATGACACATCGTGTAATACCTATTGCATAATCTCTTTGTTTAATTTGGACATAAAAATCTTAGCTAAATTTCTAGCCACACGTCTCAACAGTATAATTGGTAAACTTATTCACCGAGTTCAGGCGGGATTCATACCACTCCGCCAAGCCAGTGACAACATACGCCGAGCAATCCTACACTGTGTGCAGAATTATTAGGCAAATGAGTATTTTGACCACATCATCCTCTTTATGCATGTTGTCTTACTCCAAGCTGTATAGGCTCAAAAGCCTACTACCAATTAAGCATATTAGGTGATGTGCATCTCAGTAATGAGAAGGGGTGTGGTTTAATGACATCAACACCCTATATCAGGTGTGCATAATTATTAGGCAACTTCCTTTCCTTTGGCAAAATGGGTCAAAAGAAGGACTTGACAGGCTCCGAAAAGTCAAAAATAGTGAGATATCTTGCAGAGGGATGCAGCACTCTTAAAATTGCCAAGCTTCTGAAGCGTGATCATCGAACAATCAAGCGTTTCATTCAAAATAGCCAACAGGGTCGCAAGAAGCGTGTGGAAAAACCAAGGCGCAAAATAACTGCCCATGAACTGAGAAAAGTCAAGCATACAGCTGCCAAG
>BLSH010031381.1:342006-359627 GCA_018402905.1 Glandirana rugosa | reverse complement strand
TTATTTTCGCATTTTCGTTTCGTTCTTTTCTCTCCCTTTCTCTTCGTCTCCTTCTCTTTTTCTCATCTCCAGGGGACCAACAGAGTCAAGGGGTGAGGTGTGAATCGTTAATCCCTACTCGGCTTGTGGGGGGCCAAGCCAAGTGTGGTCTTGTACGCTCGTCTGTTTTTCAAGTCCCGCTTGTAGGCTTGTGATAATTTCAGATACCCTGCTCTTGTACTTTTTAGTTTTCACAAGTAAAAATCTCAACTCGCTTGGGCCTGACATTTCAAGCCCAGGCATGGCTTGAAACCCCACAGGCCCTGGGCCTGGGCCTGAAAAGTTTTTTTCAGGCCCAGGCCCCAAGACCATTAAAATTACCAGAACCCCGGACCCGGACTTTTTTTGAAAAGTCCGGGTCCGGGTCCCGGACACCCCAAAGTTCGGTACGGACCCGAACTTTACAGTCCGGGTTCGCTCAACTCTAAAAATGAACACTTTTGATTTTTCATGTTCTCGTCCCATAGACTTTAATAGTGTTCGGATGTTCGCCCTGAACTTTTTGTCTGCTCGCATGTTCTGGTGTGAACCGAACCGGGGGGTGTTCGGCTCATCCCTAATTGCTAAGTGTGGAGTGGGGAACTGAGACAACCAGGGGACCTCTACTCTTTTTCTCTTCCTCTGCTTCTCTTTCCCTCTCTTTTCTTGCTTTGCTTTTACGCTTTTATTTTCTAGACTTACTTGATAAGACTCGTTTTATAAAGCATCCAGGGCTCAATGGCACGTAATGTACATTGGAAGCAGACTCGATGTGCGCATCCTGGTTCCAATTTGCACTGAACTCCGGGCTCTCTTCCCAGTCACAGTCAGTTCCCAGCTGGGTTGCTTGGGAAGCCTAGCCATATCTCCTGATGTAGCCATATCAAAGTGAATATGTATAATGCATAAACCTAGTTAGCCCCAACTTAGCTTTTACGCCTCATTTGCCAGGCCTTACCTTGTCAGTCAACATTTTTATGTGCATAGATTGTGTTATGTATTGTCTTGAACATACTATGTTTGCTCAGTCTTACCTTCTCTGTAACCCTTTCTGTAAATCCCAATAAAATTCTTTTGAACAAGAAGTTGTTTTGTGTCTGAGCATGCTCAGTTGTGCTCAGCTGTGCTCTGCACCTAAATGTAAAGAGATGGGGAATTTATCTCTTCTCAGACTTTTTAAGATATTTCAGTGTAGAAATCACTTTTTCACACAGTTTAAAGCAGATTATCTTTAATCACTTCCCACCCGGCGCATAGACAAATGACGTCTGGGCGGGTGGTTCATTATCCTGATTGGACGTCTATTGACGTCCTCAGGATAATCCGCGGTCGCGCGCCCCTGGGGGCGCGCATCACGGCGATCGGTGGTGCCGTGGGTCAGTCTGACCCCCCGCATTACCGATCAAGGTAAAAGGCTTCGATCCGAAGCCTTTTACCATGTGATCAGCCGTGACCAATCACGGCTGATCACAGTGTAAATAGGAAGAGCCCTTTATCGGCTTTTCCTCTGCTCAGGTCTGCAGACCTGAGCAGCGGAGAGCCGATCGGCTGCTCTCCTGACAGGGGGGGGGGCTGCGCTGAACATTTATCAGCGCAGCCACCCTCAGGATCACCCCACTGGACCACCAGGGAGCCTGCCCAAGACCACCAGGGAGCCCCCCCCAAGACATCACAAAGAGGCCACCCAGAACCACCAGGGAAGGATCACAGAGGCCACCCAGGACCACCAGGGAGCCCCCACTAGACCACCAGGTAAGGGCAATATTGTGTACTGTAGGAATGGCACTGTGCCCATGTATGATGCCTGCCAGTGCCATCCCTAACAGTGCTTGTTGCACCAGTGCCCACCACTACCACCTATAAGTGCTCACCTGTGCCACCTATCAGTGCTCAAATGTGCTACCTATCAGTGCCCACTTGTGCCACCTAAAAGTGCCCACCTGTACTACCTAAAAGTGCCACCTATCAGTGCCCATCAGTGCCCATCAGTGCCGCCTATGAGTGTCCATCAGTGCCATGTATCAGTGCCCGTCAGTGTTGCTTGTCAGTGCCACCCATCAATGCTGCATATGTGCCCCATCATCAGTGCAACCTTATCAGTGCCACCTCATCAGTGCCAATCTGTACTGCCTCATCAGTGTCCGTCAGTGTAGCCTCATCAGTGCCCATCAGTGTAGCCACATCAGTGCCCGTCAGTGAAGGAGAAAATGTACTTTATACAAACTTTTGTGACAGAAACAAAGAAAATGTTTTTTTTTTTTCAAAATTTTCGGTCTTTTTTTTTATAGGGCAAAAAATAAAAACTGCAGAGGTGATCAAATACCACCAAAAGAAAGCTCTATTTGTGGGAACAAAATGATAAAAACTTTGTTTGGGTACAGCATCGCATGACCACGCAATTCTCATTCAAATCGCAACAGCACCGAAATCTGAAAATTGGTCTGGGCGGGAAGTGTTCTAAGTGCCTGGTATTGAAGTGGTTAAACAATATACCACATATTTTAGGGGATCAGATCATGCTCTAAACAATATTTCTTTTTGCACTACTCCAGGTCCTGACTAAAGTAAGGATTTAGGCGTTATCTTTGACCTGGGAACTATAGTAAATTCAATTTTGGGAGTACTTCTAATCCAGAGCTATTGTGAATACCATTTTAGCTCTATTTAGCTCCATTTGCCATTTTGTGGAGTTAAATAGCTCTCAGGAGTAAATTTACTCCACTGAGCGCTTTAGTAAATAAACCCCAGTGTGTTGTTTTGTAAATTGACCTCAGAGCAGTGGTGCATTGGGAAGGGGAGAATTCAGAGCCTAAGACTTCCTCCCAGGATAATATTTTCAGTGGATATGTATACATGGGATTCATCAGCTCACTCACTGGTTTTGGTAGTTGCTTTCCATTTGGAGGACTACCATAGATTTACCTTAACTATTCTTACCATAGTCATCAACATTAACCACTTCAGCCCCAAAAGGGGGCCCCTTCATGACCAGGCCATTTTTTGCCATATGGAAGTTTAACTGACAATTGTGTGGTCGTGCAATGTTGTACCCAAACAAAATTTATGTTCTTTTTTTCCCACACATAGAGCTTTCTTTTGGTAGTATTTGATCACCTCTGCAGTTTTTCTTTTTTGCGCTAAGAACAAAAAAAGTGCATCAACTTTGAAAAAAAAAAACACAAAAAAATGTAAAAAACTAATTTCTTCATAAATTTAGACCAATATATATTCTGCTACATATTTTTGGTAGAAAAAATTGCAATAAGCGTATATTGCACAAAAGTTATTGCGTCTACAAACTACGCAATAGAGTAATGGACTTTTTTTTATTATTATTTTTTTTACTGGTAATAACGGCGATCTGCGATTTTTAGCGGGACTGCAACATTGCGGCATACAATCTGCCCCTAATTACACTTTTTGGGTACCAGTGACATTATTACTTTGATCAGTGCTATAAAAATGCACTGATCAATGTATAAATGACACTGGCAGGGAAGGGGTTAACACTAAGGGGCGATCAAGGGGTTAACTGTGTTATAACAGCAGGGGGGATGGGCTGCCTAGGACTTGGCAGAGATTGCTGTTTCCAATCACTGGAAACAGAAGATCTCTGACATGTCCCCTGTCAGAACGGGGATCTGCCTTGTTTATATAGGCAGATCCCTATTCTGCCTCTGTGCACAACAATCGTGGACAGCCGGCAGAAATCGAGTCTGCCGGACCCATGGGCACGCTCCTATAGCGCCACGGACACGCACACCTGCAATCTCACATGCACGGACCATCGTACAGGTACATTGGTTTGTGCAGGAGAGCCGACCTGCCGCAGTATATCTGCGTGAGCTGGTCAGTAAGTGGTGAATATAAGATATTATATACAGTATATCATGAGGATGGGAGAACTATTTGAGAAAGGCGGGCACAAATTTTTAATATGTGTTTTTGTATGTGTGATGTTTCTGTCATTTTAACTTTACCAAAAATAAAATATAAAAGTATAAAATATATGATTTTGAATACACTCCAGTGTACTGTTATAAGATTATTTCTTCAATTTGTTTGTATACAGGAAGGGGTTGAGTCTAAAATCAGGTTTTTGTTTTTGTGGTTTTTTCATGTTACCATACTGGTGACTCTCCCATCTTGCTTGGTTTACACACATATAATATATTATATTGATATATACCATAAATGTGAAATTTGACCTGGAGGGTCAAAACAAGGTTTGCTTTTTTTGCTGAACAGTCTAATGGCAAAATCCACATGTAAAGCGATTCTGGATCCAAAAGCTTTCATAGAGGGCTGCTGTGTGCTATCCAGTCAAATATTATCCAAAGTAGATACAGTGGAGGAAATAATTATTTGATCCCCTGTAGATTTTGCAAGTTTGCCCACTTACAAAGAAATGAAGGGTCTATAATTCAACCAAAAATGCAGAAAAAAAACACATACAAATGTTATAAATTGAGTTGCAGTTCAGTGCGTAAAATAAGTATTTGATTCCTTACCAACCAACAATAGTTCTGGCTCCCACAGACTGGCTACAGTATGTGCTCATGTGGTACACAGATTAGTCCTGTCAATTTAAGAAGGTGCTCCTAAGGACAACACATTATGTGTATAAAAGACACCTATCCACAGAATCTTTCTTTCATTCAAACCTCTCGATCATGGCCAAGACAAAAGAGCTGTCAGAGTACATCAGGGACAAGATTGTAGATCTGCACAAAGCTAGAAAGGGGTATTAAAACCATCAGCAAGAAGCTTGGTGAGAAGGAGACAACTGTTAGAGTGATTATTTGCAAATGGAAGAAATACAACATAACCATCAATCACCCTCAGTCTGGAGCTCCATGCAAGATTTTGCCTCATGGGGTAAGGAAGATCATGAGAAAAGTGAGGGATCAGTCCAGAACTACACAGGAGGAGCTTGCAAATGATCTCAAGGCAGTTGGGACCACAGTCACCAAAAAACCATTGGTAATACAATATGGTGCCATGGATTGAAATCCTGTAGCACCCGCAAGGTTCCCCTCCTCAAGAAGACACATGTACAGGCCCATCTGAAGTTTGCCAATGAACATCTAAATGATTCAGAGAAGGATTGGGAAAAAGTGCTGTAATCAGATGAGACCAAAATTGAGCTCTTTGGCATTAACTCAGCTTGCCATGTTTGGAGGAAGAAAAATGATGACTATGACCCTAAGAATACCATCCCTACAGTCAGGCACAGAGGTGGAAACATTATGCTTTGGGGCTGTTTCTCTGCTAAAGGTACAGGCCAACTTTGCCGCATTGAGGGGCCAATAGAGGGGGCCATGTATTGTAAAATCTTGGATGAGAACCTTCTTCCCTCAGCCAGAACACTGAAGATGGGTTGTGCATGGGTCTCCCAGCATGACAATGACCGAAAAGATACCTCCAAAGCAACAAAGGAGTGGCTCAAGAAGAAGCAGATTGAGGTCATTGAGTGACCTAGTCAGTCTCCAGACCTTTATCCTATAGAAAATTTATGGAGGGAGCTGAAAATTCGAGTTGCCAATGGACAGCCAAGAGACCTTAAGAATTTAGAGAAGATCTGTAAAGAAGAGTGGACAAAAATCCCTTCTGAGATGTGTGCAAACTTGGTCACTAACTACAAGAAACATCTAACCTCTGTGCTTACCAGCAAGGGTTTCTCCACCAAGTACGAAGTCACATTTTGCTTGGGGATCAAATACGTATTTTACTCACTGAATTGCAACTTAATTCATAGCATTTGTATTGTGTGTTTTTTCTGGATTTTTGGTTGATATTCTGGCTCTATCATTTAGACCCGTCATTTTTTTCCCATGAAAAATGTATTTATTGAAAATCAGAATAACAAGCATACATAGCATGGTACAGAAATTGAAGAATACAGAAAAACAAGCATATCTTCTATATCCACAAGTAGTATCAAAGGGGAGTAACCAGTGTCCGTAGACCAGAACAGTGAACAGTTGGAGGTATACCTTCATCAATATGTCATACCTCTGTATAAAATAAGTGGCATGGATTTATCATATCTACAGGTATAGTGACAGTATTAAAGCATAATATGGATTTTGTCTATTAAGAGGAAAGTGCATAGCAGAAGTAATCCAGAAATCTAAGAAACTAATTTCTTTTAAAAGGGCAATCATTTGTGACATCGGGGTAATGTTTCAGTGTGTGTATACCAGGACAATATTATTTCTTTTCAGACCAAAGAGCTAAGATATGTTGGTGTAAAATGGGATCTACATAGAGGGTGATGGAAAGTGGTGCATGGGTTGTGAACTTGTCGGAGACTTGAAACAATGCTTGTATGGGGGTCTTTGTATGTCCTGAAAGAAATCAATAAGGAGGAACAAAGATGAGAGGAGAAAGAAAGAGGAAAAAGAGGAGGGGGGGAGGGTTGATATGGATTGTTAAAGGGCTCCATCTCTCTCTCACTCAGTTGGGTTTGGAAATGGGATGGGACCTGTATAAAAATCTAGTGTTGGGCAGAGTATGTGGACTCTTGCAAGAGATCATATCACTGTGGAGGTTTATTTGAGAGTTAAGATAGAGGGTTAGTTAGGTTGAGGTATTCAGCCGTTGTTTGAAACTGATTCCAGCATGCCCATTTTGAGGAGCATTTCATGGGGGTACTGTGTGCAATACCGATCAAGCATTCCATTTGTGCTATTTTGCATTCATTTATTTGTAAGTGGGCAAACTTATAAAATCTGCAGGGAATCAAATAATAATTTTCCCCACTGTATGACAGATCTCAATCTTGGTAAAAGCTAAAACTGGATGTTAATCCCCTTACCTATTGGTAATTTTCAATAGTAATGCACTGTGCTATTAAAAAAAAACTACAAATTGCTGTGGTGGATTTAGTTTAAAGTTTTAACAGTACACTTTATTTATTATAGGTAAATACTGATAGTGCTGATAAAAGTAGATGAGGAAGAGGGCCAAAAAGATTTCATAAAGGACATTTTAGATTCTCATCACATTTCTCAATATTCAGGATAAAAATAATCAATGACTGGAAAGGTTACACAGGAGCTACAATTTGATTGATATGTATTTTTCAACAATCTATGCTTCCTCAGCAAATAAAGTAATCTGTTAACTTATGTGAAGGGTATGCTAAAAATAACACAACAATTATCATTATATTCTAGACAAACAGAAGCATATAAAATGTCTGCAGGAGCCCACAATGCACCCATGTTCTACTGATCATGTGTGAAATGCAAAAAGCAAAAATAATGATTTTTTTTTTGTGTGAACTTAGCCTTTGAAACATTGCATATGCATTCCTGTTGCCATTCATATATGAGATAATGGTATGTACTGTATGTTTGATAATAGGCTGTTAGAACCATGGGGCTATGCCCTTGATTTTAGTTACTATGCATAAAATGCAGTCATGTGTGCATCAAGTTATTAGTAAGTTAGGGTATGACACCATTGAAGACTGATGGCTCTCTGGTCAACCTTAAAAGTTTACAAAATGAGATTCATGGTCTCAGAGAACACAGCGAGGGTCTTCAGATACAATGTCCTTAAACACAAAGTCCTTAATACAAAGTATTTAATGGTATGTAAAAAACAAAAGAAAACAAAAAACTGTGGTTATATCTTTCCTGCTAGACATTTATTTTAATCTTGGTGATACATGTAACTAACCTTATTTGGTACAGAATATGACTCCAGAGTATATTAGCTGAAGTTAGTGCAATTTATAGAAACAAAGGTCACATATGCCGTAGGGAGGAAAAAAATATATTGCATAGTGTCTTACTGCAACTGAGCTGGACAAATCTAATTTTCCAAAACGTATGCAAAACATTACAGCTTCAAAAAGCCCACCATGCCTCTTAAATACCTTGGACTGTCTAACTTCCAAAAAGAGATCATTCTGGGGGGGGGTTTCTACTGTCTTGGCATTTTAGGGCCCTTACGAAATGAGATCCATCTATACATCAGGATTGATCAATTATCAGATGCATACCATAGTTTGTGAACTCTATAAGTTTCCTACAGGCTAAATAGTATACATAGGAGGGGCGTGGCCAGTCAGAGCCCAAGATGGACATTGAGCTCTGAGGCTCTGAGCATCGGTCCGAGCAAAAGCAACATACTGCACTATCCAGCGGCACACCACTATCCCCAGCAAGCTCTTTAAAATCTCCTCCACAGTGGCAGTATGACAGTGAAGCAGAAAGACAACAGACTGTCCCAAAAACTCATGGCTTTCATGTTCCAGCCTTCAGAGTGGAGCAGGCAAGATGGAACCAATTCTGCAGGTCCCTTGGCCATATCTGCTCCTCTTCAGCCATCAATGCCCTCAGTGGCAGCAGACCTGCAAGACAAGTCCATGGAAGTACAGTCCACAGGAGCCAGCTCCTCTGATTCCCCCTGGGACCTCAGTCACCAGCAGCCCAGCCAAATAATTAATGCCCACTCTGCTCATGATGAGGAATATAATTGGATATAAGTCAAACTAGCAGACCTTGAGGATAGGCCTCGCCAAAATAATGTGAAAATTTGAGGCATAACTGAAGATGTGCATATTCAGAATTTATTTCCCTATGTAAGAGGCCTAATCAAAATAGTCCTGAGTTTAAAAATATTGAGCTGGTCATTGACCGCATCCATAAACTTTCTACCCCCCCTCAGCTTTCTGCCTCCATTAACAGAGATGTCATCTTACGCATACATTTTTTTCACATCAAAAATCAACTTATGCAAAAAGTTTGCACCTTGAGAGCTTTACCCGTTCTATACGACCACCTACAGTTGCACACCGAGCTACAACAGCACACGCTACAACACTATAACAGAGGCCCTACACAATCACAAGATCCCCTACCAGTGTGTTAACCCTGCAAAATTACGGGTTACATTCCAAGGCACTAAGTTTGTCATCTCTTCCCTGCAAGAGGGTTTACACCAACTACATACCTGGGGCCACCCACTGCCTCAGCATAACAACTACAAGACCAGACCACATTGAACAGGTGCCATGGCCACAACATGCTACATTGCCCACTCCTATGCTCTCAAGCCATTGGCTTTATTGGACTCAACCCCTTCTTTGCACTTCCTTTGCTTGAATAGAGCTTGATTCATAGAAAGCGGTCAACCCCCTCCAGGCGGACCTAGCTTGAGCTTTCAGTTGTTTATTTTCGCCGTTACTTTTATTTCTTGGCCTGTCTGCCATTATTTTCAGACAAGCCACCTCAATAGCTCCCTGCAGCGAACCAACGATCATCTGTGCTTGTCATCACCACCACCCAAAAAGAACTGACTATCTAGAGCACCTGTATCAGTGATTTCAGTTTGCGGACCAGAGTACCTCTCAAGAACCCAAAGCCTATTCCTAGCAAGTATCTATCCAACTTTGCCAACCTACTCTTCTTCAACCCCAAAGACACTAACACCACTCTTACTTCCTACACAATAGCTTAAGCATCCTGACCATCAAACTTTTATCCATAAAGCTAGGGGTCTAAACTACCCGGCCAAGCGAACATCTCTCTGGAAAACAGCTCTATCTTCACAATGTGACATACTCTGTGTGCACGAGACACACTTTCATGCTTCCAACCAGCCAATCTGCACAAACAAGAATTTGCCTCTTACATTCACAGCGAATGCACCTGCAAAGAAAAGAGGTGTTCTGCCAACCATCAAGCATACAGTCTCCTTCCACCTATTGACTTGTATCAAAGACTAGAATACATTATTCTTGTCTGCACACTAAACAATTCACCTTATACCATTGTCAATGTTTATGCCCCTATCATGCACCAAATCTTCTTTTGGAAGAAGCTTTACAAAAAGATAACTAAAATTCAGCATTGAGCTCTTACCTGGTGTGGGGACTTCACTGTTGCTCCAGACCCCCCTCACATTTGCCCAAGCGCGGAAAGCGAACTCTAAAACCTCTACTACAAAACCTCTATGACATCTGGCATTGCCAACATGTCTCTGAAGAAGATAGTTTCCTATCAACCTGCCATAACTCCTACTCCCGCATTGACCCTTGCCTTGTAGACCAATGGATTCTGCAGAACATATCTGATGCTGACATCCTGACAGCCACCTGGTCAGATCATGCTCCAATATACATTAGCATAGAAAATAGCCCGAAATCCACCCCTTCATTTATTTGGAGAATCAAAACACACCTGCTCCAATCAATACCATATGCATCGCAACTATAGAAAAGAAAGCCTGGAAGAATTTTTTGCCATCAGCTACAACTCTGTACCTGACCCTGCCACCTATTGGGCCGTGCACAAAGCTTACATATGGGAACAAGTTATTCAATTTCTCAAAGATGAGAAGAGAGAGGTTGCAGCACAGTGAAAAACCGACTTCCAAAATTCAAAACACTGATATTCTAAAAGGGTGAAACCCTTACCCTGATCTTAAAACTAAACTAGGACAACTGAGGTTGGAACTTGGAACACTTTTGGATAAATTTGAAAAGTACCAAAAGGGACTAAAAATGTAATTCTGGGGCGTGACTGGATGTGAGCCGAGCCGGACGGGTTTGTGAGAAGCTCCAGCACATCCTGACTACAATTCTGTTCCATCAGACACCCTGCACATCCCATCTTTATCAATTTTCCTATCGCCCTCCTTCCTGGCAAAAAGGGCTCTTACGTAATTGGGTGCTGCAACGAAATCCAGCTGGGTCCTGGAGATTATTTGTCATGCAAGTGTACATATTCGTCAGCACACCGTGGATCCTTGTCCAAAATTTTCTTTATTTGAAAAGATCACATCACAGAGAACTGCAACGTTTCGGAGCTGCGTAGGGCCCCTTCGTCAGACGTGCCTGACGAAGGGGCCCTGCGCGGCTCCGAAACGTTGCAGTTCTCTGTGGTGTGATCTTTTCAAATAAAGAAAATTTTGGACAAGGATCCACGGTGTGCTGACGAATATGTACACTTACCCTGCACATCCCAGACACCTGGCAAGTAGAGCATCTTCCTCAGCCCCCTCTCCTGCATCCATCCTTGTGGCTATCTCCCGGCTGGCCGCTTCCCCGGGAGAGCACCGCGGCTGCGGCTGCAGCCTAGGCCCGATCCAAGGCCTCGCCGCCATCCACTCTCTATCTGCCCCATCTGAGGCTTTGGCAGGTTCCCACGCTCCTAATCACCCCTGCAGGAACTAGCAACCCTCTCACTGGGCATATTTTGGGGGATAAAAGGACAAAAAATATCAGTGGAGCAGCTGGAGCTTCCCCAGACGAGCACAATGGCCGCGGCCTAGGCCTGATTCAAGGCCTGTGAGTTAGGATCTGGATTGGCGCTCCCCTGATAGACTATTACTAGGTAAGTATCTCTTTAATTGATATGGATCTCCCTCATATGAGGTGCTGAGTGTGGGTAGGACATACAAGATAAAAGGAATTAAATACAAAATCAAGTGTATCCTATTTTGTAAAAATATAAAATGTTAATGTGTTAGTATAGCTATGCAATTTAATATACTCAGGGTTCAATGGATCTCTCTCATATAAGGTGCTGAATGTGGGTATGACATGCAAGGTAAAAGGAATAAAATCCAAAATCAAGTGTATCCAATTTATAAAAATAATAACTTATAAAGTGTTCGTGTGCTAGTATCGCTATGCAGTTTAATATACTCAAGGTTAGATGGCATATATAGTGCTCAGTGGGATAGTATATGAGAGTGCTTATGTGTCTCCACAATAAAGTATGTCCAATAGGAGATTTGAAAAGTGCTAATGTGCTAGTATCGCTGAAAATAAGGTTGAGTGAAAAGGCGGTTTACTCAAAAATGTGTTAACATGTAAAGTGCTTAATAAAATAGTACATATGTGTACCTATGGAAGTCTAATGTTAGTTCTTAAGCATCAAGACATATGACCTGGATGCATAATCATATACAATGTATCTAGTATTCCCAGCAATCCTGGTAAGATAAATTTAGTGCTCTGCACTGCTTTCCTTCAACCTATAGGCAATAATAAAAACCAATGCTATAGCCTTAATATTGCAGACTATTAGAATTCCTAATACTATTATATATGATTAAACCAAGTGTCCATATAGTGAAGTCCAAACAGAATATTTCCTTGTGTGACACGCGTGCTTCCCTATTGCCTCCCTGCTTACCGGACAGCGCCATCCCACACAGGGGTAAAGCGCAGAGGCGCCTGTCTCAGGCAGGTGTATCAGGGATCCTCAGGATGATTGTTGGTCTCTCCTTTCTCTCCAGTTGTGTAATCCAAGTTCCTGGATGGATAATTCCTCACAAGGGTAATATACAAAGATAATTTTCACTGGCAAGTGGACCCAGGATCCTAAGGATGGATGGTGGTCTCTTCTTCCGATGTGGGTTCCAAGATGTTGGTTAGATGATTTAGCTCCTCCGTTGTATATGGGATAACCAATTCAGGGAAGGAAGGGGAACAACCCCATAGTGTGATTCAGTATAAAATAAGGTTTATTTTAAAAACTGGTTAAAATCATCCAAACATTTGTCCAATTGCAATGTACACAACAAGCAACAAGCAATATACCAGTCACTTTCAGTCCAGTACACTTTCCCACCTGAGATGTAGCAAATGTTTCCTTTTGATAAAGGCAGGTACACACTTCCTCCGTGTGTCCTTGCGCTCCAAGCGGTGAAACCAGAAGTGCCCGGAAGTAACCGGAAGTGACGATGTGTGCGGTCTAATGTCATCTGACGCGTTTCGTCCAATAGACGTCTTCTGAGGTTGCACCAGACCATCACTGTTATTCCCTTTAAATAGCTGAATTTGGGGGGCGGACCCAAATAGAAGTGTAGGAGGTACTGGGAAAAAACACTACTTGCTTAATTTGTTCAAAACCTCTATTTGGGTCCGCCCCCATATTCAGCTATTTAAAGGGAATAACAGTGATGGTCTGGTGACACCTCAGAAGACGTCTATTGGACGAAACGCGTCAGTTGACACTAGACTGCACGCATCGTCACTTCCGTTTACTTCCGGGCACTTCCGGTTTCGCCGCTTGGAGCGCAAGGACACACGGAGGAAGTGTGTACCTGCCTTTATCAAAAGGAAACATTTGCTACATCTCAGGTGGGAAAGTGTACTGGACTGAAAGTGACTGGTATATTGCTTGTTGCTTGTTGTGTACATTGCAATTGGACAAACGTTCGGATGATTTTAACCAGTTTTTAAAATAAACCTTATTTTATACTGAATCACACTATGGGGTTGTTCCCCTTCCTTCCCTGAATTGGTTATCCCATATACAACGGAGGAGCTAAATCATCTAACCAACATCTTGGAACCCACATCGGAAGAGGAGACCACCATCCACTCTTAGGATCCTGGGTCCACCTGCCAGTGAAAATTATCTTTGTATATTACCCTTGTGAGGAATTATCCATCCTGGGAACCTGGATTACACAACTGGAGAGAAAGGAGAGACCAACAATCATCCTGAGGATCCCTGATACACCTGCCTGAGACAGGCGCCTCTGCGCTTTACCCCTGTGTGGGGTGGCGCTGTCCGGTAAGCAGGGTGGCAATTGGGGAGCATGCGTGTCACACAAGGAAATATTCTGTTTGGACTTCACTATATGGACACTTGGTTTAATCATATATAATAGTATTAGGAATTCAAATAGTCTGCAATATTAAGGCTATAGCATTGGTTTTTATTATTGCCTATAGGTTGAAGGAAAGCAGTGCAGAGCATTAAATTTATCTTACCAGGATTGTTGGGAATACTAGATACATTGTATATGATTATGCATCCAGGTCATATGTCTTGATGCTTAAGAACTAACATTAGACTTCCATAGGTACACATATGTACTATTTTATTAAGCACTTTACATGTTAACACATTTTTGAGTAAACCACCTTTTCACTCAACCTTATTTTCAGCGATACTAGCACATTAGCACTTTTCAAATCTCCTATTGGACATACTTTATTGTGGAGACACATAAGCACTCTCATATACTATCCCACTGAGCACTATATACGCCATCTAACCTTGAGTATATTAAACTGCATAGCGATACTAGCACATTAACACTTTATAAGTTATTATTTTTATAAATTGGATACACTTGATTTTGGATTTTATTCCTTTTACCTTGCATGTCATACCCACATTCAGCACCTTATATGAGAGAGATCCATTGAACCCTGAGTATATTAAATTACATAGCGATACTAGCACATTAACATTTTATATTTTTACAAAATAGGATACACTTGATTTTGTATTTAATTCCTTTTATCTTGTATGTCATACCCACACTCAGCACCTCATATGAGGGAGATCCATATCAATTAAAGGGATACTTACCTAGTAATAGTCTATCAGGGGAGCGCCAATCCAGATCCTAACTCACAACATAAACTCCCTTATTAGAGAGATACCACTGGAGGCAGCATACCCAGCCATCGGTTCAAAAAGAATCCTAAGCGCGGTTTTCTCATTCACTGATTCAAGGCCTCACCACCATCCACTCTCCATCTGCCCCAACCAAGGATTTGGCGGGTTCCCACGCTCCCCATCACCCCTGCAGGAGCTAGCGACCCTCATATTTAGGAGGAACAAAGGACAAAAAAGCATCCATGGAGTGGCTGAAGCGTGAGTCACAGCCTATACGAGCACCGCCACCATCTTGTCTGTCAGGGCCCTAAATTTGCCCTCCCAGCTGTTTCCAAAGCCCCCCCCCCAAGGCTGATCACCCTTCCTCCCTACTGATCCAGACAATCACTGGATGGGCCCTCCTAAGACCCGTTCTGCACAGGGAGGCTCCAGTGACTCACATTCCTCTCAGCCGGCAGCCATCTTGACCGCAAGGCCTCCTCTTTTAGTGATGGTGGCCAGCACACACACTGTCACCAAGGGGTCATCTGTGGATTCCCCCACAGAGGCAGAGATACTGGCAGCTATTACAGCTTGCAAAGAATCCATCATCGCATGTAGTGAAACACTGACAGCCAAAATCGATTACTTGACTGTAGATGTAAGCCTGATTACACAAGATATGGATAAATTCTGGTCTGTTCTGACTCCAGAGAAGTGAGGGACCTGCAACTTCAAGTTCAAGTGCTCCAGGAGCAGGCCATAGATACAGAGAATCGCCTTCTGTGAAACAATATTCACATTCTGGGACTGCCTGAGAGGGCTGAAGGCTCCACTACATCAGAGTTCACCGAAAACCTCCTGAAGAACCTCTTCAGAACTCCCTGTTAAATTACAGGAATAGGGACAGAACTCGGCCTGGGCCAAAAAAAAAAATTGAAAATGCTAAACTGTCCTTCTTCCCTGACTACTCACAGGAAGTGCAGCAATGCCGTAAAACCTTCACAGAAGTGAGAAGATGACTCAAAAAAAATGGAATCTGATTTGGCCTTCTATATCCAAGCAGGTTACAAGTTAAGGACGGAGACCGTACCAGATTCTTTGACACACTGGATGCAGCTTCAGCCTGGCTTGATACCTGTTGAGGATAGTTACTTGTCTTGCTTTTTATAGGGAATGTGTGACTCAGCCGAGTCCACCTAGGTATCCCAGCACAACTGTAATGTTAAAGGTTCCTGCACAAGAAGGTACAGTTATTTTTTTTTTTTCCATAAGAGTTTATTGAAATATCAAAAACAAGGTACAAAACCTTAAGGTGTATTCATAGACAGATTAGTAGTTGACAATTACAGTGTTAGACAATAGTAATAGAGTCACGTGAGATTTTCAATGCGTATGGATAAGGCTACTAGACAAAGGTTTTTTAAAGAGTTGAACAGTTTAACAAGAAAAGTAAAAAGAGAGGGGGGAAGGTCACCAGTGTGGTAGGGTCATCCTTTATTGTTAGAAGTGACACTGTCTAGTGCCAGAAATTCAGTGCCATTGTGTGTGGTCTTGTAGGTGTTTTGAAGGGTGGGCGGGGTATAGGGGATGGGAGGTAGGGGGGGGGTTGGGGGTTAGCAGAGTTGTGTCTGGTATTAGTGACAGTTATTTTATTTATTTTTTTACATCCTTCACCTTTGCCACCATCTGGGACCGCCTCTCTTTGGATTACAGTGTTCTCAGCTACGGAGTGTTTGGCGTCCATCTTTCTCCTGATTTTGGAGCTCTGATGTCCACCCACAAGTGTTTCCTTTCTTTCCCTCCACATTTCCTCAAGACCTGCAAGGGAGCAGTTGCCATGGACCATTACCGAGCACCCCCTATTGGGTTGTTCCCAGGAGTTCTCTCTGGGATCACAGGACTGACTCATCAGTTGTACCAAGCACTACCGATGCCCACAGGGCTCTGTGTTCTTAGGATTAGTGTGTGAATATGTTAACTTTAGTTTTGGGTACAAACTGTTTCCCGACCCCTCTCACATGTTTCTGGGGGGCGTTGGGTACCAGTAGGATAAGCATACTGTGCTTGGGTGTTTTTTTCTTTTTGCTTTAGAGTTTATTTTAGATTTGTTTTGGTTCAATGCTAATTCATGTGTATTTTGCTCATACCTGCACTGGCTAATATTATTTACAGCTGAGTCATGTTCTTTTGCCTCCCACCAGGGGTCACTTGCTCCAAGAACTCTATTCTTCTTCACTTATGCCTATGACACCACCCATGTTATCACGTGATACAGATACCTTTTCAGTGGTGTCCTGGAATGTGTGAGGTCTCAACTCTAAATTTAAGAGGCCACTCCTTTTTCAATACATTAAATCTCATAACTTCCAAACATATAAAAAGTGCAGAGCTTTAATTGAACTCTATCCAATAATCGATCACCCAGTGTGCTTCTAACAGAGAAAGGTGCTGTAGTGACAGATATCCTCCACCAGTCACACTAGACTCTCACCTTCCTCAATGGGCTCTCATTACAGGAGCCAAGAAGCGCCTGATAAGTGACAAATGAGGGTAGTTGTCCCAAGACAGGAGGCAATCATTCCTTTTCAATTCACCGATCCCTTTTATGCCATAGCCATGTTTCTCATGAACTTCTTGTATCATAGGATCCTTGGATAGATGGCTCCAAATGGGTTTTAAACAACTCAGCTCCCCGGTACATGAAAATATAAACAACACATCTAGTGCTCTCTGTAGAATGGTATACTTTAATGATAAATTCAAAGCACAGGGTACTCCCATAGAAACGATAAAATCAGGCATCAGAGATACATGATAATGGGCGCTCCTCCGAGACGTCCACACACTGGAGACAGCGGCAACTGCGGATGACGTCACTTCCCTATTCCGTACGCGTATCGTCCCACCGGAACTTCGTCAGCGGATAGGGAAGTGACGCAGTCCTTCCGCTTTTACCATGCCGCCTAGTAGCCCATTGGCTGATCGCCGAGGAGGTCACCGCCTCTAAAAAGGATATTCACAATGCATTAAGAAGCCTAATCCCGTAATAGCCCACCCCACAGGCCTATATAACAGGGACAAGGGAAAAATGCCGAATACACAGCGTCTCAAGATTACACCGGATATCCATAAAATTATATACACAAGCAGTTTGCGCTGTCTTGACCTCTGTCGCGTTTGACGAACACATATATTAAAATACCTATAGGCCACATTAGAACTCTGCGACACATAAGC
>BLSH010031381.1:322016-332833 GCA_018402905.1 Glandirana rugosa | reverse complement strand
CCCTTTTAAGGTCGCAGAGGCGACATTGAACCACCTACCACAATACTTGTTAGAAGGTCTTAAAAACCTAAACCCCCGTACTGGTGGTCTACACTTTCTTTCTAGGATACGGTAGGAATGTAGCGGTCGGAAACAAACTCTACCATAAACTCTTAAACAAATCTTCAAGGCCACTAGATATGGTAGATCTGTCCTAAAATTTTGACGTGAGGACCCATCGGTGTAACTCTCTAGGAAACACCCACATCCATGTATACTCAAGGGTAAGGAGACCACTATCTCTGGAAAGCTCCAGAACAAGGGTCCGACAGAGCCTGGGAACAAGACCTCGAAAGGTCTCTATCACCAGAGGAATGGGAACTCATATGTACCTACACCCACAAAGGATCTCTCAATGTGGCTACCCAGGAGTGCAGTTTTAAAATCCTGTCTAGATGGTATAGATCACCGGAACTTCTAAACAAATTCTCAAATACCATCTCAAACAAAGGCTGGCGATGTAAGGATGGCATAGGATCTTTCTTTCACATCTGGTGGTCATGCCCCCAAATCCAAAAATTCTGGAAGATTGTTCATAACACCATCCACCAAGTTACAGCGGAGACGCTGGAATTTTCCCCCGCCACATATTTGCTTCACCTTTCCAATATCCCAAAGAAGCGTTATAATAAATCTTTAATAATGTTTATGATCAACACAGCTAAACAATGCATTCCATACCACTGGCAATCCCTAAACATTCCAACGAGAGAGGAATGGTTCCAGAGAATTAATAAGAGATAGAGGAACTGGTAGCTATGTCCACCGAAAGCATTCATAAATACCACAAAACCTGGCTACTCTGGATCGAATTCAAATCTTCCCAATCTTATAAAGATCTCCTACCTTAAATAATCTGCCTGTGGGCCCTCTTCCAACTAACCACTACTCCCATTAATCTTAAAACTGATCTCGAAAGATACTGACAAAGCTAAGCACCAAACCCCATATTGAGTTGCACTCCCCCCTACCTATCCCCTACCCCCATCCCTCTTTATCTCGGTTTAAGTACGTAGACTGATCGAATTACCATTCAGGCATCATCAGAGCTGTAAGACTTCATTACACCTAAATATTCTTGTTACCCTTGATTGTGATAATGTCTATTATATGCGATCATCTATGATCAACCAACCAATTCCTATGTATTATCACTGTTATTTGTTATCTTACGTTCTGTACTTTCTATTTCCTTCAATAAAACTTTGTGGAATAAAAAAAAAAAAAATATCCAAAACTTTGAACATCTCATGGAGCACTGTTCAATCCATCATCCAAAAATGGATGGCACAACTGCAAACTTACCAAGACATGGCCGTCCACCTAAACTGACAGGCCGGGCAAGGAGAGCATTAATCAGAAAAGCATCCAAGAAGCCCATGGTAAATCTGGAAGAGCTGCAGAGATCCACAGCGAAGGTGGGAGAATCTCTCCACAGAACAACTATTAGTTGTGCACCCCACAAATCTAGTCTTTATGGAAGAGTGGCAAGAATAAAACAATTGTTGAAATAAAGCCATACGAAGTCCTGTTTGCAGTGTGCGAGAAGCCATGTGAGGGACACAGCAAACATGTGGAAGAAGGTTTTCTGGTCAGATGAGGCAAAATACTATGTGTGGCGGAAAACTAACACTGCACATCACCCTGAACACACCATCCCCACCGTGAAACATGGTGGTGGCAGCATGAAAATTGATGTTCACAGACACTCTCCATCCAATCTGACAGAGCTTGAGCTATTTTGCAAAGAATAATGGGCAAACATTTCACTCTCTAGTTGTACAAAGCTGGTAGAGACATCCCCAAAAAAATGTGTTCAATGTGCTGCCCATTGTGTTGGATTGTCAATGCAACCCTCTTCTCCCACTCTTCACACACTGATAGCAACACCGCAGGAGTGGGAGAAGAGGGTTGCATTGACAGTCCAACACAATGGGCAGCACATTGAACACATTTTATAAGTGGTCAGAAACTTGTAAATAACTCATGAAAGAATAAAGTTACGTTAAAACCAAGCACACCATTGTTTTTCTTGTGACATTCCCAATAAGTTTAATGTGTCACATGACCCTCTTCCTATTAAAAAAACAAAAGTTGGATTCAAAATGGCCGACTTCAATATAGCCGCCATGGTCACCACCCATCTTGAAAAGTTTTCCCCCTCACATATACTAATGTGCTACAAACAGGAAGTTAATATCACCTACCATTCCCATTTTATTAAGGTGTATCAATAAAAATGGCCCACCCTGTAGAGTTGAGCGAACCTGGACTGTAAAAGTCGGGATAGTACTGGACTTTGGGGTGTCCGTGCCCCAAACCCAATCCCGGACAGTAAAAAAAAAAGTCCAGGATCGGGTTCGGTATTTGGGTATTTTTGGCGCCTTTTATATAGCTGCTGGGCAGCCAATCAACAAGCTTTTCACTAGTTTGCCCTTAGAAGCCATCACAGCCATGCCTACTAATGGCATGGCTGTGATTGACCAGTGCATCATGTGACCCAGCCTCTATATGGGGCTGGAGTCACATAGCACCACGTGACAGATCATCTCAGACTAGAGTAGGGAGAGCTTTATGCCGCTGCTGTGAGGGAAAGATTAGCATTCACAACCATCTCAGACTGCATTAGGGAGACCTTAGCGTTCAGAACCATGTTATAGTGCATTAGGGAAATGTTCCTGTTGTTGCTCTGAGGGAGAGATTCTCATTCTCAAACTGTCTACTACTGCATTAGGGAAATGTTTCTTAGGGTGCTCTGAGGGAGAGTTTATCGTTCTAAAAACAACTACTACTGCATTAGGGACAGGTTCCTGTTGGTGCTCTGAGGGAGAGTTTATCGTTCTAAAAACAACTACTACTGCATTAGGGCCAGGTTCCTGTTGGTGCTTTGAGGGAGAGTTTATCGTTCTAAAAACAACTATTACTGCATTAGGGCCAGGTTCCTGTTGGTGCTTTAAGGGAGAGATTATCAGTCTAAAAACAACTACTACTGCATTACGGCCAGGTTCCTGTTGGTGTTCTGAGGGAGAGTTTATCATTCTAAAAACAACTACTACTGCATTAGGGCCAGGTTCCTGTTGGTGCTCTGAGGGAGAGTTTATCGTTCTAAAAACAACTACTACTGCAACAGGGCCAGGTTCCTGTTGGTGCTTTGAGGGAGAGATTATCATTCTAAAAAAAACTACTACTGCATTAGGGCCAGGTTCCTTTGGGTGCTCTGAGGGAGAGTTTATCGTTCTAAAAACAACTACTACTTCATTAGGGACAGGTTCCTGTTGGTGCTTTGAGGGAGAGTTTATCGTTCTAAAAACAACTACTACTGCGTTAGGGCCAGGTTCCTGTTGGTGCTCTGAGGGAGAGTTTATTGTTCTAAAAACAACTACTACTGCAATAGGGCCAGGTTCCTGTTGGTGCTTTGAGGTAGAGATTATCGTTCTAAAAGCAACTACTACTGCATTAGGACCAGGTTCCTGTTGGGGCTCTGAGGGAGAGTTTATCATTCTAAAAACAACTACTACTGCATTAGGGCCAGGTTCCTGTTCATGCTCTGAGGGAGAGTTTATTGTTCTAAAAAAAACTACTACTGCCATAGGGCCAGGTTCCTGTTGGTGCTTTGAGGGAGAGTTTATCATTCTAAAAACAACTACTACTGCATTAGGGCCAGGTTCCTGTTGGTGCTCTGAGGGAGAGTTTATTGTTCTAAAAACAACTACTACTGCTTTAGGGCCAGGTTCCTGTTGGTGCTCTTAGGGAGAGTTCATCGTTCTAAAAACAACTACTACTGCATTGGGCCAGGTTCCTGTTGGGGCTCTGAGGGAGAGTTTATCATTCTAAAAACAACTACTACTACGTTAGGGCCAGGTTCCAGTTGGTGTTTTTTTTTGTTTGTTTTTTTTTTAATATGAATTTTATTGAAAATTTTGCATATGTTACAGATTATTTCAAATACATTTAGCATAGTCAGGTCATTGCTACGAACCAATGTAAAGAATATCGGAAAGTATCGGAGCGTATCAATGGAACAGATATAGGAGATATCAGTACAGAAAACAAGATAAAAGGAACGAGTAGAGTGACCATTGCATCAAGCTGAGTTGATATGACGTGGGAGAACTGGATGGATATCCTACATTCAACAGAGTAACACTAGTATCTCGATCAAAATAATAGCAATAGGTATATATATAGAGGGGGGGAGGGAGAGAGGGTGGGGGGGGGGTTGCCTACTATAAACATTAAACCTATACATCGTTAGGTCGAGGAAAATGACAGAGGTGCTACTTCCCTGTGTAGGGTTGATAGCGAGTGTTATTGAGAATAGCTGAAGGCGGAGTAGGTGGAAGTTGTGGTGATTGGGGAATTCATAAAAGCCATGAACGTACTCCATCGGTTTGAGAACTGTTGTATCGCTGTCGGAAAGTTCATGTCTGTCAGGATCTTTTCCTTGTTCAGTTGAGAGATTAGCTCCTGTTTCACCATTGATATTGTCGGGCCAGAGGTGGAAGTCCAATTTTTTAAGATCACTCTCCTAGCAGTGAACAGGCACAGCAGGATCCACTCTTTTTTGGGGGGTTGGTGGCCGAGGCCCACGTTATGAGCTGTTTGTCCCAGTATCCAAAGATGAGAAGAAGTGGGTCTCTAGGGATCTGAAGTAGGGTGACTTGGTCGATGAGCTGGATAATGTTGTCCCAAAAGGTGGATATAAAAGAGCAAGCCCAAAAGCGGTGTGTTAAGGAGGGTTTCGGTTGGTTGCAGTGGGGACAAGACATAGTGTTGGCTTTTTGTGTGTCCCTTGAGAATGGAATGTAGGCCCGGTGCATTATTTTTAGTTGAGTTTCCCTCCATTGCTCGCATGGTATTAGCCGACGAGTTTTGTTGTAACCTTATAGAATTTTGCCCAGCAGGTCTGGGTCTTTAAAGTCTCTGTTCCAGTTTCTAGCTGAAGAGGAGGTGAAAGGAGGTGTAATTTTGACAATCAGGGGTTTGTAAATCTCTGAGATTGTGTATGATCCTGAGTCCAGGAGAGTATCAACCAACGTTGGGCAGAATCTCTTGGTGCTGTCTCTGCACAGTGACTGCATGTAATGTTCACACTGCCAGTAATAGAAAATGTGGTTAAGAGGTAGGGAGTATTTCGCTGTCAGGGTGGAGAAGGGTAGCAGGTGTCCTGTGGATGGGTCACACAATGATGCGAAGTGTGTGAGGCCTTGGTTCTGCCAGATGGTATATGGACGGTATTGTGTTCCCGGAGGAAAGTTTGGGTTCCCTTGGATAGGAAGGTGCTTGGATATGGATGCAGGGGCATTCAGCAGTTTATGTATCTCTCTCCAAGCTATAGAAGTGTCCCGGAGCAGGGGGTTATGTTGGAGATCAGGGGTTAGAGACTTCCAGGGTGAGTGCAGAAGGGCACTCAGATAGAAAGGCCCAATCATGGCATCTTCCAGGTTAAAGTTAGCATATCTTGACTTATTGCTTATCCAGTCCAGCCCAATGCGTAATAGACATGCTAGGTTATAAACTCTAATATTCGGCAAAGATGTGCCCCCCTCGTCCCTAGGGAGATGCAGCTTTGTTAATGCAATTCTAGGTCTTTTGCGTTGCCATTTGGTAATAAGTTTATTCAGAAGTTGTACATCTTTGTGTTTTAGTAGTAATGGAATTGTTTGCAGCGGTCGTGCAAAGCTAACCATTTTGAACAGATGGCATCTCCCCAGGAGTGACAGGGGCAGGTCCATCCAATTCTCCAATTCTTGTGATATCTTGTGAATGGGGAGGGGGGGTTCAATGAGTATAGGGTGGAAGGGAGATTTCCTATTTTTATTCCTAGATATGTGATGTGAGAGGAGGCCAGTGGGAATGGTGAATTGGGAGTCCAGGGTCTTCTTTTACTGTGACCTATGGGGAGAACCTCACTTTTACTGTAGTTTATGCGTAAACCCGAGTACATCTTAAATTCATTAAAAATATGAGTGATGGTGGTCATGTCCTCCGAAAGGTTCGCGGAGAAAATGAGAACGTCATCTGCGAAAAAGGCAGATCGCAGCTCGTGATTTTGTATGGGAATGCCATGTAAGGGAGCGGTTGTGTTGAGGTACCTGGACACTGGCTCAATGGCCAGGTTAAATAGGAGTGGGGAAAGGGGACATCCCTGTCGTGTGCCCTTAAATAGCCTGAATTCCTCTGACAGCAGACCTGCCACCACCAGCCTGGCCGCGGGGGTAGAGTACATTGACTTGATCAGATGTACAAAAGGGCCCGAGAAATTTAGCCGTTCTAGGACTAAGGAGAGCCACTCAAAGCTGACGTTATCGAAGGCTTTCTCCGTGTCCAGGGTGATGATGGCAAAATCCCCCTCTTTGTGTTTGTCTGCATGGTTGAGGGCCAGAAGAACTTTGCGGATGTTTAGAGAAGCTGTTCTACCCTTGACAAAGCCCGATTGCGCCGGGTGTATCAGGTCTGGGAGGATAGACGCCAATCTGGTGGCTACTATTTTAGACAGAATTTTTACATCTAAATTTAGTAGGGATGTGGGGCGGTAGGAACCTGGTTCCAACGGGTCTTTTCCTTTTTTGGAAAGTAATTTAATGATGCCTTGGTTGCCTGAAGGGAGGTAGAGGCCTCCCCTCCAGATGCCGGTATAGACTTTTTCTAAGGTTGGAGTTATGAGGGATCGAAGCGTTTTGTAGAACTCCCCGGAAAACCCGTCGGGGCCAGGGGCTTTATTGAGAGCAAGCTGGTTTATCACTAGTGAAATTTCTTCGCATGATATGGGGGCATTGAGGGATTCAAGGTCAGCTGGAGATATCGAGGGTAAATGGAGCTTGTCCAGAAAGGACTTAGCTAGGGTGTTATATGTTTGGTCAGGGGCGTACAGGTTTGTGTAAAAAGTTTTCATTATTTGGTTGATTTCCTGGGGTTTGGTTTTTAGGTGTCCCTGTTGGTCTCTCAGGGCTGTAATGTGCGTAGGTGTATAGGTTCCCCTTGCCAATCTGGCAAGAAGTTTGCCTGATTTGTTTCCGTACTTGAAATATTGGGCTTCTAGGTGACATCTTTTCGTTATTTCCAGAGATTCAGCCCAGGAGTCAAAATCGGTTTTCGCGGCTTTCCACTCAGTACGGTTCTGTGGGGAATCGGTCAAGGATAGGTTCCTCTGGGCTACTTTTAAACGTAGGCTGGCTGATTTGAATTGTTGTAGGGAGTGTTTTTTAAAGGTGGCAGCATATGCTATTATTTTCCCTCTAATGAAGGCCCTGCCAGCGTCCCAAAACAAGTTGGGATTTTCAGCGTGTGCGGAGTTGGTGGATGTGTAATCTGTCCATGCGGTGTGCATATATTGTTGGAAATCTGCGTTTTTATAGAGGTATTGGGGAAATCGCCATATATTGGGATTTGGTTGGGATAAAGACTCGTGGAAAGAGAGAGAGATAGGGGCGTGGTCCGATATGGCTATTTCGTGAATTTCTGCCTCGGAAATCATGGGGAGCATGATGTCCGAGCAGAACAAGTAATCAATCCTCGTGAAGATATTGTGGGGGTTGGAGTAAAAAGTAAATTCTTTATCTGATGGGTGAAGCAGTCGCCATGGGTCGATTATTCGGAGAGATTCCATGGTGGAGGCTAACGGAGTGGGCTCCTGACTAAAAGAGTTGTGAGAAGGCTTCAGGGGATGGGATCTGTCATCTAGAACATGGTAAATGGAGTTAAAGTCTCCCCCAATCACGTGGGGGAGGTTGGGTTTCGTAGTCAGAATGGGAGCTAGTTTATTAAAGAAAGTGGGACCTGGGCTGCTAGGGGCGTAGATGTTGGTAATCTTGATATCCTTATTATACAATCTAACGTGGATCGATATCAGCCGACCCGGAATGTCCGAGTCCACCGATATCACCTCACATGGCAGATTTTTTTGGATAAGTATGATTACCCCTGCTTTGCGGCCGATGGCATCTGACCCTATGACCCTTCCTACCCATAATTTTTTTAGTCAATGAAAGTCAGGTTTGGTTAAGTGGGTCTCCTGGAGGAGGGCTATATCCGCTTTTAGTCTTTTTAGATGTCTCAGAACTTTCATGCGTTTAACGGGAGATCTCAGGCCTTTTACATTCCATGATATGCACTTCATGTAAGATTGATTGTGTGCGGGGCTTGGGCTGGAGTTATACGTAGTGAATGGTTGTCTGTCGAATATAGGGGGAGAAACAGGGTGGGCTTATCGTAGCACATGTCAGTGATCACATATTTTAAGTTGTGTTCGTGTAGGCATTTGGGTTGGCATGTAGGATGGCGGGGAGGGAGAGGTAACATAAAGTTCATAACATTTGCAACGACATAATGACAAACTGAAAACTCACATTGCTTCGCTTTTTTCCGCATAGGTACACAGGCCGAGTGTGCTCCCTACCAGCAGCCTCAGGTGTCGAGGTTTGGAGAGGCATTTGAAAACCCGGCGGTAGCTGTATAAGGACGGCAGGGGGAAGCAGCGCTGTGTTTTCAAGAACACGTCAGCAGGGGGACCCATGGAGAGAAAAGGACAATAAAGTAGTTAAACATCCGGTTAAATCCTGTGGGAGGAAAGAGCCTATTAGACATGAATAAACAACATTTTTACCAGTTATCAGTTCAAAAAAAAGAAACAAAAACTGGAGTAGTAGAGTTTGGGTCTACTGCTGGAGATATTGAGCCTACCTATGACCCCGAAGGACTATGGAGGTCAGGGGAGGGTGCAATAAAGAGATTTCCCTTATAGGGTTTGCTTGGAAGAGTGTTCGCCAGCGGAGTTCTTCCACTGGTGCAGGTCCAGCAGCTTTGAGCCGTTTAGGAGCATCCTTTCTTGGGCTTCGTCGGTCGGGTAATCTGTTTATGGGGGGTGCCTTGGTGGGCATAGCTGATAGTCGGTCGGAGAGTGTGTTGCGTAGATATTTTTCGGCATCAAGTGGATCCTGGAACTGAAGCTGTTCCCCGCTGGGGGATTGGAGACGGAGAGTGGCTGGGAAGGCCAGTGTGAACTTGATCTGTTGTTGGTGTAGGTTTGAGCATACTTGTTGGAATGCTTTCCGTTTCTTCGATAGTTCCCATGAATAGTCCGCAAAGATTAAGATTTTGAGCCCGTCAATAACCATTGAGCGGGATTGCCTGTATCTTTGCAGTATATGTGAGTTGTCGGCGTAATTTAGGTATTTAGCTATAATTGTCCGGGGGGAGTTCCGGTTTGATTGTAGGGATCCAATTCGGTGTGCTCTCTCCACCGTGCAGGGTCCCCGTAGGCCCAAGGCCTCTGGCACTCGCTTCGCGCAGAAGTCAACGAGGGCCTGAGGCTGGAGGGATTCAGGCACCCCTATGAAGCGCAGATTGCATCTTCTCGACCGGTTTTCTAGGTCATCAAGCTTCTGGAGGATATATTGATTGGTTTTCAGCTGTGCTTGTTCAGAGCCCTGAAGTTGGTAGACTTCCTCCTCCACCACTGCGATTCTACCCTCCGCTTCGTTTAGGCGGGCTTTGTGCTCGCTTAGCTCCTTCTGAAAAGTTAGCATCCCTTCATGAATAGCCTTCTCCACAGTCACGGTGATCGCGGGAGCTAGGATGGCTGCTACCACTAGTGTGATTTTTTTCGGGCGTTTCGGTTCCACTGATCGATGGAGGGGGGGCGGTGTGCTCACTCACCTCCATTGAAGGTTCTTCACGAACGTTCGGCGCCGTACGAGCGATGCGGTCGAAGGCCGCATCCGCGGCCGCAAGTTGCGGCGAGGCCGGCGTGGCGCACAGGCCGCCTTTTTCCAGAAAGCGATCCATCCGGACGATCAGCAGGAGGCTGAGGGAGTCGGTGGGACTTAGAGGATAGCCACTGAGGGCTTGTAGCCTGTTTTTTAGGCTGATTTGGAGGCTGTGGAGCGGGAGCTAGTGTGGAGAGCTGCTACTCCATGCGGCGCCGGAACCGCAAACCCCGGTTGGTGTTTTAAGGGAGAGTTTATCGTTCTAAAAACAACTACTACTGCAATAGGGCCAGGTTCCTGTTGGTGCTTTGAGGGAGAGTTTATCGTTCTAAAAATAAATACTACTGCTTTAGGGCCAGGTTCCTGTTGATGCTCTGAGGGAGAGTTTATCGTTCTAAAAACAACTACTACTGCATTAGGGCCAGGTTCCTGTTGGTGCTCGTAGGGAGAGTTTATCGTTCTAAAAACAACTACAACTGCATTAGGGCCAGGTTCCTGTTGGTGCTCTGAAGGAGAGTTTTTTGTTCTAAAAACAACTACTACTGCATTAGGGCCAAGTTCCTGTTGGTGCTTTGAGGGAGAGTTTATCGTTCTAAAAACAACTACTACTGCATTAGGGCCAGGTTCCTGTTGGTGCTCTGAGGGAGAGTTTATCATTCTAAAAACAACTACTACTGCATTAGGGCCAGGTTTCTGTTGGTGCTTTGAAGGAGAGTTTATCGTTCTAAAAACAACTACTACTGCATTAGGGCCAGGTTCCTGTTGGTGCTCGTAGGGAGAGTTTATCGTTCTAAAAACAACTACAACTGCATTAGGGCCAGGTTCCTGTTGGTGCTCTGAAGGAGAGTTTATTGTTCTAAAAACAACTACTACTGCATTAGGGCCAAGTTCCTGTTGGTGCTTTGAGGGAGAGTTTATCGTTCTAAAAACAACTACTACTGCATTAGGGCCAGGTTCCTGTTGGTGCTCTGAGGGAGAGTTTATCAGTTTCGTGGTTGTCTTTAGACCGGGATTACGTCATCATCAACAAAAATCTTACTATTTGAGAGGGAGTCTCGTGGTTGTCCTTGG
>BLSH010031381.1:311236-322006 GCA_018402905.1 Glandirana rugosa | reverse complement strand
CGTGGTTGTCCTTGGACCGGGATTACGTCATCATCAACAAAAATCTTGCTATTTGAGAGGGAGTTTCGTGGCTGTCCTTGGACCGGGATTACGTTACCATCAATAAAAATCTTGCTATTTGAGAGGGAGTCTCGTGGTTGTCCTTGGACCGGGATTACGTCATCATCAACAAAAATCTTATTATTTGAGAGGGAGTCTCGTGGTTGTCCTTGGACCGGTATTACGTCATCATCAACAAAATTCTTACTATTTGAGAGGGAGTCTCGTAGTTGTCTTTGGAACGGGATTACGTCAACATCAACAAAAATCTTGCTTGCATTAGGGCCAGGTTCCTGTTGGTGCAATGAGGGAGAGTTTATCGTTCCAAAAACAACTACTACTGCATTAGGTCCAGGTTCCTGTTGGTGCAATGAGGGAGAGTTTATCGTTCTAAAAACAACTACTACTGCATTAGGGCCAGGTTCCTGCTGGTGCTCTGAGGGAGAGTTTATCGTTCTAAAAACAACTACAACTGCATTAGGGCAAGGTTTCTGTTGATGCTCTGAGGGAGAGTTTATCATTCTTAAAACAACTACTACTGCATTATGGCCAGGTTCCTGTTGGTGCTCTGAGGGAGAGTTTATTATTCTAAAAACAACTACTACTGCATTAGGGCCAGGTTCCTGTTGGTGCTCTGAGGGAGAGTTTATCGTTCTAAAAATAACTACCATTGCATTAGGGCCAGGTTCCTGTCGGTGCTTTGAGGGAGAGTTTATCGTTCTAAAAACAACTACTACTGCATTAGGGCCAGGTTCCTGTTGGTGCTTTGAATGAGGGTTTATCATTCTAAAAACTACTACTGCATTAGGGCCAGGTTCCTGTTGGTGCTTTGAGGGAGAGTATATCGTTCTAAAAACAACTACTACTGCATTAGGGCCAGGTTCCTGTTGGTGCTTTGAGGGAGAGTTTATCGTTCTAAATACAACTACTACTGCATTAGGGCCAGGTTCCTGTTTGTGCTCTGAGGGAGAGTTTATCATTCTAAAAAAAACTACTACTGCATTAGGGCCAGGTTCCTGTTGGTGCTCTGAGGGAGAGTTTATCGTTATAAAGCCATCTTCTTTTGCATTAGGGAGCGGTTCCTGTCGGTGCTGTGAAAGACAGATTATCGTTCTAAAATCATCTCATACTGGTGTAGGGAGAGGTTCCTGCTGCTGGTGTGAGCGGTGCATTTTTGCACAAAAATAAAAAGTGCATATACAATTTTATATAATAATTTATTATTCTTTTTCTTTGTATTAATAAATAGTGCTACATAGTACATTTGTGTCCAGAATGAGGAGAGGGTCAAATAAGGGACGTGGTGGTGGTCGTGGTGCTGCTGGTGTTGGTGGTGTTGCTGAAGCTCCTGTTGCAAGGAGAGGACGCGGTTGAAATATGCCAGCTACACGCACAAGTGAAACACCTCCCTCAGGTAGCCGACAGAACCTTCAACGTTATATGGTAGGCCCGAATGCCGTTCAACGAATGGTGAGGCCAGAACAAGTACAGGCGATAGTAGATTGGGTGGCTGACAATGCCTCCAGTTCCTTCACATTATCTCCCACCCGGTCCCTTGATGAAAGCTCAGAGTTGGCACCTGAACCCCATGGCCATCTGTCTTTCACCTCAGCCCCTTGTAAATCAGCCAAGCAGTCTGAGCCCCAAGTCATGCAGCAATTATGCTTTTTGATGACTCTGCTGGTGTGCTTTCTGTGGGCCATCCACATAGCCCTGGCCCAGAAGTGGAAGACATTGAGTGCACTGATGCCCAACCACTTCAGGTTCAGGATGAGGACATGGAAACACCACGGCAGCACGTCTGTGATGATGATGACAAAACACATGTGCCAACTGCTGCGGCTTTCCACAGTGTGCAGACTGACAAGGAAGGCAGTGGTAAAGGGTGGGTGGAAGATGATGTGGAGGATGATGAGGTCTTAGACCCCACATGGAATGAAGGTCATGCGATTGACGTGTGCAGTTTGGAGGAAGAGGTGGTGGTCGCACAGAAGCACCAGCACAGCAAAAGAGGAAGCAGGTTGCAAAAGCGGAGCGAGCATCTCCTAGACAGTACGCCTGCTACTACCCACCACACCCAGGGACCTAGCACACCAAAGGCAACTCAAAGGCTTTCCCCGGCGTGGCAGTTCTTATGACAATGTGCTGACTATAAGACACAAGTGGTTTGCACATTGTGCAATGAGAGGCTGAAGCGAGGCACAAATGTTCTAAACCTGAACAAACCAGGCATCTAAATGCAAAGCTCTTGCTGCAGTGGAATAAGTATTTCAAAATCCAAGAAAGGCCTCGGCCTCTTCCTCCACCTCTACAGTGCCAGTGGCCCCGGCCACCCAGCAAACAGATGATGTGACAGCAATGCCACCATGTCCGCCACCGTCCCCAAGCATTTCCACACGGTCCCATGGAAGCTTACAGCTCTCCATCTCCCAAACACTAGAGAGAAAGAGGAAGTACCCCCCTACCCACTCCCGATCCCTGGCCCTGAATGCCAGCAGTTCAAAATTCCTGGCCTTTGAAATGCTGTCATTCCATCTGGTGGACATGGACAGTGTTAAAAACCTGATGGCGGTGGCTGTCCCACAGTACGTGGTTCTCAGCCGCCACTACTTTTCCAGGCGAGCCATCCCTTCCCTGCTCAAACAAGTCGGGGATGAGATCAAGTGTGCACTGCGCAAAGCCATCTGTGGCAAGGTCCACATAACCACTGATACGTGGACCAGTAAGCACGGGCAGGGACACTATATCTCGCTAACTGCACACTGGGTAAATGTAGTGGCAGGTGGGCTTGAGCCGGCTAGCCATTTGGCGCATGTCCTTCCGCCACCCAGGATTGCAGGGCATTTCTCTTTGCTTCCTGATGCTTCCTTCTCCTACTGCACTTATTCCTCCTCCTCCTCTACCACCTCCTCATCCGCTCAGCATAACACCTTCACCACCAACTTCAGCACATCCAGGGGGAAACGACAGCAGGCTGTTTAAAAACTGATATGTTTGGGGGATAAACCCCACACTGCGCATCAGCTGTGGATGGGCATTGAACAACAGACCGATGAGTGTTTGTTGCCACTGAGCCTCAAGCCCGGCCTGGTGGTGTGCGATAATGGGCAAAATCTCGTAGCAGCTTTGGGCCTAGCCGGTTTGACGCACATCTCTTGCCTAGCGCATGTGCTGAATTTGGTGGTGCAGAAATTTCTAAAAAATTACCGGGATATGTCAGAGCTGCTGCAGAAAGTGAGGGCCGTCTGTGCGCGCTTTCGGTGTTCTCACCCTGCTGCTGCTCGCCTGTCTGTGCTGCAGCGGAACTTCGGCCTTCCCGCTCACTGCCTCCTATGCGACATGCCCACAAGGTGGAACTCCACCTTGCACATGCTGGAGAGACTGTGCGAGCAGCAGCAGGCAATAGTGGAGTTTCAGCTGCAGCACGCATGGGTCAGTCGCTCTGCGGAACAACACCACTTCACCACCAACGAGTGGGCCTCCATGCGCAGACCTGTGTACCATATTACAGTGTTTCGAGTACTCCACCAACATGGCCAGTGCCGATGATGCTGTTCTCAGCGTTACTATCCCACTTCTATGTCTCCTTGAAAAAACACTTCGGGTGATGATGGAAGAGGATGTGGCACAGGAGGAGGAGGAAGAGGTGTAATTTCCATGGTTATCAGGCCAGTCATTCACAAGTGGCTCAGAGGGTGGGTTCATGCAACAGCATAGGCCAGGTCAAAAATTTTCAAGCCAGGGGACAGTTCTGGAGGATGAGGAGGACGAGGATAATGAGGAGAAGGAGGAGGAGGAACCGTGTTCACAGCAGGGTGGCACCCACTGCAGCTCGTGGGCATCACTGGAGCATGGCTGGGGGGATACGGAGGACACAGGTGATACACCTCCCACAGAGGACAGCTTTGCCTCTGGGCAGCCTGGCACACATGAGCGACTACATGTTGCAGTGCCTGCTCAACGACAGCTGAGCTGCCCACATTTTAACTTGTGCTGATTACTGGGTGGCCACCCTGCTGGATCCCCGGCACAAGGACAACGTGCCGTCCTTAATTCCCTCACTGGAGTGTGATCGGAATATGTGCGACTACAAGCGATGCAACGCACAAATGAAACCGTGGGCTCAGTGGAAGCACAAGGCAAAGGCATAGGAGGAGGAGGAGGAAGAGGTCACCAATGCAGCTGTGGCACCGCCAGCACCTCAGAAGGCAGGGTTAGCATGGCCAAAATGTGGAAAATCTTTGTCAGCAGCATGCCACCACAAACAGCACCACCAGTCTTAGCAGGAGGCAGCATTTCAGCAACATGGTGGAACAGTATGTGTGCACACGCCTACACATACTGACTGATGGGTCTGCCCCATTCAACTTCTGGGTCTCCAAATTGGCCACATGGCCTGAGCTTGCCCTTTATGTCTTGGAGGTGCTGACCTGCCCTGCAGTCAGTGTATTGTCTGAACGTGTGTTTAGTACAGCAGGGGGCGTTATCACAGACAAGCGCAGCCGCCTGTCCACAGCCAACGTGGACAAGCTAACCTTTATTAAAATAAACCAGGAATGGATCCCACAAGACTTGTCTGTACCTTGTGCAGAATAGACATTTAGACCGGCCTCACACAGCCATTGGTATCCTTGTTTTTTTTTAATATGTCTCAATATTTTGGGGGCTATCCCAATTCTAAAAAAACCCAAACAAACAAAAAACTGTGTTGGCTACCTCCTCCTCCTCTTCCTCCTCCTCCTCCTCCACCACCGCCACTTCCGCCTACACTGCCACGGTCACAGCCTAGTCAACCTCTAGGCTCCTACTCCACATCCACCTCCTCCTCCGATTTTTATTTATTTTTTATGTGATTTTAAGTAATTTCCCTATCCACATTTGTTTGCATGGCACTTGTCCTACTATTACCCCCATTTTGCTTCCTTTTGCAGCTTTCTAGCCCTTTCCATTACTTTTTTTACAGCCATTTTTGTGCCCAAAAGTTCGGGTCACCATTGACTTCAATGGGGTTCGGTGTCTGTGGTCAATTTCGGTACCAAACCCGAACGTTTTCACTCGAACATCCAGGTGTCCGCTCAACTCTAGATGTAATGTATAATGCAACCCTGTGTTAAAATAAAAATTTCAATAAAATATATTGTAACTAAAAATGAATCAGTTATTCTGCTGAATGGCTGCCTAACTCCACAGCTCCTGTGCTAAACGGCTAAAAACGACTGATCCTCGACCGACAACGGGACTTTCAACTACTCCACTTATACCTGATATCTTCTAGCACCCCCAGGAATGTCCAAAAGAAGAAAAGACTTCAAAGCTCCTAGGAAATTGACAGATTTCTATCCAGCTCCAGGCCGCATGGGTACCCAAGATGGCGCTGATCCCACAGCAGGAGAAACAGCCACAATCCTCTCCTCACCCTCGAGGGAACTACATGGATCCTCCACTCCCCCAGGCGCCTCGGGTGAGTTGTCTCCCCCACCCTCCCCTACTACTTCAAGCCCGGCGAAATCCAGACTTAGAACGGAAGATCCTGAAATCGCCCGCTCGATCGTTCCTCCGCTCGTTCTGACTGAAGCATCGATCGGGCACTCGCTCTTTCCCACGAACGAACTGACGCTCCCTTCGTCCCACGCTAATCCAGCCCTGGATGATCTCTCCATGTCTGACGAACCTGTTTCTGAACAGGTCATGAAAAATATGTTGCTATCCTTAAGACACACTCTGCACCTGGACCTTTCATCAGTAATCTCCCCCCTGATGTCCACGGTACAGAAACATGAGCAACGCATCCAGACCATAGAAAAGGCGGTCGGAGAACTTCCAAGAGCCCACAACGATATGGTGGACGCGATCACATCACATGAAGAAGATATTCAACTGATCCATCTCAAATTAGCAGAATTAGAAGATCGCTCACGCAGAAATAATATCAAATTTCAAAATGATCCAACAATCAGATCTGAAAACCTTCCTACAATCTCTAATGCGGGCGTTCATTTCGGATCTGACGGATAGAGAACTGGAAATCGACAGAGCGCACAGACTGCCGAAACCTTCGCATCTCCCCCCGTCCACCCCCAGGGACGTACTGGACCGTATACACTTTTTCCCCACCAAGGAAAGAGTTATGTAGGCAGCGAGGAGGAGTAACAGACTGCCAGACCCCTTTAACGCCATCCAACTATATGCGGATCTGTCTAAAACTACGCTGGAAAATCGACGCCAGTTAGCCACCATAACGAAAGCTCTGCTTAACCACAAGATCCCTTTCAAATGGGGCTTTCCGAACAAGCTCCTGATTACTCACCTTAACAAAACATTTGTAGCACGTACCCTACAAGAGGGCCTTCGTCTCCTGCAAGCGTGGTATATTCTACCACAAGACATGCCCACCGACCAGGACCGCTACAACCCCTCCATGGACACCAACAAGCTGCAACAGGCGGGATGAAGAGATCCAGCCTACCCGGTTGTCCCCACACCAACTGATGCCAAAAGCCCAGGACTCCACTCAGCAGTACCGTTTGCCTGAACTGTTTAGCTTGGTCTCACCCTCCAGTTTTTGTTGGTAGACCTTGCACCCCCATCTGCCCTTTTTTTTGAGCGCAGCAGGAAAACTGCGCCCTGAGACCGGGACCCCTCCCTCACGGTCTCTCCTTTTTTACTCAATACCTGGGTACCAGAATTGTTCCCACTCCACTTAAAAAGAAAAATCTAAAACACATCAGCTACCTGCAACACTAACAGGCTGCACGATGCCACTCAAAATCCTATCTCTGAATGTCATAGGTCTCAACTCCCCGTACAAAAGATCCTTACTAGCTAAAGAAGCGAACAAAGCAAAGGCTGATATAATCATGGCCCAGGAGACCCACTTCTCTGCCCAAAAGACCCTCCAATTTACATTGGCAAACTACAAACAAATCTTTCTGGCCTCCGGAAATAAAAAGAAGAAAGGAGTTCTCATAGCCCTGAGGGACTCCCTAACCATCTCATTGCAACAGACTATGATGGACCCCTTCGGAAGATTCATCATCCTCTCATGTGTATTGAACAATACCCCTTATACCATTGTGAACATATACGGGCCGAATAAACACCCCCTCCGGTTTTTCAAAAAACTTTGCCACAAAATACCCTTAAACACAGCTACTAGGACCATCATAGGAGGAGACTTTAACTTAATAGGGGATCCATCCCTAGACTCCAAGCCCACCACGCGACACCGTAGACCGGCCCTCAACCCACTCATCCGCTCTCTTTGACTGTACGATGTTTGGAGATGCCAACATGGATCAGAAACTGACTTCTTCTTCTCACATTCTCAACTCTCATACTCCCGGATAGACTTTTTTCTCGTTGATAAAAGATCTCTTCAAGAAATACCAGAATCGTCTATTGGCCCCATATCCTGGTCGGACCACTCTCCCATTTCCATCACTGTAGGCCCTCGTTTGAAAACCCTCACGAACTCCTGGAGACTTAACCCCTCACTACTAGCGGACCCTGCCAACATTCGTACCATTAAGGAAGAGCACCAAGTTTTTTTTGAGCTAAACGAAACTCCCAATGTGAACTGTTTTACTCTATGGCTGACTTACAAAGCTTATATGCGAGGAGTTTTAATGAAACTAAGCGCTATTACTAGGAGGCAGAGGAATCAGCAGATTGACGAGGCTCTTACCAAAATTGACCACCTGGAGAAAATAAATAAGCAAAAACCCTCTTCACAAACAACCACAGAACTCAGTATGTAGAGAAACAAGCTTAGATCCACCCTCACCTACAAATATGAAATTGAGCTTAAGAGAAAAAAAGCAAACTACTATGCCCTGAATAACAAACCAAGTGCCCTCCTGGCCCGTTTATCTAAACCCCCAACCTCAAAGGCTAAAATCTCCCTGATCCACCACCCCACAACCCAGAAGCCTTTGACCAACCCACAAGAAATTGCAGACGCCTTTAGCGACTATTACTACACCCTATATAATCTAAAAGAGGACCCACAAACACCGCAACTGACTTTATCCCAGATACAAGAGTTTCTCAACGCAGTAAATCTACCCAAAGTCTCTCCCGAGCAACTAGAGCACTTCTCATCGCTGGAAGTGGAGAAGGCAATCCATTCCCTCCCGGGCAACAAAGCCCCTGGGGAAGATGGATACTGTAATGAATTCTATAAGGAACTTGAGGAGCTCCTATCACCCAAACTGGCTGCCATCTTCAATGCTGCTGCCTCCTCTGCCTCCTACCCTCTTGAAATGTTGAAATCCACCATAGTAACAATACCTAAACCAGGTAAAGATCCAACCACCACTGCTAGATACAGACCAATTTCACTCCTCAACACAGACATCAAACTCTTTGCTAAGATCCTGGCCTCCCGACTTCAACACCTACTCCCCGACCTGATCCACTCGGACCAAGTTGGCTTTGTTCCGAACAGACAAGCCCCCGACGCCACCAGGAGAATGACTAATTTAATCCATCAGATCACAGAAACCCGAATGCCTTCGATGCTCCTATCCCTGGATGCAGAGAAGGTGTTCGACAGGGTCCACTGGGGATTCCTCAGGGAGGTCCTCCTTAAATTTGGTATTGAGGGTAGGTTCTTAGACGCGATTCTGGCCCTGTACTCCAACCCCTCTGCCAGAATTCTGACTGATGGAATGCTCTCCAAACCACTCCAGATCTCTAATGGCACCCGCCAGGGATGCCCCCTATCCCCTATCATCTTTGCCCTCTTAATGGAGCCCCTAGCAACTAAAATAAGACAAGATCAGAATATCCAAGGCATCTCCCCCTCAGGAACAGAAAATAAGATAAGTCTTTTTGCAGATGACACGATACTTATGTTCTCTCAACCAAAACGTTCACTTCCCGCAATTCAGGAAATTCTCCACCAATTCTCCCTGATATCCTACTATAAATTGAACTCAACTAAATCTACCATTCTTCCTCTCAACATTCCTGTCAATTTGGCCGCTCATCTAAAAAGAACATTACCCTATATTTGGTCTGACCAGTCCATTCCCTACCTAGGTATCAGACTAACACCTTCGCCTCACAAATTATTTGAAATTAACTACAAAACATTCCTGAAACAGCTTCCACAACTCCTCAAAGAAGTACGCTCTCAATACTTCTCTATGTTAGGAAGAATCGCTGCATTTAAAATGCTGATTCTGCCCAAGCTACTCTACCTTTTCCGAACTCTCATCATCCCAATCCCCCAGTCCTTCTTTCATACGATACAAAAAATGGTATCGCAGTTCATCTGGGCCAACAAACCCCCTCGAGCTCCCTGCAACACACTCGTGCGCCCCCACTACAAAGGAGGCACTGGCATGCCTCACATCCAATCCTATTTTAAGGCTGCGGCTCTAGATCAAATATACTATTGGTGGCACCCCACCAGCAACAAACCCTGGTCTCTGTTGGAGGCCAACGGTCCCCCTACCAATAAATTAACAAACTCACTCCTACTCATGTCAGCTGGCATAAAATTGCCACAATCGATGCTTCCCCCTACTCTAAAAGCCTCTTTCCAAGCTTGGCAAAGCCTTCCGTCATCTGGGTCTCCCAAGCATCCCCTTCAAAAATATCTCATCCCACTCTCGGCCATAGAAACCTTAATCCCAGATATCTCACTGAGGAGATGGTCTTCCTTGGGTATACATCACATAAAAGACATAAAACCAAATATGTCCCTCAAACCATTTACGACCCTTCACAAGCAATTTAACCTACCACAGACAGAACAGTACAACTACTCCAGAATTGCTCACCTTATGCAAACCTTGAACCTTCCGTCCTCGGCATCCATCCCAGCACCGATCCACTTATTTATATCCCCCAACCCACCCAAAACACAGCATCTCCACAATCTACAACTTCCTCCTAGAGAAGTACTCACAACAGCAACCTCCCTCACAACTGAAATGGGATATAGAACTGAATAGAACCACAACAATAGAACAATGGAACAAATCATACCCATACACCTACAAAGCTTCCCATTGCAGTAATCATTGGGAACTATTTCATAAAACTACTCATAGGTGGTATCTCACTCCTTATAGTCTATCTAAAATATACCCAAACTCCCCAAACACATGTTGGAGGGAATGTGGTTCCATCGGATCCCTTTCCCACATCCTCTGGTCCTGTAGAACTCTAACCACATTCTGGAAACAAATCTTTGCCCTGAATTCATGTATCACACAAAATCCACTACTTCCTAACCCTGAACTTGCAATCCTGCACTTAAACTTAGACAACTTTCCCGGGAAATATAGGACAGTCATAATACACATACTACTGGCCGCCAAATTAAATATTACCAGGAAGTGGAAGTCCCCTGACCCTCCCTCCCTCCAAGCAACAATTGCAGACCTAAATCTGCAATGTGAAATGGAAAAAATGCTAGCAAGGAAAAACCTGTCACTACCTAAATTCCTATCTACTTGGGAGCCTTGGCTCTCCCACCCGAAGTGCACCATCAACGCCTAACTCCCTGGAATTCACTCACCGATACACTGGAACACTGGTACCCCCCCCCCATATCCTTTCCCCCTCCCCCGTCTGGTACTATCCTAAAAGTTTGCATTAACGGCTATAACCCATCAAGTTGTTTGATATATCTATCCCCTTTCCTATACCCCCCCCCCATGGTCACAAGGTCACATAGCCACTCACTTAAGGTCCCTCAATCCGCAACTACCACGTGAA
>BLSH010031381.1:268096-278597 GCA_018402905.1 Glandirana rugosa | reverse complement strand
GGCCCAAGCTCAAACCCCAAGACCATAAACTAAGGTGAACGACTTATCCACGGTTCCCGTCGGTTAGTTGTACACAAAGTGACCAAACAGGAATCTTCGGTAGTGTCGGTACGGATGATTACCGTACCGACACTAACCGGTCACGTAGTACACTGTGTCGGAGATATACCCCGACCTCAGTGACACGACGTACAGTATACGAGAGTCCTATCAAATCCCTCTCCTACGACGACCGAGACACTCCCTGTCTAACGTCTATAATATCTTGTAGAGTAGGACGTAATGACTTGCTAGACTAACACCTGATCCATCTCTATGATCATGACGACGAAACAGCACAGTGACTCCAGCCCCATATAGAGGCTGTGTCACATGATGCACTGGCCAATCACAGCCATGCCATTAGTAGGCATGGCTGTGATGGCTTCTAAGGACAAACCAGTGAAACACATGTTGATTGGCTGCCCTTGGCACCTATTCAGCAAGTGGAATCAAATACCAGAACCCCAAACTCGAACCCGGACTTTTTTTGAAATGTTCGGGTCCGGGTCCCGGACACCCCAACGTTTGGTACAGACCCGAACTTTACAGTCCGGGTTCGCTCAACTCTAATAACGGGTCATATGCCTCCATCCCTATCATTTATGAGGTAAAGAATAAAAGTGGGACTTTATATGAAGTGTGTGCTAGTTTACATACCCTGGCAGAATTATGATTTCTTGACCATTTTTCAGAGAGTATGAATGATAACACAAAAACTTTTCTTTCACTCATGGTTAGTGTTTGGCTGAAGCCATTTATTATCAATCAACTGTGTTTACACTTTTTAAATCATATTGACAACAGAAACTACCCAAATGACCCTGATCAAAAGTTTACATGCCCCAGTTGTTAATACAGTGTATTGCCCCTTTAACATCAATGACAGCTTGAAGTCTTTTGTGGTATTTGTGGATGAGGCTCTTTATCTTCTCAGATGGTAAATCTGCCCATTCCTCTTAGCAAAAAGCCTCCAGTTCCTGGAAAATCTTGGATGAACTGCACGTTTGTGATCTCCCCAGAGTGGCTGAACGATATTGAGCTCAGGAGACTAAGATGGCCACGCCAGGACCTTCACTTTACTCTGCTGTAGCAAATGACAGGTCGACTTGGCCTTGTGTTTTGGATCATTGTCATGTTGGAATGTCCAAGTATGTCCCATGTTCAGCTTCCTGGCTGATGAATGCAAATGTTCCTCCAGTATTTTTTGATAACATACTGCATTCATCTTGCCATCAATTTTGATCAAATTTCCTGTGCCTTTGTAGCTCACACATCCCCAAAAGATCAGCGATCCACCTCCATGTTTTGCGTAGTAATGGCTTTCTTCTGGCGACTTGACCATGCAGCCCATATTTCTTCAAGTGCCTCTTTATTGAAACAGCCACATCACATGTTTTCCGAGAGTCATGTATTTCACCTGAAGTTATTTGTGGATTTTTCTTTGCATCCCGAATAATTTTCCTGGCAGTTGTGGCTGAAATTTTAGTTAGTCTACCTGACCGTGGTTTGGTTTCAACAGACGTCCTCATTTTCCAATTCTTGATTAGAGTTTGAACACTGCTGATTGGCATTCTCAATTACTTGGATATCTTTTTATTTATTTTTTTTTTTTCCAAAAATTTTTTTATTGAAGGATACACAGATACAGTGTGAAAAAAAAAGGGATTCACATGTGTCATTTTTTTTGTAACATATAACACAGGTGCGACAATTTAAATGCACAATATATCAAGATCAAGTGTATTCCATGTCTTCTTTGCGTATAACTGTCACTGCTCCCATTTCGTTTATGTATAAATCAACATCACACACATCTCCAGATTGGTAAGTGGAGACCTGTGGGACACATTTACTGTGGGGGCAGAAGATAGAGAGGGAGCTAATGGTATATGTATAGAAGTGGGTGGAGTAATCGTGATTCTCTTAGGTCATAAGTTCCGCTAAGGCTAATTTATTGCATACGTTGATACACATAGGAGATGTAGCGCAGTTATGGGTATAGTGTGTACCTTTGGTGGGTTCTGTATCTCGTGACTGTAATTTGTGACTTGATTCCGCTCTTTTATCCTTCCTAACCCCCTCATGCGACCAGCGCTTTCGGGTGGTGTGTCAGGAAGGATGAGAGCATAGAAGGGGGGGTAAGCAGGGGATATCATTTTATATCCGTTTCCTGTGTTATACAGTTCAACTACCTTTTCCTGCAGATCCTTTGACAATTATTTTGCTTTCCCCATGACTCAGAATCCAGAAACATCAGTGCAGCACTGGATGAAAGATGCAAGGGTCTGTCAGGAGTCCAGAAACCCAATGACCTTTTATACACACACACTAATTACAAGCAAACAGATCACATGTGAGGATGGTTACCTTTAATAGCCATTCAAGCCCCTTTGTGTCAACTTGTGTGCATGTTATCAGGCCAAAATCAACAGGGCATGTAAACTTTTGATCAGGGTCATTTCGGTAGTTTCTGTTGTCATTATGATTTAAAAAGAGTTAACACAGTTGACTGATAATAAATGGCTTCAGCCAAACACTTACCATGAGTGAAATAAATGTTTTTGTGCTATCGTTCATATTCTCTGAAAAATGGCCAAGAAATCATAAATTCTGCCAGGGTATGTAAACTTATGAGCACAACTGTATATATACAGTACACAACAGTTGCACAAACTTGCAGAAATATAAAGTATTGATTAATACATATAATTATATCTATTGTCTAGATTCATATATATACAGTACATAACACTTGCACAAAGATGAAAAAATCCAGTAAATAAACATTCCAATTCCTTCTTTTCTGCACCTGTCAGCTCTAGGTGGATAAGCTGCTTTTCCTTTTTTTTTCCACTCTGACAGCTGCACTTCTATCCACTCCTACTGTGTACATTGGGGTACATGGTAGACACATATAACAATGCACTTATGTATTTTTCCCTGAAGTCCCTCAGTTGGATTGGCCCCTATCCCAATTTCCCCTCCTTGTGGATGTTTATCTGCCTTGGGGATGGTTCTGTGTGGGTTTCGTGCAGCGGGGCATGCCACCACAGTTTCTGGTAACAATGTTTTTCCTGGGGGCCCCTGGGCTTCGGCGGCATACTACCGACAAACAGCTAGTTTTGTAAGTATAAGCATATTTTTAGGAGGGTTAACACCCCACCCTTCAGTTTCCCTTTGTATATGGTAGATTATTGAGTTATTCATGTACTTTATTGCAGATAGGAAGTACGGCTTGCTCCTAATGAGCGGTTTTAAGCCGCAAAACGCAGAGCTTACAGATGCCATATTCAATACTTACCAGTATACCTTCATATGGGCTTATATCACATGGTTCATGTATCTATTGATCTTTACCCAATTTTCTGCAATCATGTCATTTTTTTTCTCATCTTTGATAGGGACTAGAGGTCCTTGGCCATATAGGTATCATGCTTCAACATATGGTTGTATATGTGTGTGTATATGTATATATATATATATATATATATATATATATATATATAGTCGAATAGCGGAATGTATCTAGCCAAGCAGCCAGACTTCTGTCTGCCTAATTTATTGATCACGTGATCCGATACTGCATGCTGAGATGCTGCTGAAGCTGTTGTGAACCAAAAGGAATGTGTGGAGTACTGGCCGGGATCAAGGCCAAGGTTGGACAGTAAGATTCTGACGAGGCCTGATGAATTGGTTGCCACTTGATGGGCTGATATGGAAAGGCAATAATGGGCTAGAGATGGAGTGACTGGGTAGGTGAGTCAGCAGCTGGTCAAGCACCGCAACTGGGTACCAGGAGTTTATAGTCTGGAAGAGGCTGATGTCGACCCCGGGTTGGATCTGATTTGTCTGGAGACTTCTAGGTGACGGACGTAAAGGTTTTGGAAGCTAGTTAAGTGGTGTTTGTATGATACCTGGCTGCTAGCGCCACTGAGGGTGAATTTGTTAGGTCACAAAAAAAAAAAATAGGCTAGGTAGATGGCCACTTGAATGACTGGGCTGGACCCTGAAAAGGGATTGTGCGAGGACTTTACACATGTCTCTAAAGATGGTGCTCTTAACGGGCAAGCATTTGCCATTGGCCATTTCAATCCATGGTTAGCTGTGTCCAAGGAGGCATAGGTGTGGGGTGTTGGGTCAGTTCCAGGATACTGCTGAAAAATGAGCCAAAATTGAAATTTGATAACACATCCGCTGCAATTTGCTTTTGCTTTGGATATGTGTACAGGGTATATTGAATGGGGAGCGACTTGAATCTACTTTTGTTTACGTTTTTGGCCATAGCCTGATTGTTAGTAGTGAAGACCATGGTTTGTACTTTCCAAGTGTGTCCCTAGACTTGAGCAGCTGCCACGATTGGGTATAGCTTGAGCAGTCAAGAAACCTGGAATTAACAGGATTTCTGGCGGCCAAGGACCTGCGAACCAGTGATGGCCAAAAAATTGCAGCCAAGCCTGTAGAAGCTGCAGTATCTGTGACTACCTGTGGTGATGCACCTGATGCCGCAGGGGGATAACCTTAATATGCCGTTCCAATTTGTGAGGAACTCATCCCACATTGCCAAGTCGGCTATGGCTGTCGGGTCTAACCAAATGATTTGGTCAGCACCTTGTACCTGAGTAAGGAAAACTAGGAGCCATGAAATAAAAGAGCGGCCTTGAGGAATAATTAGTATCGCAAAATTGAGCGTCCCTAGCAAAATCTGCATCTGTTTCCTAGTACCCCCTGTGAGAATGTAAAGTCATGAACGACTGACCTGATATGGGCTAGTTTGTCGGGAGGCAGGCTGGCTTGCATGGCACGTGTGTCCAAAGTGATACCTAAGAAGGGGATGGCTTGTGCCGGGCTTTCCACTTTGTGTTCGGCTATGGGAATGTTGAAGTTGTTGAACACCACTCTTAACCTATCAAGGTTTACCGGTGATATGTCTGGTCGCTTGATGAGTAAAAAATTATCTAGGTAATGGATAACCATCTGACACTGGGCTCGGTGTGACAGGCTCTGCGAAAAAGACTGCTTGGATAGCTTCGTCGTCTGATGTATATTTCAAGGAAAATTCCTTGGAAGGAATCAGGGAATTCAAGATCGGAATGTGCAAAGAATGAGGTGCAGAAAAAATCGTGCACTAACTGAAATTTATTGAAGAACTTGCCCTTGACAAGCCCAATAGGGTTGAGTCTCCAGGTTTGGAAGGTTACTGGGGGAATGGGCCAATCACAGATCCTTTGTCTAGTTTGGCCTGTAGCAGGGTATTGATGGCCAGTTCGTCGACAGTTGCCAACTGGAGGTTTTTTGCACTAGTGAGTGGAGAGAGGTAGAGTGATGAGGCCAGTGTGGAATCCTGAGGTGGCAAGAGGGGGTTGAAGGGGTGTCTTGTGGCCACATTTGCACACCGGTTTGCAGTGTGGCAAATTGGCTGGCAGACTGCACAGAGCGGGGAGCGTAGGCCAGTGAAGTGGCAACAAAAGAGTTCCGTGTCGGTGACACTCAAGTCGGTCTTGAGACAAAACAAGGGGGTGTGTGTCAAAAGGGGGTGTGGAAGAGGAAAAAGGAATGGAGTGGGATACAGGAATTCAAGAATGAGGAAAGAGAAGCATAGGAACGAAATTACAGTCATAGATAGAGCCGACTGTGTTCTACGGTGATAGAACACTGTATAGTGGAAATTTAGAAAACTCAAGAGTGCGTGGCACCTGAGGTGAGCCAGGAGGTGACTGGCCAGGTAACCGATAGCTCAGATGCCTGTCTGTGCTAAGCACCAACGTGTGGACCAGAGCTCCAGAGCGTACTGGGGCAAGCAGCTAGAGTCTGGTATGGCATGTAAGAATGTTTCGGTCTGTAGATTTATGATGCATGCTCAGTCTGCTTAACTCTTGCAATGTCAGAAAGTTGATGTTCAGCGACCTTGTCTGTGAGGTGGAGAGTCGGTCTCTGAAAAGAGAGTGTAATGCATAGACATATGTGACAGTAACTAACGCCCAACCTTAGTATCCCGAATGATGTATGTAAAATCGAAGATTTAATGACAGAGTGCTGCAGAATAATGTGACAGAAAAGACCTGTGAACTACACCTGACTAATGCTCTATCATTAAGGTCCTGGTATGGATTGAACCTGTAGTAGGGGGTGACATGAGTGAAAAATGTATATCTTTTATTTTCCTACATGGGCTATCCCACCCTTGTTATGCGGGTGGCCATGATGAAGAAGTGATCAATATGTTGGGAGGGTTTTTTTTGGGGGGGGTAAAACGTCCAACCTGATGGAGGATGGGACCTGAACTCGACTGACCTAAGGAGAAATGACAGAGAAAACGATCAGTGGCCCATATGTTAATGCCACTGGAGATGAGTGGCTAATTAAGTGCCACTAAAATGGTGTGTGGCTGATTGTGTGCCACTGATAATGTGCTTGTAATGGGGTTATGTTTGTCCTTGCTCGCAGCGATTGCGAGGGATTGGTATTGATGCGTGCTCACAGCGATTGCAAGGAGTTTATGTAAATACATGCTTGCAGCGATTGCAAGTGTGTGTGCGTGCAGTGATTGCGAGGGATTGTGTAGATGCGTGCTCGCATCGATTGCAAGGAGTCGTGTAACTACGTTTTTGCAGTGATTGCAAGAAGTTTAGTATGCGTGCCCGTAGTGATTGAGAGGGATTTGTGTTAATGCGTGTTTGCAGCAATTGCAAGGAGTTTATGCAATGCATATTGCAGCGATTGCAAGAAGTTTAACATGTGTGCTCAAAGTGTTTGCTAGAGATTGTGTAGATGCATGCTCGCAGCGATTGCGAGGAGTTTAAGTAAATATGTTTTTGCAGTGATTTTCAAGAATTTTAGTTTATGCGTGCTCGTAGCGATTGCGAGGAATTTACGTAAATGCACGCATGGAGTGATTGTTTGCAGTGATTGTGAGGGGTTTGCGATGGTGCGTGCTCGCATCTATAGCAAGGAGTTACAAAAATATGTGGTTGCAGCAATTGCAAGAAGTTCAAGTTGGAAATGCATGCTTGCAGCGTTGCAGGGAGTGTCAAAAATGCATGCTTGCAGCAATTTGCAAGATGTTGAGTTAACCATACTTACGGTGTTTGTAAGAAGTTGGTGTTTGTACATGCTGGCAGAGATCGCAAGTGGTTTGTGCAGTTACGTGATCACAGAGTTTGCTATGAGTTTAAATGACAACACGTGCTTGCAGCAATCACAATGCCTGCTTGCTGTAATGTATGGCGTAACAAGTACCTGTGCTTGCAGTGATTGCAAGACGTGGTGCTCGAATGCATGTTTGCTGCGAGTGACTTGTGCGTGCTCGCAGGGACTGCCAGAAAGTTTGAGCTGGCAGTGTTTTTTTTAAGGTGTTGTTCTTTCTGTGCTTGCAGTGATCGCAAGGTGTAGTGCAATCGAAGGCATGCTTGCAAGAGCCTGTACTGATGAATTTGCAGCTATTGCAAAATTGACCTATAGATAGGGGAAGGATGAAGATAGTAAAAAATAGAAAGGGGAGTGTATTGTGGCCGAACTAACCATAACTGTGCTTGGCGTGGAACTTGAACCGATGCCATGGATCTATACGAACCAGTAGTAAGGAAGAGACACGAACCGATACGAATCTGTAGTGGGCGTTAGCAAGATTTGGGCCGACTTAAATTACATGTGAACTGATTTGCTTCAATGCGAATGTGTGGTAGGAAATAACATGAGCTGATGCAAATCGGTAGATAAATTGACGCTAACTAGCGGCATGACACAAACCATTTCGAAACGGCAGAGCACTAACATAATTAATGCAAATCGGTAGTAGGAAATGACATGACCAAATGCGAATCAGTAGTGGAACTGACATGAGCCAATGCGACTCAGTAGTAGGAACTGACATGAACCGATGCGACTCGGTAGTAGGAACTGACATGAACCGATGTGATTCGGTAGTAGGAACTGACATGAAGCGCTGCGACTTGGTAGTGGAATGACATGAACCAAAATAAGTCGGTAATAGGAAATTACATGAACCGACGTGAGTCGGTAGTAGGAACTAACCTGAACCGATGCTACTCGGGAGTAGGAACAGACATGAACCGATGCGACTCGGTCGTGGAATGACATGAACTAACATGAGTCGGTAATATGAAATGACATTAACCGGCGTGAGTCGGTAGTAGGAAGTGACGTGAACTGATGCGAATCGGTAGTAGAAAATAACATGAATCACCGAGAATCGATAGTGGAACAACATGAACCGACATGCGTCAGTAGTAGGAACTGACATGAACCGATGCAAATCGGTAATAAGGAATGACGTGAATCAATGCAATTTGGTAGTGAAAAAAGGGTATGAACTGAGGCGAGTCTGTAGGAAGGGTAACCGATCGAGAAGATAACATGGACCGGGTAAACAACATGACCGGTACAAATCTGTAACTAGGTAAAAATTGGACTGTGGTAAGTATCTGATATGGATCGTTTGTGGGGTAGGACATGCACCGATGCAAATCGGTAGTCAGGGAAATGACCTGAACAGAGTAATGACATGAACCTTCACCAAGATGCTTAAATTGTGCCTAGATATAAACAGATATCCAGTGACTTTTCATCAGTGGTGCCACTTCTAGGTGCTCAAGCCTCTCACCTGAAGTGTGCTGGATATAAAGCACGTAAAGGTTTCTTTGTGTGGTGAGGAGCAGGATCCACCACTAGGGGTCCTCTGTCTCCTATTGCCTCCTCTTGCTTCGTTTTCTACACATATGTGCTCCGTGATAACTGCTATCCCACTGGAACAGTCTCAGGGACGTGTATATCTAGGCACAATTTAAGCATCTTGGTGAAGGCACAAGTAATACTAGAAGAAAATCACAGCTTGAAGAATTTTTTATCAATATTAATTTGAATGTTTGGAGCCCACCTTACATTACCCACCCAGTTTGGACTTTAATAGACATTTGTATATTCATTTTAATATTTGCTATATGGTTTTATATGAATTATTGCCTGTTTGATTTATGTGACACCTGTGAGTCCAGCCTTGAGACACACAGTGGATATAACATCACATATAAGGTTCATGTAAAACATCAGGAATCTGCATTCCAGTAAGCATTTACCCGCGTTATGCAATTATTGGTATTACGTTTCATAATGTGCGGTTGTTAGCGCTCCACTGTTTTTTGCTAAAATTTATGTGATGTTACGGATTAACATTTAAGTTGAGCAGCTGACAAATATTAGCTATTAGAGTTGAGCGAACACCTGGACGTTCGAGTTCTGAGGGTCCGAACGAACTTTGGGAAAAAGTCCGGGTTCGGCCCGAACGTTATCCTGGACCCCGAACCCCATTGAAGTCAATGGGGACCCGAACTTTTAGGCACAAAAATGGCTGTAACAAAGTCCTGGAAAGCCCTAGAGGGCTGCAAAAGGAAGTAAAATGGGGGTAAGAGTAGGGCAAGTGCCCTACAAAAAAATGAGGACAGGGAAAATAAATTAAAATCAAATAAACTAGGAGATGATTTTTGAACAATAATGTGTCACTTACAGCTGCAGCTAGAACTTCTCCCTTTAGAACTAGGAGATGATTTTTGAACAATAATCTGTCCCTCTAAGCAGAAGCCTCTACCTAGTGCAGCCAGAATGCTCAAAGCAGCAGTATGTGAAATCTCAAATTACTCCCACAATCTGATTTTTGTGTACGATCCCACAATCTGATTGTTGTGTACGATCGTAGCGATCGTTGTGTTATTCAGAGTTTGATCTGCAATCTGTTACTCAAAGCAGCAGTATGTGAAATCTCAAATTTCTGCAATCTGTCCCTCAGAGCAACAGTAGTAGTAATCTCAGGATGCAGGATCAGATGTTAAAATGTCTGCAATCTGTCCCTCACAAAAACGCCGGCAGCATCCTCTCCCTACACTAACCAAAGAGCATATGACATGCAGCACTGTGACTCCAGCCTCATATAGAGGCTGGGTCACATGATGCACTGGCCAATCACAGCCATGCCATAAGTAGGCATGGCTGTGATGGCTTCTAAGGGCAAACCAGTGAAACGCTTGTTGATTGGCTGCCCTGCAGCTATTCACCATGCGTGATCAACTACCAGAACCCAGAACCCGAACCCGAACGTTTTTTGAAACCTCCGTGTTCGGGTCCGGATCCCGGACACCCCAAAGTTCGGTACGGACCCGAACGTTACAGTCCGGATTCGCTCAACACTATTAGCTATCATACTGTGTTAGAGATACTGTGGGAGCGCAGAAGTGCATACATTAGAATATACATCTACTATGCCTGTGCTGTATGCTGTCGGGACACAACCGACAACAACTTGGAGGCAGCTAAGTAAAAAAGGTGATGCAGGATAGGAAACGTTACGATTTGTAACATAGCGTATGAACTGAAAAAGTTCAAATCCTACCTGCAACAGCGAGCGAGAACCGCCGCCGAAGACCACGAACTGAGAAGCTGCAACACACTG
>BLSH010031381.1:243335-255230 GCA_018402905.1 Glandirana rugosa | reverse complement strand
ACAGGATGTTTCTTTATGGAAGAAACTTTCCCTATAGAACTTGGAGATAATTTTAGAACAATAATATGGCTCTCTATGCGGCTGGAAGAAAATTTCCCTATAGAACTTGGAGATGATTTTAAATCATAATTTCTTGCACAATAATAAAAAAAACAGTGTTGGCTACCTCCTCCTCCTCCACCGCCACTTTCACCGCCTCCTCAACCTCCAACTCCTCATCCACCTCCATTTTTGTTTTTTTTATGTGATTTTAGCTTACAAAATAATTTTAAGATATTTTCCTATCCCCATTTCTTTGTAGGACACTTGTCCGACTCTTACCCCCATTTTCCTTCCTTTTGCAGACCTCTAGGACTTGCCAGGACTTTGTTACAGCCATTTTTGTGCCTAAAAGTTCGGGTCCCTATTGATTTCAATGGGGTTCGGGGTCCGGGACTTTTTCCCCAAGTTCGGCTGAACCTGCAGAACCCGAACTTCCAGAGGTTCGATCAACTCTAATCAAGAGTATATAACAACCAATGCATCAGTAAAGCTTTGCATTATGTAAAATTCCATCCATTTAGGTATCATTCAGATGGCAACAAGAGAACCTCAATACATTTCAACTAATAGAGTTGGAAAGGTATATGTTCTTGAATGTAAATATATGTAAGTATCCATTCTACACCAAGTTCATAGTTATACAAAAAAAGAAAAAAAAAACACAAAACCTATTCATTTATAAAGAAATTACTTACCCATATGATGATAATAAGAAATAATGACCTATCAGAAATTAAATCAAATAGCAAATAAATCAATCAATGAGGCACTCTGGATCATGGAAAAAGTTCATTAGCACTTCATTAGTCTTACTGGGCAGGTTAGATCAGCTAACTCTGAGACTTACCCCTTAATTAGAATGTCTGACTCATAAGCCTCGTACACACGGGACGACGATCGTACTTACGAATCGTATGTTGGATAATGTAACTTGCATACTGACTGCACTACACGATCGTACGACCACAGAAAGAACGTTCAGGTGCATGTAATTAGCATTCGGCCGTTCCTGACTTCTGAGCATGTGTGTTTTTCACAATACAACTTGTTGTACCAACTGCTCTGTACACACGATACAATGGTCGTATGATCGCTTGTTGGTACGACCAAGTTTTCTAGTCTGCTCATACGACTCCCCTTGTACGACCGTCATATGTCGGCTGTTGTAATCGCGCATACGAATGATCGATTTTGCATACAACGGTCGTTCATACTACCTGTTGTATACGATCATCGTCCCGTGTGTACGAGGCTTTACACATCCAGTGTTGTCCCTGTGTTGGATCAGCTGCTACCATCAAGACAAACCTTGGCGCTCTCGATTCTATCACCAATTTGTATAAGGTAGATGTTTTTTTTTCATGGTCCAGAGTCCCTCATGGATTGATGTTTTTGCTATTTGTTCAAATTTCTGATAGTTTATTATTCCTTATCATCATTGAGGAGTTAGTTGAGCCTTGTCACCCTTGTATCCTAACTGGTTTCCTGTCTCTCACTTGGACATGCAATCCTCTATTGGTTTTATTAATGCATCTTGAGGTAAGGGTAAGTAATTTATTTACTGTATATATTATGTTTTGTGTTATTCAGGGGAGACAAAAAAGCTCATTTTTATCTGGTCTCTGGTCATCTGGATGTTCCAGCGGTAATTCTTTTTCATGTCAGGTGGCCATTGTACCTTACACAAGTAGAATGTGAGGATCCACCTTCCAACACAACCAGCATGTAGAGATCCACGATGACCATAGACCAGATAAATAGGAACTGTGTGTGGGATGCACACTATTGGTTTTTGTCTCCCCTGAATAGTCATTAGTGGTGGATAAAAAAGGCTCTTGTGACCTTCCATAATTAGAGGGTCTATACTCTGGGGTAAGAGTACATCTTAACCTCTGTGTCAGTGGTGTGTCACATGGTAGAGGATTTTATTCTGAATTTGCATGTACACACTCGGATGATGTGTTTTTCATCATGGCTAATCAATAAGCCATTTTGTTTATGGCTTTAGAGACTTTATATATTGCTAACAATAATTTTTATAGTTTTTATTTTTTGAGCTATGTGACTTTTTAGCTCCATTTGGTGCAACATATTTGCCCTTTCCCACTGTTTTGTTGTGTTTATTTTTCTCAATTTTATGTTGCAGCTTTTTGTATCGTATATTTGAGCACACCTTACATGAGTGCAGTATTACTTATATAGTGTATGGATATATCAGTGCCTTACTGTATATTTAATACAGTATATATCAGTGCATTACTGCATGTTTAAAGCAGAATATTTCAGTGCATTAATGCATGTTTAACACAGTATATTTAAATGTGTTACTGCACGTTTAACGCAGTATATTTGAGTGTGTTACTGCATGTTTAATGCGTATATTGGAGTGCTTTACTGCACAATTTAATGCAGTATATATCACCGCATTACTGTATGATTAACGCAGTATGTTCCAGTGTATTATTGTATGTTTAAAGTAGTATATTTGAGTGTATTACTGTACGTTTAAAGCAGTATATATCAGTGCATTACTGCTCGTTGAATGCAGTATATATCAGTGTGTTACTGCACGTTTAACACAGTATATATCAGTGCATTACTGCACGTTTAACGCAGTAAATTTGAGTGTGTTACTGCACATTTAATGCAGTATATTTCAGTGTGTTAGTGCAGATTTACTGCAGTATATTGTGTCAGTGGCCCATTGTCGCAATATTCACCTATCATACTGCCCACCCACCTCCTGTACCACTACCCTCCATTTTTCCCCCTCGTCACACTGCCCCTTCTGTCATATTTATCCCTTTCCTGTCACACTACCCCATCATACTGCCCCCTTTTTTTACACAGCCCTCCGTCATTACACTGCCACCCTCTTATCACACTGTTTCCCTCTTATCACACTGCCCCACCCTCCTGTCATACTTCCCAAGTTACGGCAACCCCCAAAAAATGGGACTAAATTAGAGGTTATCCCAACATCCCTAAGAAATTACAAGTTACGGCAACCCCCCAAAAATGGGACTTTTAAGGGGAAAGTACAAAGTATAATAAAATATAAATGTTTTTATTAGAGTTGATCTAAAATATTGATACAAAAGGAAGGAGTTCACATAATGGAAGATATGTACTTTCACAAAAAACAGCGATTAAATGATGCAACTAGGCAAGACATTAAAATGGATATAGACCACAGGACTCTGTCTTGGACATACAGAGGATACCCAACTCATTTCAAGTTAATGGTACAGTACTCTTCATCAGGGGTATGTGGCATATACAGATACTGATCTCTGTATTAAAGAGAGACATAATTAGCACTCTTTACAATATAAACATTCACATAGTGTGTCCATGTCTTGTTGTAGAAGCAATTTCCGGCTCTCCTTTTCATTGCCAGGAGGCGTGCGCACACCGGGTCTCCTAGGCAACGTATGTGCCGTGGGAATATGACGCGAGGTCGGCCATCTGCACCGGCACTCCTGGGGTTGGCTCTGGCTTGGTCCTGGAGACGTTCGGCCACCATTGCCACAGGATGGGCATCAGCTCACCTTCCCCCAACAGATGCCCATAAGCTTATGGGTCAGGGGGTGTGACCACTCGCCATCAGCTCGGGGGGCACTCGCTCACACCTGGGCTTCGGATTCACATGACTTCAGGCCAATCACCTCAAGCCATGTGGGGTACTTATACCCTGACATTGGCTGGAAAATGGACTGCTTTTTAGATGACTCCAGACCTAACACTGCAGAGGATGAAGTATGAGCCATTACCACACTAACCAATATGAAAATGAATGCTTCTCAGGGGGTCTGGGTGGCTATGTTGCCCCCTATGACCACCCTAAATGAAATGAGACTATAGGCATATTTTTTGAGCTAAGCTTGCTAGTTATCTGGTACACACATATGCATGTATGTTCTTTATGCCCTTTAGATACCCACATGCATAAGGCATTTCTAAGATGCAATTACTCTGCCTCTACATCTCCTGAGGATATTATAAATTTATAGGAGTGAATGTAGAATTTGCCACCCACCTCCACGGCTATATGCTGAAGTGTATGGTAAGTTCTTAAGGACTATACCAGGGATATACAATTAGCAGACATCCAGCTGTTGCAAAACTACAAGTCCCATCATGCCTTTGATTTGTAGTTCTACAACATCTGGAGGTTGGCTAATTGCATATCCCTGGACTATACGCTACACTAGTATGCCTAGAACATGTCACTAATGACATGGATACACATAGGAATATGTGCATACATAGCCTCAAAAGGGCATGCCTCACTCCCTTGTTTCTGGTTTGTGTTGTCTTTTTCTATCAACAGCTTTAAACCTATATTACAACCCATGCAGTCTGTATCTGGAGCCATCTATCACCGTTGTTCACCACAACTGTAACACAGGTGGGATATTTTCCCTACATTTTTTCTTGTCAAAGAATTTTATTGAAGCTTACAGGAAAAGGTTACAAACAGGGTGTGCGATGCACACCTAAGTGGTATAGAGCTATACATACAGCAGCTCTAAACAATGCAGATTATGCTAGGCGTGGATATAGAGTGTGTACTTAATTTAGTCGATAAGCTTGACTAAGTACAGAGATTATGTATTGTATGTTAAGTACTAGATCGGGGAGGTCCGGACTGGAATCTCGGGCACCCCTATTGGGATCTGACTGTGCCCAAGATGGGAGTCACGGTCAGAAGCATTTACCGGCTTAGAGTGTAGCTTCTGTCTATATCCACTTAATCATTAGGAAATAACAGGTCAAAACAACATAGTAGGGCATAGTGCAGCATGCTAGTTCTGTGTAAATATATTCTATAAGAAAGAAAGGAAGGTGATCTTGTAATGGTCAGATGTATAGTGGGATAGAGACATAGGGAGATAGGATAGAATTAGAAGAGTCAGAGAAATGTAGGAAAGGAGGAGAGAGAGAACGTAGAAGTCCACCTGGGGGTCCCAGCGCCCCACTCCATGCCAGATGTTGAGATCTGTAGGGATAAATGGGGTATGTCACCAGGGAAGGAGGGTCTCAAGATCGAAGGTGGGCGGAAGGAAGTGTTTAATCCATGGTGTCCAGATTTGTTCAAAATTGGAGGGCCTATCTTTATCTAATTCTTCCATTTTGGCGTGGAGGAGGAATTTGGTCATTCTAGTTTTAGTTTTGGCTATGGATATAGTGGTTTTTTCCATGCTTTGGCTATGGTTTGTCTGGCTGCTGTTAAGAGAGATAAAAAGAGTTTAAACTGCCTGCGTGTTAGCATTTCAGGTTTTAAGCTTAAGAGGGCCAGGGCTGGGTCTGGAGGTATATGTTCCTCAAATAGCTGGGAAGCTATCTTAAATAGTTCAGTCCAAAATGTTTGCGCTATAGGGCACTGCCACCAGATATGGAAGTGGGTGCCCGACTCAGAACATCCTCGGAAGCACTGGGAGGAATAAGAAGGTACATACTTTGCTATCCTCGCGGGGACTAAGTACCAGCGGGATAGTAGTTTGTAATTGGTTTCAACCGCCTGTACACACAGTGAGGAACTTTTAGTGGCTGTCCATATAGCGGACCAGTCTTTTGAATCAAATTGGCGGTCTAGGTCTTGTTCCCATTTGGGTGCATATGAGGGACCTTCCAAGTCGGGACTACATGTAAGATGATTGTAGAGTTTTGATTTTAGGCCTTTTGCGTGGGGGTCACGTCTGCAGAAATTTTCGAACTCGGTTGTCTGGTTGAGATGAGTGTTATTGGTGGTCTGGGATGTGTAAAAGTTTTTCATTTGGAGAAATCTAAAGATTTTTGAGGGAGGAAGATGGTGTGATTCTTGGAGAGATGAGAAGGGGAGTATCGTGGTGGCATTTACTAAATGGTACAATCTCAATAATCCTAGGGAAGACCAAACACGGAAGGCCTGTGGAGAATGCCAGGCTGGATAGAAAGCTGGGTTTTTAAGAAAGGATAGGAGGGGGTTATGGGGTGACTGAAGCTTAAATTTGTGCTTCAGTGTGTCCCAGATGTTTAGAGAATGTTTGGTTATCGGATTTTGTAGATTTCCACTGTCTTTTTTGGTTAGCCATAACAGGTTGGCTGTTGAGAGGGGGTCTAGGTCTACTGCTTCTGTTGCAACCCAGAGAGGAGTTTCTTTAGTTGAATGGTATTTAGGCAGAATGGCTAATTGTGCGGCTCTGAAGTAGTTGAGGAAATTAGGCATTCCCAGTCCCCCTTGGAGTTTAGGAAGAAATAGCGTTCGTTTGGGGACCCTGGGTCTTGTAGCTCCCCAGACGAATTTAAACGTACGTTGTTGTAGTATACGAAAATAGTATGACGGGATTTGGATAGGGAGTACTCTGAAGAAGTAAAGTAGCTTGGGTAAGACGGACATTTTAATTATTGTAATTTTACCTAACCAAGAGGTGGGGAGATGTGCCCATTGGTCTAGTAGGGTTGTGATTTGTCTTAGTAGGGGAGGATAGTTGGCTGAGAAGATTTGGGAGTAATCTGCTGTTAATTTGATCCCCAGGTAGGTTAGGGAGGAGGTGACCCATGGGAATGGTAATGTCCTTTGAACGGTGGAAAGTTCTGCTTGGGGTATAGAGATGTTTAAAGCTTGGGATTTCTTGGTATTGACTGTTAGGCCTGACACCTTTGTGAATTTACTAAATAGAGGTAGAAGGTTGGGGCCTGATACTAGTGGGGCAGATAGAAAGAGTAATATGTCATCTGCAAACAAGCAGATTTTATAGGTATATCCTCCAAGGTCTATGCCGGTGATAGTTGGATTCTCTCTGATCAGTTGTGCAAAAGGTTCAATGGCAAGTGCAAAGAGTAAGGGGGATAGCGGGCATCCCTGCCTTGTTCCTCTTTCTATCGCGAACGGGGCGGATTTATATCCCGCGTATTTTGCATAGGCCTGGGGCTTGTTGTATAGGGCCATAATCCATTTGATAAAGCAGGGTTCAAAACCCCATTTCTGTAAGATATATTGTAAGTATGGCCATGATACTGTATCAAAGGCTTTTTCTATATAAAGCGATAAAAAGCAGGCCTGAATGAGGCGAGATTTGGCCGCTTGAGAAATTAAGGTTGCATGGTGTATATTGTCGCCGGCTTGGCGAAGGGGAATGAAACCTACCTGATCACAATGGATAAGTTTACCTATTACACTGTTAAGGCGTGTGGAGAGAATCTTAGCTAGGATTTTGATGTCTATATTTAGAAGCGAGAACGTGCGGTCCCGTGCGAGAACGTGCGGTCCCGGAGTATGGAATTAAGGGCTTTAGTAAGTACCGGGGTTAACAGTTCAGCAAATGTTTTATAGAAGAGGGCGGGGTATCCATCTGGGCCTGGACGTTTGTTGATTTTGAGCTGTTTGATAGCTTGCAATACTTCTTCAGGATTAATAGTGCTATCTAGACTCTCTAGGTCCGGGGTTGCTAATTGGGGGAGTTTGATTTGGTTAAATAAGGTGTCAGCTTCCGATCTGTCAAACTGTTGGTTAGCTTTGTACAGGGTGGATAGGTGGGATCGGAACTTCTGTGTTATCTTGAGTGGGTTACTTGTTAGTATATTGTTGGAAGTTTTAAGACGTATGGGTTTGTTAGGTCTATTAATAGAGTTTAGAGAGCGCGCAAGAAGCGTGTCTGGCTTATTAGCCTTCATGTAGTATACATGTCGCGACCTACGGAGGGTTTTTTCTGAATTTTCGGTTAGGAAAAGATCAAATTCTAGACGGGCTTTATCTAGTCTGGCTCTAGTGGTGGGGTTAGGGTTTTTGGTGAAGTCTGAATTGCTTGCGTAGAGCTCTGTTTCAAGTTTGTGGGCCAAGTTTTTGTGTTCTCTGTAAAAGATTGCCGATTGGCGCTGCAGTTCGCCTCGGAGAGTTGGTTTGAGGGCTTCCCAGAGGGAGAGAGGGGAGATGTCTGGGGTATCGTTAAGCTCTATGTAGTTCTTAATTGCCTGTTGTATCAGAAGGGGATGTGAGGGGTGTTTTATTAGGTGTTCAGGGAGATACCGTGTACGGTCTTGTGCTCTGGGGATGGGTGATGCTAAGGTGGTAATGACAGCATTGTGATCGGACCAGGGGATAGGTTGAATTTTGGAGGATAGGAGTTCAGGGGTTAATCCTATAGATATAAAAATATGGTCTATTCTGGTTGAGATTTTGTGGGGGAACGAGTAGTGGGTATATCCTTTTTTTTGGTGTTGCATTCTCGCCATGAGTCAACTAGATTATATTTCATTAGTAATTGGGGGAGTTGTTGTTTCTCTGGGGATGTAGGGAGATTTATCCAGATATGGGAGAAGCACCTGGTTAGAGTCTCCACATATAATTAGGGTACCCAATTTGTGCGTGGATATAACCTGTAAGAGATGGGAGAAAAAGGGGCAAGGACGTTTATTTGGAGCATAATATGATACGATGGTGACTGGGACATCGGTGAGGTGGCCGCAAAGAATTAAGTATCTGCCTTCCAGGTCTTGGATGGTCTTTTGAGGGGTGAAGGGGGTTGAACGGTGAAAGGCTATTAGAGTGCCTCTTTGTTTAGTGGGGGCCGAGGCAGTGAAAGCTTGGGGGTAAAACTTGTTGAAGTGTTTAGGTGTGTGGTCTTTTTTGAAATGTGTTTCTTGAAGACAGATTACATGGGCTTTCAGTGTTTGAAAGTGTCGAAAGGCTTTTGTCCTTTTCTGGGGGACGTTGAGACCCTGCACGTTTAGGGAGAGTATAGTTAAGGGGGCCATAGTGACAAATGTAGGTGCTGTGACTTACCGAGGCATGGAGAAGGATTGGAGAGCCGGGACCACCAGGCGGAAGGAAAAGGAGAAGAAAGTTGAGATAGAGGAGTGATGCGACCAAATAGAGGAACTTCGTGGTTGTCTGCGTCTGGAAGGAGAAGCATATGAGGGGTCGCTCTGGAGAAGAGGAAGAGAATAACAAAACAAGTTACTATGTAATGTAAAGCAAAATTCAAACAATAATTGTCGGACCGGGTCCGTGAGAGGGACATAATGTCCCTGTCAGGGAGGTGGGAGCCATCTTTGGAGGCCCACATATTAACAGAGGGCGACCAATGAGGGCAGAGGGGGGTACACATGGGTCTTCCGCGGGGGAGGGGCCCCAACGGCTCACATGAGGCTAGAAAAAAGTCTTCCAAGCGATGCCATCAATAGGTGTAGAAAAAACCAAACAGTTAACAAGGCTGGATGAACTGAGGGAGGGGGTGGGGAAGTGGAGGAGGGCACCAGCTTCATGTATGGGGAGACAATAAAGTAGAAATAGGGGAGGAAAATGGTTTGTATTTTCGTTAGGTGGGACTGGAGTCCAGGGCAGGCAGTACAAGGTTGAGTGAAATAAGTTCCAGTGTTGCCTGTTCTGGGCTCGTTCTTGGATAGATGACCGCAGCCCTTAAATGTGTGGGGGTTTAAGGGATGGTGAGAGTCCAGGTTTTCTTGGGGCATAAAGTTAAAGTTGCAGGAGCCCCTGAGCTATGCTTGGGTAGTATAAAAGTCATCTTGAGGATGTAGGGTTTTAGGGATTCGCCTAAAGAGGCCTAGCATATTAGCCAAAGAGGTCAAAGATAAGGGTGAGGGTAAAGATGAAAGTTCAAAATGTAGCCAGGAGATCTCACCATACTTGTGCAGGAGGCAGGGTGGAATGTTGAGTCACATAGCTAGAGCTATGGGGGGGAGTAGAACTCCCAGATAAGGGAAGGGAGCTGAGCAGTGGTTAGCTAACAAGGATGGGATATCAGTCCATTGTGTCTTCTTGGTCTTGGGCTGGAGGGGTCAGGCGGCTTCTTTTGTAGACCTGAGAGGTCCCCTGCTTCCCGGGGGATGGTGTTGGCTTATGTGGGGAAGGGGTGGCTGAACGTCGCCTGGAAGCGTTGTTACTGGTAGGGGTGTCCGTTAGGGGGAGTTCTTGTAGAAGGTGGTGTAGTTCTTCATTCGTCCTGCATCTATACTTGGTACCTTGATAGGAGAATCTTATTGAAAAGGGGAATCCCCAATGGTATGTAATATGGCGTTGCTGGAGTTCAGTTAGCAGGGGTCTCATAGCACGCCGCTTAGACATAGTTAGCTGGGAGAGGTCAGAGAATATTTGGTACTTGCGTCCTTGAAAGGACAGCTCTCCTTTCTCCCTTGCTGCTGCCATGAGTTGCTCCTTGGTGCAGTAGAAATGCAGTTTTGCAATTATATCGCGTGGTGGCCCGTTAGATTTGTTAGGGGCAAAAGCTCTGTGGACTCGGTCCATCTCAAGGCGTTCAAATGGGATGGCTGGTTGGAGTTCTTGAAACAGAGCAGTGATCGTTGCATTTAGGTCAATGACTGTCTCTGGGATACCCCTGATACGAACGTTCGACCGTATGGCCCTATTTTCAGATTCTTTCAGCTTAGAATGCAGGGCTAGATTTTCTTCTCTTAGGTTGTCAATTTCCAGTTTATGTTTATGTTGATTCCAGCTTATCCGCCCTGTCTTCCAGTGCAGTGGTGTGGGAGCCTAGCTCCCTAATCTCCCTGGTTAGGCTGTTGGTGATATGCTCAGAAGTCTCCTTCAGGGCTTTATGAAACATTTTTTCAATTTGGGATAGCAGAGCAGGAGGCGCTGAGAGATCAGTCACTTTGCCAGGGGAAAGGGAGAACTCACTATCTGATTCCTCTGGTAGATCTGGGAGGGAGAGCGTGAGTTGCTTGCGGGCTTTGGAAGTGCAGGCTGCAGCCGCATGGGACGCCACCATCTTGGCTGGCGCGCGGGCTAGGGCCTCCTTGATAGAAGTGTTCTTTAGTCTCGAGATCAACTTTAATAAAAACATTTATATTTTATTATACTTTGTACTTTCCCCTTAAAATCCCATATTTTGGGTGCCTTAACTTGTAATTTCTTAGGGATGTTGGGATAACCTCTAATTCTGATTCAAACACAACACACATTTAAACTCTAGTCATACTTCCCAGGTACCCTTTTCCTGTCACACTGCCCCCTCTTGTCAAAATATCCCCCTGTCATACTGCCCCCATCATACTGCCCCCTCCTGGCACACTACCCCCATCATAATGCCCCTTCTTGTCACATTACCCCCTTTTTTTTACAGTGCCCCCTCTTATCACACCCCCCTCTGGTCACACTTTCCAGATACCCTTCTTTGGTCACACTGCCCCCCACCTGTCATACTGCCCCCCACTATTCACACCGCCTCCCCACCTGTCACACTGCCTCCTTCCTGTCACACTGCCCCCCCACCTGCCACACAGCCACTCTTTTATCACACTGCCCATGTCATACTTTTTCCCCTTCACACTGCCCCCCACCTGTCATACTGCACCCACACTGTCCCCTGCAACACTGCCCCCTTGTCACAATACCCCCTGTCATTCTGCCCCCCCCTCCTGTAACACTGCCCCTCCATCTTTCTGCACTCTCGTCACACTGCCACAGTGTCATAGTCTGTCATATTTACCTCCCTCCTGTCACACTACCCCACCTTACTCCCACCTTTTTGTTACACAGCTCCCCTCCTTTCACAGTGCTCCCTCATTACGCTGTCCCCCTCCTGTCATACTTCCCAGGTACTCTTTTCCTGTCACACTGCCCCCTTTTGAAATAAAAGCCCCCTGTCGTACTGCCCCCATCATGCTGCCCCCTCCTGTCACACTGCCCAGGTACTCTTCCTCCTTCTTATCACACTGCCACCCTTCTTTCACAGCTCCCACTCTTATCACACCCTTCTCTGGTCACACTTCCCAGATACCCTTCCTTGGTCACACTGCCCCCCCACCTGTCATACTGCCCCCCCCCCCACCCCTCCGTCACACTTACCACCCCCCCCCCGTCATACTGTCCACCCCCCCGTCACACTG
>BLSH010031381.1:183685-194523 GCA_018402905.1 Glandirana rugosa | reverse complement strand
TAATCCCTTTGCAAGGACAACCACGAGACTCCCTCTCTAAGAGTAAGATTTTGGTAGATGATGACGTAATCTAGAAATCACTCTGGAGTGAATCTTATGACACAGGTCAAGACCTCTGGAGTGAATGTTTTTCTATAACTATTTTATCTTGCTCAAGTCTCTGCCCATTGTTTTTACCACTTTCCAGACCCCCTATTTTGTATAGTTCTCGCTGAAGTCCTTGAATTATACATGTCAGACCTCCTTTCTTCCCTCTCCCCTCTTTTAGAATGAGAATCTCTCCCTCAGAGCACCAACAGGAACGTTTCCCTAATGTAGGTGGTTTTAGAATGAGAATCTCTCCCTCAGAGCACCAACAGGAAAGTTTCCCTAACGAAGTAGTACATGGTTTTAGAATGATAATCTCTCCCTTAGAGCACCAACAGGAACGTTTCCCTAATGCAATAGTAGTTGGTTTTAGAATGAGAATCTCTCCCTCAGAGCACCAACAGGAACGTTTCCCTAATGCAGTAGTAGATGGTTTTAAAATGATAATCTCTCCCTCAGAGTACCAACAGGAACATTTCCCTAATGCAATAGTAGTTGGTTTTAGAATGAAAATCTCTCCCTCAGAGCACCAACAGGAACATTTCCTTAATGCAGTAGTAGATGGTTTTAGAATGAGAATCTCTCCCTCAGAGCTCCAACAGGAATGTTTCCCTAATGCAGTAGTAGATGTTTTTAGAATGATAATCTCTCCCTCAGAGCACCAACAGTTACGTCTCCCTATTACACTATAAGATGGTTCTGAACGCTAATGTCTCCCTCACAGCACAGACAGGAACATCTCCCTAATGCACTATAAGATGGTCCTGAACACTAATGTCTCCCTCACAGGACCGCAATTAAGGTCTCCCTAATGCAGTCTGAGATGGTTATGAACGCTAATCTTTCCCTCACAGCACCGGCATGAAGCTCTCCCTACTCTAGTCTGAGACGATTTGACACGCGGTGCCCCATATAGAGGCTGGGTCACATGATGCACTGGCCAATCACAGCCATGCCATTAGTAGGCATGGCTGTGATGGCTTCTAAGGGCTAACTAGTGAAAAGCTTGTTGATTGGCTGCCCAACAACTATAGAAAAGGCACCAAAAATACCCGAATACCGAACCCGATCCCAGACTTTTTTTTTAATGTCCGCGATCATGTTCAGGGCACGGACACCCCAAAGTCTGGTACTCTTTATGAGTTGGTTTGCTCCTTGCCATCTGAATGAAACCTTAATGGATGGAACTTTACATGATGCAGAGCTTTACCGATGCATTGGTTGTTATGAATTCTTGATGTATGGTAATTTTTAATCTTCATCCATAATGTGTATATTTACAACATTTTCTTTTATTAGTCAATTTGGTACTGCTCTACTACTGGTCCTATCTGGCTCCCCATTTTTGAGTAATTACAGCCTAAAAAACAAACAACAAAATAAATCCTAGGCCACTTGGCCACTAACTGCACGATAGGTTTCCCTGTCTATCAGCTAGGTACAGCCTACCGCTGTACCTAGCTCCTATCTCTCACTGGGCACACTTAGCCACACAGGCCTTACCATTCAGGATGTTACACTCCCCAGTCTGCCGACACAGAAACTGGTTCCAGGGTGGAGCCCTCCTCTATGCCTGCTGGGAGTTTTTGTAGAGGTCTAAATGACAACAACCAGGTGATTTACCCCGCCTGCTGTTACTATATATATATATATATATATATATATATATATATTTTATACAGGATTTATATAGCGCCAGCAGTTTGCGCAGCGCTTTACAATGTTAGGGCAGACAGTACAATTACAATACAATTCAATACAGGAGAAATCAGAGGGCCCTGCTCGTTAGAGCTTACAATCTATGAGGGAGGGTTAAATGATACGAAAAGGCAATTACTGTTGGGGATGAGCTGATAGAGAAAATAAGGAGTGTATTTGTTAGGTGGTGGCAGGATAGGCTTCCCTGAAGAGAAAAGTTTTCAGGGATCGCCTGAAGGTGGATAGATTTGGGCGCAGTCTGACAGATTGGGGCAGGGAGTTCCAGAGGATGTGAGAGGATCGGGAGAAGTCTTGGAGGCGAGTATGAGAGGAGGTGATGAGGGAGCTGGAGAGCAGGAGGTCATGGGAGGAGTGAAGAGGATGATTAGATTGGTATTTTGAGATTAGGCTGGTGATGTAGCTGGGAGCAGAGTTGTGGATGGCTTTGTAGCTCATTGTTAGTATTTTGAATTTAATTTGTTGGGCAAGTGGCAGCCAGTGGAGGGATTGGCAGAGAGGGGTGGCAGACGATGAACGGTTTGTAAGGTGGATGAGTCTGGCAGCGACATTCATGATGGACTGAAGGGGGGATAGTCTATTTAAAGGTAGGCCAATGAGGAGGGAGTTGCAGTAGTCGAGGCAATAGATGACCAGGGAGTGAATCAGGAGCTTTGTGGTTTCATTGGTTAGAAAAGTATTTTAGAGATGTTGCGGAGGTTAAGGCGGCAAGCCTTAGAAAGTGATTGGATGTGGGGTCAAAAGGAGGGTTCAGAATCCAGGATAACACCAAGCACCCTAACATGTGGGGATGGGTGGATGGTTGTGCCATTGCTCTTGACAGAGAAGTCAGGGGAAACAGCACGTGAGGGAGGGAGGAAGTATTATGAGTTCAGTTTTGGACAAGTTGAGTTTGGGGAAGTGGTGTGACATTCAGATATGTCTGTTAATAAGTTAGTGATGCGAGAGGAGACTGATGGGGTGAGTTGGGGGGTGGAGAGGTAGATTTGGGTATCGTCAGTGTAGAAATGATATTGAAAGCTGTTGGAAGTTATCAGCCGGCCTAGGGAAGAGGTGTATATTGAAAATAAGAGAGGTCCAAGAACAAAACCTTGGGGGACCCCGACAGAGAAAGGAAGAGGAGAGGAGGAGGTTGAATTGTACATGACACTGAAGGTGCGATGGGATAGGCAGAACGAAAGCCACTGAAGAGCACAGTCATGGGACCGAAGGAGTAAACTTTTTGAGGAGGAGGGGGTGGTTGACAATATCAAAAGCAGCCAAAAGGTCCAAAAGTAGGAGTACAGAGTAGTGTCCATTGGTTTTAGTGGTTAATAGGTCATTTGTGAGTTTAAGAAGGGCAGTTTCTGTGGAGTGTTGAGGGCAAAATCCAGATTGAAGGAGGTCAAGAAGGTTATTCTTAACAAGGTGGTCACGCAGTTGGTTGTAGACCAGGCGTTCGAGGAGTTTGGGGGAAAAGGGGAGCAAGGACATAGGGCGTAGATTGTTAAGATCGGTAGGGTCCAGGGATGGCTTTTTGAGAATGGAGGTGACCAATGCATGTTTTAGAGCATTGGGGAAGATGCCAGAAGAGAGTGAGAGATTGAAGATGTGAGTTAGAGAGTGCAGGACAGAGTCAGAGTGTGAACGTAGTATTTGAGAGGGAATAGGATCCAGGGGACAGGTGGTTAGGTGGGCGTTAGAAGGGAGTTTAGCAACCTTGTTTATAGTAGCAGGTTTGAATAAGGATAGTGTCGATTGTGCTTGTTGACATGGGGTGTTAACTGGGGAAGATGCCTGTAGAGTGGAGATTTCATCACAAATTGTGTCAATCTTGCTTTTGAACTGATTAGCATCCTCCTGGGCAGTGAGTGTGTTAGTGGGTGGAGGTGCTGGTGGATGAAGTAGGGAGTTGAAGGTAGAGAAGAGTTGACAGGGACTGGATGAGAAGGTGTTAATAAGTGTGGTAAAATAGGTCTGCTGGGAATGTGGAGGCAATAATTGTATTTACGGAGGGCATATTTGTATTGGTTTAAGTCTTCGAGATATATATATATACTGTATATACTGTATATATACAGTATTTTATAATGTTTATTCACAAAAATCCACTGAACACATTTTAAAGTAAGTTCTCAGTAAGTGGTACAAATAATGTGAGCTTAATATATCATACATTAGCATATGTTAAATTTGAATAATTGCATTAACACAGCTTTGACCAATATTTGTTTCTTTGGATATTTCTCAAAACATATATTCTCTAAAGACATGAGACTCTATTGGGATGTGTAATTAGTAATCTTGGATGAGTCTGTAGCATATGTTAGTTTTTTGCAATCATTCTCTGTCACATATGCTAAATGTGCTTACAGCACACACAAGGTACAATGGAGACTGAACACATGGGAAACATGTGGAATGAACCATGAAGAATTTGCAGCCACAGTACATGAACATCTGCTCAGTAGTAATGAGAATATAGTTGTTGAAACTTAGCCCAGTCTGTGTGCTACAAAATGATAAACACATCAACAGCATTAGATGATAGCTGAAGCCATACATGAGCAGTGTTTTCAGTAACTGTTTAAAGGTACACCTCAGTCTAAATCAGTGGTTCTCAACTCCGGTCCTAGGGACCCCCCAACAGGCCAGGTTTGCAGGATAACTAAAATACATCACAGGTGACATCATTTGCTGCTCAGTGATTGCAGTGTTCTAGTCTGCATCTCCCCAAGGTAATATTTAAAATCTGGCCTGTTGGTGGGTCCCGAGGACCGGAGTTGAGAACCACTGGTCTAAATGATAAATAAACTTGAAGATGCATGCAGGAGACACATCCTACCTACTGATGGGAATTATTTAAATTGAGGACTGTAATTTCGTTAACATTTTAAGGCAAATTGGGAGATTTTTGCTAAATGTTGCTATTTTGGGCAAGAAAAAAATGGGGAAGGCAATAACAGACAGCAAAAAAAATTATTATAGCACAAGTAAAAATAAAAAAAACCCCAAAATGCTAAAATAACAAAACGATAAAATAAAAACGCAAAATTAAATAAAATACCTTAACTACATTCCACCAAATACACTCTCTAAATAAATAATACAAATAAAGAGAACGTTTTCAAGCAAGCCTAAAGATAGCCTAAACATCTAAGCAGTGAGTAGAATTCAGAGTTTCCACTTCAGTGAAATTTCTAAGCCAAAAATCATTTTGGAGCAAGGACAATTTTGCTGAAATGATCCAGCTCATCCCTATCCACAGAGTAGTTCAGTTTTTCATCCTGGCATTGTTGTAGTGGAGCAGTTCACTGCCTCCCACTTACAGAAAGCTTGACGTAATAAAAGACACACATTTTTCTCAATCACCAATCAGATTTAGTTCTGGCTTGGAAGTTTGAATGTGGTCAGAGATTTAAAAAGCATAGACAGCGGAAGTTAAAGGAGTTGTAAAGGCAACATGTTTTTTACCTTAATGCATTCTATGCATAACTTAATAGTACATAAATATTACACCGCTCTAGTAAAGTTAATTTAATAAAGTGCTCCTTATGTGCAGACAATCTATTCACCTTCTCTGCTCAGGTGCTTATTATATCTTGTGCCTTCACCACCACCACTGTGCTCTCTATGCTCTCACCTCACAGCTAATGGTATATTGCTTCAAACCATCAATCTCTATATGGGGGTTGAGATATCCACACTGGGAGATGGGATAATCCACCATAGATCACCTCCTTCTCTTCTGTTTAGAACCAGCTGCTCTGCTCACTCGCCACCAGAAGACGATCCGTAAGTCATAAGGGGTTAAATAAAAGGACCTCTCATAGTGTAGTTATTAAAATCATGAATGGTTTATTTAAAATAACTAATTGCGCTTACATCAAAATTAATAAAACAAGCTAGTTTGCAAATAAAGCGGTGTACAGCCGCCTCTCGCCTCACATCCGGTAAAGGACACGTCAGGACACGCCCTACACCTTACATAACGCGTAACAAAGGAGCCAGGTGGCCTGGTATTTTCATTTAATATATTTTTATTGAAGTTTTCATCATAAAATGTATAGAAATTTACAAAAGAAAAAAAAAATAAATAAAACACAGCAACATAGAAATGTACAGTGAAGCCCGTATATGCCCTAAGTAATGTACCCACAATAACCAACATAAATTGTCATAAAATACATTAAAATTAATTTGCAAGTGTACATTAAAGATTAAACATTCATGACCACAATTAAGTATAGGATAAAGATGAACAGAATAAAAGAGAAAGAGAGAAGGGAAGAAAAAGCAGTCAAAACAATATGGGCCTATTAACAGGGTGTCCAATAATATGTTAAGACATATGGGTTTTAGGGTCAAATAGGGAAATTTTAGGATAGGAAGGTTTTTCATAAAGGATATCCAAGGGAGCCATATCTCTTGAAAATGGGGAAATCAGTCATGCAGCTGGGCCAATAATTCTTCCATTCTCATTAGTTTATTTAGTTCAGTTATCCATTCTATTATTGAAGGAGTGTGCTGGGATTTCCAATATCTCTGAATTATCGCCCTGACAGCCACTAAAAAGAAACAAAAAACCTCTTTCTTAACTTTTGTGACAGATTTTGCTTACATAGATAATAGTGCTATTTGGGGTTTTTGGGGAACTGTCTCTGAGGCAAAAGTGCTGTATATTTTAAAAATATTGTCCCAAAATTGGTGCAATGCAGGGCAACTCCACCATATATGTTGCATGGTGCCTACATGAGATGGGCATCGCCAACATTGGTTTGATGTATTTTGAAATATTTTGTGTAATATCCAGGGGCATGGTTACCATAGGATTTACAAACTTCTTCCTCCAAGAAAGTGACTCCTAGTCCTCTTTCCCATTTCACAAAATAAGGGGGTTTGTCAGAGAAAATCTCAGTTGGAAGAAACTTCTAGAGAAAGGAAACCGTATGTGTAGGGGGGTTTGGTTGTGTACATAGAGATTCAAAAACATTAAGGGGATGAAGGTCACATCTTGTTTTTAATGAATTATAGAAATTACAAAGTTGAAAGTACAATAACCAATTCAGGCCAATCAAGTGGGTTTCGTGAAGTGTAGACAGGCAGCAGATGGCACTAGGTGCATGTTCAATTTTTTGAAAATAGCAGAATCTCGCAAATCCCCTTCAGTCTTTCTAGTGTTAAATGCTGAAAAGCCATTTGATAGGGTGCACTGGATACCTTCAGATCACTTTGGCAAAGTTTGGTTTCCAGGGCCCCATCAAACAAGCTACCTCAGTGCTCTATACTTGTCCATACGTCCAAATCTTCACATCTAGTGTACTGTCTGGCCATTTTGATATCACAAATGGGATGCAGCAGAGGTGTCCCCTCTCTTCCCTGATTTTCTCCTTGCTTATGGAGTCTCTTGCCACCCTTATTAGGACTCATCCACTGATAAAGGGTATGAATAAAGGGTGAATGGCCAGGCACATAAATAGGTCTGTTTGCAGATGATGTGATTTTGACCCTCACTGATCTGCTGTCATGATTAACAGCTGTAGAATCTGTGTTGGATAAATACAGTAGTGTATCCTACTACAAACTCAACATTTCTAAATCCTCTGCTCTCCCAGAAGGTATCACAAAGAATTTCTTAATGGTGTTGAAAACATATTTACAATTCCAATGGGAGACAAACAAACTTTCATATCTAGGTATCACTACCTATGTCATGGACATATGAGATTAGCTCTATTACAGGTTATCACTAAAGATTCCTTCCACATAGGGAAATGTACACTCTCACGGATGGGAAGAGTAGCAGCTTTCAAAATATTCAGCCTACCTAAACTGTGGCATTGTTCTCATACAGTCCATATACAGGACCCCAATAGTTTTTTAGTGTCATAGATGCAGCTATTCATCGCTATATATGATAAGGGAAAAAGCCCCAAATAGCTTACTCAATCCTACTTAGGCACAAGTCAAGAGATGGGGTGGGATTCCCAATGCTCCATAAATATTACTATGCTGACCTACTGGACCAAATCAAAGATTGGTCTCAACCCTCAGATAAATGTTGGGTGGAAATAGAGTGAGCCATGACTCCTAATCAGGACCTAAGATCACTACTATCAGCTAGGGCAATCTCCTCTCCTTGTTATAACATCTCACCCCCCTCTATTTTGGCTTCCTTGGAAGCCTGGGAATTTTTACTAAAACCTCTCGATCCTAGACACCCCCGTCTAACTTTAGATATCCTTTGAGAGTTTATGAACATCTCTTGCCTTCGTTAAGTGTCTCTGACTAGCTAAGAGAGGGCATTACTAAGTATTGAGCCATCACAGAACAATCAATAAGTGTTCATGCCTACTCTCACTTACGACTATGTAATTTTCATCATATACACCCTTCCTTAGGTATAGAACTCGATTCCAAACTATGGCAATATATAAATCAGTAAAATCCTAGTAAAGGGGGCTGGTTCTATGATTATCTTCACCATTCGGGTCTTTTTATAAAAACTGCACAGAAACTCAGTTGGGAAGGAGATTTCTCTAGAACTTTCACAGCTGAGGAGTGGCAATATTTTTTAACTAACAATATGAGTGTATCCCATTGCATAAACCATTGTGACAATGCACTTAGAACTCTCCACAGAAGCTATCTAACATCATATTTGGGTTGATTTACTAAAGCTTGAAAGTGCAAAATTGGTGCAGCTCCACACTGAAACCAATCAGCTTCAAGGTTTTATTGTCAAAGCTTGATTAAACAAGCTGAGGTTAGCAGCTGATTGGCTAGCATGCACAGCTGCACCGGTTTTTACACTCTCCAGCTTTAGTAAATCAACCCCATAGACTCTCTAAATTGCACTCTGACACTTCACCCTTATGTTGGCATCAGTGTGGTAGTATTGGAAACGTGCTACATATTCTGTGGTTGTGCAAATCCCCTAGGAGTTGCTGGAACTTGGTTTTCTCCCTTATATGACAAGTCACTGATATATTGACCACCATATTTAGCCGTGCTATGTCTAACAATAGCTTCCTTTCCTGTGCAATATAGAGCCATCATTTCTCATATTCCCATAGCAGCAAGGATTGCAATCGCCTCCTCCTGGAAGTCCTCCAATGTAGTAAACATTTCAGAAGTCACCCGAAGGGTAAGTTCCCATTATTTCTATGAGAAACGTATTGCACTCAATAACTAGGGATGGGCGAACAGTTCAGGAATGGAATGGAATGTATGGAATGCTTGCTTATCCTTTAAATGCCTCAATGTACATGGGGGAGTGGAGATGCAAACAGGTAATCCCTGCTGATGAACACTGGAGTTCCTGAGTGCCATTCAACAACCTGTTGTTGTGATAAGCCATATGATTGGATGATTACTGACAACATCCTGCTATAAAACCACCTACATTTTGGGTCTTAGCTAGGAATGGGCGAACGGTTCAGCCCGAGCATAAATTCGGGCTGAACTTTGTTGTTCACCCTATTCCCGAATTTAGAACATTATAGGGCATTTGGTGTGACTTCTGCACCACCGAATGCCCCATAATGCATAGTGCGCAGATGGCACGCACAACTCCTCCCCCGTGGAAGGGCTGCCACCATCTGTGCTCGCTTTGGTTTGACAGTTTATTTATAGTGAAGGGAGGGGCCACTCGGTGACATTTGGGTTACCCCATTCCCTTCTGACATCATGTGACATCAGAGGGGCGGGTCACTCAATTACGTCACTAGGTGGTCCCGCCTTGACTATAAATAAACTGTCAAAATAAAGCGGGCTCAGTCAGTGGGAGCCCTCCCATGGAGGAGGAGCTGTTGCAGATTCTGGGTGTGTCGCGCGCCGTGATTAACGATGGATTACAATGGGGACACTTATTTTTTTTTCTTTTTTAATAAAGGACTTGTCCCTAATTGTCTCCTGTGTTTTTTTCTTGTTTGACACTTTTTGGTGAATTAGTAGGGGAACGATGTAACCGATACTAATTCACATAGGAGGGGGCGGGATTGGGGGGCCCCTTACTAAAGAGGGCTTCCAGATTCCGATAAGCCCCCACCCGCAGAGCCCCACAACCACAGCCCAGGGTTGTGGGGAAGAGGCTCTTGTCCCCATCAACATGGGGACAAGGTGCTTTGGGGTGGGGGGGCAGAGACCCCCCTGCCCCAAACACCCATATTCCCCATGTTGAGGACATGTAGCCTGGTACGGTTCGGGGGGGTGGTCGCCTGCCCCCCCATCTTGGCCGGCCAGGTTGCATGCTCAGATAAGGGCCTGGTATGGACTGGGGGGACCCATACACTTTTTTATGGCAATAACTTGCATATAAGCGTTTAAAATTAGCACTTTTGATTTTTCATGTTCCCATAGACTTTAACAGTGTTTGAATGTTCGGACAAATTTTTTGTCTGTTCGCATGCTCTGGTGAGAACCGAATCGTGGGGTGTTCGGCCCCTCCCTATCAATAAGCAAGGTATAAAAGCTTTCCAAAATAAGTGGCACTACTGCGAATCCATGTTTAAATTATCTGATATATAACATAATATCATCAATGGTTCTTGAATTTACTGAGATTTCTTTTTGAAAGTATTGGTGCAGGTTGCCTTTGTTATTTTAGGTTATATTTTTATTTTCTTCATCTAATTTTTTTCTTTTCTTCCAGATTAATATATATGGGGCTGCAACCAATGGCGTCCTAGGTGGGTGCAAGGGGTGCAGCCTGCACCAGGGTGACACCAGAATGAGGGCGACAGACAGAGAGAGTCCTGGGTCTCTGAGGCAGGACAGTTTTTTTTTGTAACACTGGCACCGTGCTGTCCCTGAGTGGAATATGGCTCTGCTCTGTCTCACTCACTGCAGCTATTATCCTATTACACACACGCTGCCCGGAGAGTTTCTTGTTCAGACTGTCACTCTCCAGGCAGCATGTGTGAGATAGGAGACAGCTGCAGTGAGAGTGAAACAAAGCAGAGCCACACTCCACTCAGGGACAGTGTGGCGCAAGTGTTATTGTGGAAACTATCCTGCCTCCGCTCAGGTGAATAGGGGGAGGGGGGTGTCGTGTC
>BLSH010031381.1:94214-122079 GCA_018402905.1 Glandirana rugosa | reverse complement strand
GTGGTGGTCGGGTACCCAGATTTTCATGCCTGAGGAGCTTCGCTTAGATATCTTAGGGCTCTGCCACAACAATAAATTAGCTGGACATTTTGGCAACCGCAAAACAACTGAGCTGTTATCCCACACCTTCTGGTGGCCCCACATGAATGAGGACTGCAGGACCTACGTGGGTGCTTGTCCCACTTGTGCCCGAAACAAGACTAAAAGGACCAAGGCTTGGGGTCTGCTAAACCCGTTACCTATTCCTGAACGCCCATGGTCCCACATCTACATGGATTTTATTGTCGAGTTGCCCCATCCATGGGGTTTAACACCATCTTCGTAGTGATAGACCGTCTCACCAAGATGGCACACTTTATCCCTATGCAGGGCACCCCCTCAGCAACAGAAATAGTCAAGATCTTAATTGTTCAGCTTCATGGCATCCCCAACAATATTGTGTCTCATCGGGGGGTGCAGTTTACATCCCGGGTTTGGAGTTCTCTGTGCTCATCTTAGGAATTTAACTGACATTCTCATCGGCCTACCACCCACAATCAAATGGCCAGACAGAGCGGACCAACCAGATACTCAAGCAGTACCTCCGCTGCTACTCCTCAGACTCCCAGGATGATTGGGTCTCTTTGCTACCGTTAGCCGAGTTCGCCTGTAACAACGCAGTCCACTCTGCCACCAAAAAATCTCCATTCTGGGTGAATCTCGGCTACCACCCCACATTCCTACCTAGTCTACTCGCTGAAAGTACCGTACCAGCTGTAAAAGAGATCACTCAGTTCCTGTAAGGGAACAACAGAATTCTGCAAGAGACCCATGCGCAAACCCAGGAGCGCGACAAAAGAACATTGATACAGGGAGACGAGGAGAATTGGACTTACAGCCTGGCGATTGGGTCTGGTTGGCCACCAAAAACCTGAGATTGTCATGCCCTTCTAAAAAATTAGGTCCAAGATACATCAGACCTCTCCCATTCAAGAGGAAAATCAACAATGTGGCTTAGGAGCTGGACCTTCCTCCTTCACTTCGGGTTCACCCCGTATGTCATGTAAACCTGCTCAAACCAATGACTAGGGATCCCTTTATTGGGCAGAGAATGGCTCCACCAGAACCAGTCCTGGTAGATGGAGAGGAGGAGTTCAAGGTGGAAACCATCCTTGACTGTAATGGCATTACCCAGTTCCTAGTAAAATGGAAAGGATATAGACCCGAGGAAAACTCCTGGGAGCCAGAAAACAATTTACATGCCAAGGAGCTTGTCAAGTCATTTTGGAGGAACAATCCAGCCAAGAGAGCCCGGTTGGGCATCCGGAGGCTGCCCCTTGGGGGGGCAATGTAAGAAAACACCTATGGCCACCGGAAAGCCTGTGTGCGGGCGCACATAGTGTGTGCACACATCCGTGCACATGCCTGTGTGCACGGGAGCACGCGTGTGCCGGCAATGGCACCAAATCGGCCATTTAAGTGGACAGCACCCTGCAGCCAGTGCTGTCCGTTCTACAGTGTTCCTGCACCTGTGACCCCGGCTTCCTTTTGGACTTTGCTTGCTTGCTGCCTGCCCCGACCCCCGGCCTGTCTACAACTACTTTTCTGCCTGATCCCTTGTACTTCTCCTGCCCGCACATTGCCGACCCTGCCTGTACCCGACTATCCGCCAGCCTGAACAACTTGTACCACACTGCCAGACTGTTACCGACCCGGCCTGTACCACCATCCTTCTGTCTGCACTAGCTCCTGTGGACCATCACCCATCATCAGTGACCAAGTCCAGCCCTCATGCCCCCCCTGTGCTCCAGAGCTACCTGTCTCCACTATCAGGGGTTCTCGAACCAGGGCTGTAAGAGAGGTTGCCCCCTCATAAGTCAGACTCAACCACCAGGTACGTGACAAATACTATTCAGGAATTTGTCTAAACAGAAACAGATTACACATTTTTGGAGAGTTTTTTAAGGAGTATTGGGACAAAATGTGGTAGAAAATCTTCTAAAACAGGGTATACAGGTTCCATTTTATTATCTTTTTCTTTTAAAAACTGACAGATTCCCACATCAACACAAACGATGTGTGATACAGGGATCTCCCCTGCTGAGCTATTGTATACCCAGATCAGCATTTACATCCATTGGCTGACTGACTTCTGCTGAACAGACAGCAGTATACACTGACCAAAAGTCAGCCGGTTTCTGTTCAACTGGCTGTTTTTTAGTCAACAAATACACTGCTTAACCACTTACCCACCAGAGCCCTTTTTTACATTTGTTGGTTACAAGTTAAAAACAGATTTTTTGCTAGAAATTTACCCCCAAACATCATATATATTTTTTTTCAAACACCCTAGAGAATAAAATGGTTATCGTTGCAATACTTTTTGTCACATGATATTTGCGCATTGGTCTTTCAAGCGCGATTTTTTTGGAAACATTTCCCTTTTTTGAGTTAAAAAATAAGACAACAGTAAAGTTAGCCCAATTTTTTTGTATTTTGTGAAAGAGGATGTTATGCTGAGTAAATAGACACCATACATGTTACGGTTGAAAATTGCGCACACTCGCAGAATGGCGACAAACTCCTGTACATAAAAATCTTCATAGGCGACTCTTTAAAAAAATTTAACAGTTACCAGGTTAGTGGTGCATAGGAGGTCTTTTGCTAGAATTATTGTTCACACTCTGGCGATCGCAGCGATACCTCACGTGTGGTTTGAACACCGTTTTCATATGCGGGCGTGACTTACGTATGCATTTTCTTTGCTGCGCAAGCTTGCGGGGATGGTGGCGCGTTTCAATTTTTTTTTTTTAATTTATTAATTTATTTTTTTTAACACTGTTCCTTTAAAAATAATCGGATCACTTTTATTGCTATCACAAGGAATGTAAACATCCCTTGTGATAGTAATAGGCGGTGCAGGCTATATCCCGATACCAACCACTTATAGCTGCCGCCATTCATTTACAGCGATTCACGGGAAGTGGTTAAGGCAGGCCATACACTGTGTGGAATTCTTTCCTGCAACCATGGGTTGCAGAAAAGAAATTTGCATAATCCCCCCATCAACACAGGCAGTGCTGAGGGGGTTCAGCAATTGTCTTCTCACAGGGGGGGCATCCTCACCGGGAGAAGACAGTGATTATTGCTAGTGACTATAGCAGGCTTGATTGAACAACTTGGTACATTCAGCCTGCCCATTAATGGTTAGAATCTCAGATGGTTCCTGCTGAACCGGCTGAGATTGGAATTGTGTATGGCCGGCCTAACAGAGCCCAGAATAGCAGTAAAGCCTAAAATGAGTTCTAATAATTTACAACTGTATGCAAAACTAAAAAACAAAATACAGAACATATACTTTAAAATATAATTTGTATTCAATATAATTTTCAGTGTGGGCTATTCTTGACTTGTGTGTTCCTTTATGAATCCCCCAAAGCAAGCTACAAGTTTTGGTGGAATCATTTATGTGAATGCTCATCATCTAAACTCATCTTAAAACATGCATCATTTTTCAGAGGAGGAGATCAAACTCTTACTGGCATCTCTTGCAGAGAGTTTCCAAGTGTGGTTGATCAAACCCCCGGTGGTCATCACTAGAGTTGAGCGAACCCGAAATGTGAGCACATTATATGCCCATTGTGCAGAGGCTTTGAACCTGTTTTTTCATAACGAGCTGTTTTACTATAAACAATAAACAAGTATTTTACTTAAACTACTTGTCTGCTTCCCTGGACCATATGTCGGCCTCACTTAAAGTCGCTTCTCCTTTCCTCATTATGAATAGGGATGGAGGTGCGACATAATAGAGGCAATCAGCAAACCATTCTCCTTGAACTGTAAAGTTCGGGTCCGTACCGAACTTTGGGGTGTCCGTGACCCAGACACGAACCCGAACATTTGAAAAAAGTTCGGGTTCGGGTTCTGGGTTCGGGTATTTGATCAGGGCAGCCAATCAACAAGCGTTTCACTGGTTTGCCTTTAGAAGCCATAAAAGCCATGCCTACAAATGGCATGGCTGTGATTGGCCAGTGCATCATGTGACCCAGCCTCTTTATAAGCTGGAGTCACTTAGCGCTGCATGTCACATGCTCTCTGGGTAGTGTAGGGAGAGAATGCTGCCAACGCTGTGAGGGACAGATTGCAGATATAATAACATCTCATCCTGCATTACAGAATGATCTGATTGTGGACTAGGTAGAGATTACTACTACTACTGCTTTTAGGGACAGATTTCAGATCTAATAACATCTCATCCTGCATTACAGAACGATCTGACTGGACTAGGTAGAGTCTACTGCCTAGAGGGACAGATTATTGTTCTAAAATCATCTTCTAGTTCTATAGGGTCAGGTTCCTGCTGTTGCTGTAAGGGACAGATTATTGTTATAAAATCATTTTACTTCCTTTTTCCCGAAGTTCGGCCGATCCCACCGGACCCAAACATCCAGGTGTTCGCTCAACTCTAGTCATCACACTCTCCTTGTGCATTTTGTGTTTTGTAAACCTGCCTAAGAATCCAGTGCCCAAACAATGAAAAGTTGCCTATTGAGACCAGATGACAGTCACATATTTAAGATATTTTTGGCTGCATTGGATGGTGTGTGCCTATGCAAACTTGTGGTCATCTTCTGCAAGACAAATAACTTAGGAACAATCACGTAGCAAGTTATACATTTTGTCATAATGATTTTTGGATGAATTAAGCAGTGGCAGACATGTCTGACAGTATTATTAATCATTATTAATCATCTTCTCCTCCATTTACCATAGGAAAAAAAAAGAAGTTGGTGTGCAATTCAGTGAGCACTGGTCATGCCTTAGGGTATTTGTAATGTGCATCTGCTATTGACTGCACTCAGGTATCTAAAAGACACAACTGTACAATTTATGGCATAGCGAGCACTAGCTCTCTTAATATGAACAATGTTTTCAGGTAATTATCCTAACAGTATTTAAATATATACAGTATCTCACAAAAGTGAGTACACCCCTCACAATTTTGTAAATATTTTATTATATCTTTTCATGTGACAACACTGAAGAAATTACACTTCACTACAATGTAAAGTAGTGAGTGTACAGCTTGTATAACAGTGTAAATTTGCTGTCCCCCCAAAATAACTCAGCACACAGCCATTAATGTCTAAACCACTGGCAACAAAAGTGAGTACACCCCTAAGTGAAAATGTCCAAATTGGGCCCAAAGTGTCAATGTTTTGTGGGGCCACCATTGTTTTCCAGCACTGCCTTAACCCTCTTGGGCATGGCACTCACCAGAGCTTCACAGGTTGCCACTGGAGTCCTTTTCCACTCCTCCATGACAACATCGAGGAGCTGGAGGATGTTAGAGACCTTGTGCTACTCCACCTTTCATTTGAGGATGCTCAATAGGGTTTAGGTCTGGAGACATGCTTGGCTAGTCCATTACCTTTACCCACAACTTCTTTAGCAAGGCAGTGGTCATCTTGGAGGTGTTTGGGTTGTAATCTTGTTGGAATACTGCCCTGCAGCCCAGTCTCTGAAGTGAGGTGATCATGCTCTGCTTCAGTATTTTACAGTACATGCTGGCCTTCATGGTTCCCTCCATGAACTGTAGCTCCCCAGCACTCATGCAGCCCCAGACCATGACACTCCCACCAACATGCTTGACTGTAGGCAAGACACACTTGTCTTTGTACTCCTCACCTGGTTGCAGCCACACACACTTGACACCATCTGAGCCAAATAAGTTTATTTTTATTTATTTTTTTTCTCCACAACATGTTTTATTGAAGCATGAACAGGTTTGTCATACAGTACAAAGGGTATGAGTAGTATTGGATTTCAAAGCATTGAATACAGTGATAGGTTACAGTATCAACATTTCGAATAGTACTGCAGTGAATATTATATACATTTAAGTCAAACAAAGACCATCTAAGTAGTTTTGGCCCTAGGGCCGTTATGTCACATCAATAGTGGTATACAATTACGCTCCAAATAGCCTAAGAAATTGGCATTTTTCTGCTGGGCTCCCTAAGTTGAATAAGGCTAAGTGAACTCAGGAGAGGTTGGGGATTGTCTGTTTTTTTGAGTGAGCTCATTCTCTACTCGTCATGGGCTATCTAGTGCATGGTAAGGTGGGGAGAAGGAGCTATAGGTTAGGGGGAAAAAGAGAAATAAAGAGGAAAAGGGGTGAGGAGAGGGGTAAGGATAGGGGGAGGGGAGGAAAAGCTTATAATAAGAGGTACTAAGGCTGGGGAGGGGCCTGGGGGGGGAATGACCAGCTGCTCCCTCTGGGTCTTATTGGCTTATTTAAAGTTTGACCGCTGTAACATAGCTTGTTATTGCATTGTAAAAGGATTATTATGAATCTAAATATTAAGGGGCTGTTAGGAAAAAGAACTATCTCCGGCTGAAATCTGTTGTTTCCGCGGAGGTGCGCACATTTGCGCGCGTGCGCGCGCTCCCGTGCGCGTTTGCGCGCTCCCGTGCGCGCCCGCGTGCGCGCGCGCTCCCGTGCGCGCGCACGCGCCGGAAATGGCGCCAAATGGGCCTATTTAAGCCTGGAGACTGCTGGGACCAAGTGCTGCTCGCTCTACAGCGTTCCCGACCTGTAAGCCCCAGCTCTGGATACCAGTTCCCGTGTTGCTCTGCCTCCTGTTGACCCGGCTTGTCCTGACCTGCTGTCTTCTACCTGCACCGACCCCGGCTACCCACGACCATCCGATTGTCTGCTCCCTTGTACCTCTGCTGCCCGCCCGTTAACGAACCTTGCTTGGACTTTGACTACTCTTTCGCCTGATCCTTTGTACCTTCCTGCCAGCCTGTTGCCGACCCAGCCTGAACGACCATCCTTCTATCTGCACGTCTCCTGGAGCATCGCTACGTCATCGGTGACCCTCCAGCCCTCGTGCCATCCCGCACTCTTGGGCCTCTGTCTCCACTACCAGGGGTCCTTGAATCGGGTGCGCAAGAGCGGTTGTTCCCTGCACAAGACAGACTCCACCGTCAGGTACGTGACAGGGGCGTTGGTCAAATTGGAGTATTTTTGTGTGAGTCTAAATGTCAACCAGGGTTCCCAGGTTCTAGTGAACTTGGTTATGTTGTCCTGTGAGATATGTATCAATTCTTCGATTTCTGCGACTCTGTTTGTACGGTGGATCCATTCTGCGACTCCAAATAAGTTTATCTTGGTCTCGTCAGACCACAATACATGGTTCCAGTAATCCATGGCCTTAGTCTGCTTGTCTTCAGGAAACTGTTTGGGGGCTTTCTTGAGTATCATCTTTAGAACAGGCTTCTTTCTGGGATGACAGCCATGCAGACCAATTTGATGCTGTGTGTGGCATATGGTCTGAGCACTGACAGGCTGACCCAACACCCCTTCAACCTCTGCAGCAATGCTGGCAGCACTCATATGTCTATTTCCAAAGACAACCTCTAGATATGACAATCAGCACGTGCACTCAACTTATTTGGTCAACCATGACGAGAATTGTCCCAAAGGGAAAGGTGGGCTGATTGTTAAGGAAAGTTAAGGCACCAGGGTAGCACTCCCAACGAGCAGCAGCAGACTCTAAAGGGAACAGGGTAAACACAAAGAAGGCGACTCTAAGTGCAGTATTAACAATTTTATTACAGCCAAAAGGGTTAAAAACACTTAATAAAATGTGGTGATAAACAGGCACATCAATTATTCCTGTGAGAGATGCAGTCCAGCGCAAAACGGGATCCTGGGTGTAAGTCCTGTCTGCAGATATGATTACAGCCCATCTGACCAGTGGGGAGTGTAGGCAGAGAGGATCCTCAGCTTGGATTTGAGCCAGGGGACACCAGGAAGCAGCTGTGCAGCGAGCACAGAGCGCCAGACCAGCTTGTGATGTTACAGGAAGTGCTCCAGGGGCCGGCTTGGAACGTACGGACCCGGAAATGACGTCAGGGGGTGGAACACGCTTCAGAGTGAATCAGTGGCTCCTTCCTCGGCCGATGGGCTGGATAGCTGGGAGCGTGACCCTGAGCAGAGCCAGCCTCAAAGGTGTCAGCAGAGAAGGACTTGTACAGGGGGATACGTAAACAGAACATAGCAGAACAAGGATAAGAGGGGGGAAAAGAAACTAGCAGGAAAAACAACACAAGGGTCATGAGTAGAGTTGAGCGCACCTGAACTGTAAAGTTCTGGTTTGTACCGGACTTTAGGGTGTCCGTGTCCCGAACACGGACATTTGAGAAAAAGTCCGGGTTTGGGGTTCGGGTATTTTTTTGCACCTTTTTGGGCAGCCAATCAACAAGTGTTTCACTTGTTAGCCCTTAGAAGCCATCACAGCCATGCCTACTAATGGCATGGCTGTGATTGGCCAGAGCATCATGTGACCCAGCCTCTATATAAGCTGGAGTCACTTAGTACGGCATGTCACATCATCTCATACTAGTGTAGGAAGAGGATACTGCTGCTGGTGTGAGGGACACATTAGCTTTCGAAAATCATCTCATACTAGTGTAGGGAGAGGATGCTGCTGCTGGTGTGAGAGATAGATTAGCTTTCGAAAATCATCTCATACTAGTGTAGGGAGAGGATGCTGCTGCTGGTGTGAGGGACAGATTAGCTTTCGAAAATCATCTCATACTAGTTTAGGGAGAGGATGCTGCTGCTGGTGTGAGGGACAGATTAGCTTTAGAAAATCTGTTAAAAAGAGCGATTTAACTTCCGGTTCCGGCGCCGCATGGAGAGGAGCTAGGAGATCTCAGCTCCCGCCACTCTACCCAGAATCCTGCATCCTAAGCCTGCTTAGCCCAAGGTAATCCACCCCCTGGCTGCTGTTCCTGGGGGGGACACCATGGACCGCTTTGTAGAGCGATCACCTTCAGCCCGGCCGCCCGTGGCGCCGAACAAGGACAGAGGGGAAAGTCCGCAGCCTGCGGCCAACATGGCGCCAGTTCGTTCCACGACCGACTGGGCTGCGGACGCACGATCGGACCCCGCAAACGTTCATCAGGAACCTTCGCTCAACACTCCACGATCGGACGCTACGAACGTTCTTTCGGAACCAACGATCTCTACTATGATGCCTCGTTCGGATCCTCTGTTTACTCCATTGCCGACAGACAACCTGCTCTCTACACAGCCTGACCCATCCTCCACTGCTAGCATAGCACAGGCAGTGGTTCAACTCCTTACTCCAATGCTAACTGAAGCTGTGGACAAGGCGGTCTACAGAGGACTTGAGCAATTGCATAGAGAACTGCAACAACAGACCCTCAGATTAGACCACACGGAAGAGCGGATAACTACCATTGAAGACGACACTACAGCACTGTCGGCCTCGGTGGCCAAACTACTGACTCTCCAAAAAGACTTGCAAGAGAAAGTCGATGACCTGGAGAACAGGTCCAGACGCAACAACTTGCGCATTGTGGGTCTGCCCGAGTCGGTCCCACACTACTCCCTGGCGACTCTCTGCTCCACCACTATTCCGGAACAGCTGGGACTATGCACCCCATGTGTCGTGGAGAGAGCACACCGCATTGGACAAATAAATGACACACGTTCTAAACCTCGATCAGTCATTGTCAAGTACCTTAACTACACTGACAAGCAGGCGATTCTCCAACGTTTCCGGAAGGAGCGTAAGCTGACTTTCGAAAACGAACCACTCCTAATCTTCGCAGATTATTCCGTCGAGGTCATGAACAAACGCAAGGCTTTTGCGGCCGTGTGCTCCACCCTGCACGGACATCAGATCAAGTTCAGCTTGGCCTATCTGGCCATTCTTTACATTCAATCACCCGCTGGAGAAAGATTGTCCTTTAAATCACCCCTAGAAGCAGAGCGCTATAAAGCAGACACGATCCAGTCGGATATGGAACAGGAAACTTCTGCCTCTCCTCATGACTCGCCTCTCTCCAGGAAATCTTCCATCTCATCCGGCCGACAACTGCCAAGTCCGGAGAAGCCCCCAGTCAAGAGAGTGAGATTCGGCCCCTCGGAGAAGCGGTTCTTCCACAAATAATGACTGGCCCTATTAGACTCTACCAACTCCAACACATACCATGTGAGAGGGACCTACGCCCTATTATTGCTCCCAGACCCCTAGTCTGCGAGCTTGAACCTGAGCATGGACAAGCAGTCTCTCTTATAGCACTAAATGCAGGTAGTCAGAACATTGCTCTTGTGGTCCTGGCACTACTTTGTTATTGTTCCAGTTTAAATGCTCGGCCCGAGACGCCCTGCTATATCTGTGCTATTGCTCCCGATTCATAAGAGTTTTGGTTCAAAAATCCCTACTGCAACTGATCTGATATCTTCCACTTCTTAACCGCATCTCTCTGCAATTTATTTGTAACTGCCCTCTCATCCATCCCCCTCTCCCTCACACCCTTCCTTTCACCCTGCTTTCTCTTTCTCCTCCTCGGAGCTCTAACTCACCTGGCTACCATGGGGAGATCTACCAGGGGGGAACCTTGGTGGGTTGTGCTCCATGAGGAAGAAAGTGAAGTCGCAAAGATGTTTTAGGGGTTTCATTTCCCTACTCGCTGTAGTTCTATTTTTTAGTACAGTTAGGCCTGAATGTAACCTAAATGTAGTTTACACATTGATTAATTTTTTTGCAACCTCTGATGAACCTATGGTTCCTTCTCAAGTGGAAGCCATTTCTGTTATGAACATCCCTATGCTAGGGGTACTTCTTGATACATGTTTGATACAGCCATGGCATCTCCAGGTTCTAGGGATCACATAAAAGTAGTATCATGGAATGTCAAGGGGCTACGCTCTCCTCACAAGCGTATGCAGATCTTAAGACACCTGAAGCGCTTGGGAGCAGACGTGGCACTACTACAGGAGACACACCTTGGAGCGGATGATCTGTCCCGACTCTGCAAGCTCTGGGTGGGCAAGGCCTTCGGCCTACACCCCCCTAGCTCACTCTATGGAGCTGCTCCATATGACTGATGTTTGGCGTACAGCGCATCCTATAGACAGGGAATTCACCTACTTCTCCCCTCCGCATCACTCATTCTCTCGCATAGATTACTTTTTCTGTTCCCCGGGCCTACTACCTCTCACCTCCGCCACCTCCATAGAGGCCATGGCGATTTCTGACCATTCCCCTATTACCATAGTAATTGCAGGGCTGCGGCTGCTAACCCCCCGTCTCTCGCAAACCTGGAGATTCCCCTCCTACCTGGCTGACAATGAGGAGCTTAAATGCTCCCTACAAGTGGCCTGGGCCGAGTACTCTGAAGCGAATCAAACACATTTATCCTCCCCTAATTTATTTTGGGAAGGGGGAAAGCTTTTCTCAGAGGGCGCATCATCTCATTCGTGGCGCATTACAAAAAACTAACGCGAGCAAGTTATTTACAAGCCAGTGAGGCTCTCCGCCAGGCGCACGACAAATTATCGATCTCTCGTACCCCAGCCAACATCCAGGACTGGCAAGTAGCTAAACAAACGTTTGACCACTGGTCTGCTAAACATAAAATTACCAAACACTCCTACTCGACGCTTATGCTTCACAAACATGGTAATAAAGCAGGCAAACTGCTAGCTAGACTCTACACTAGACGCCACAATCCTACATTCATTGGGGCGCTGCGAGACCTGAATGGAAATGTTGTTAAGGGGCCCTCTGAGATCAGCTCTCTCCTTACCCGCTTCTACTCCTCCCTCTATGCGGAAGACCCCATCGACCCGGTAAGGGCCTCCGACCTCCTTGCAGGAATAGATCTTCCCTCCCTATCTCCTGATCAGCTGGAAAGACTAAATGCCCCCAGCACCCTTCAAGACGTGTCTACCACAATTAAATCTCTTGCGTCCGGAAAATCCCCAGGACCAGATGGACTCTCTGCAGAGTTTTATAAACTCACAGCGGAGTTCATCCCGGTCACTCTTACCCAAGTTTTTAGTTCAATGTGGGCCGATGGTCCCTACCTGCCCTCTGGGTCTCAGGCATATATCAAGCTGATTGCAAAAAAAGACAAAGACCCCCTCCTCCCTGGCTCCTACAGGCCCATCTCACTCATCAATGTTGATGCTAAACTCTTATCTAAAATACTAGCCTCTCGACTTGCGACACTTCTTCCCTCCTTGCTACACCATGCCCAATCAGGCTTTGTGCCGGGGCGCTCGGCCACCCTTAACATTCGCAAAGTCCTCATTGCTCTTGAATATGCCAAATCCCACCCAGACAGTGACACAGCCATTATATCACTCGATGCCGAAAAGGCCTTCGACAATATCAGCTTCGCTTGGCTTTTTATGGCTATGAGAGCATTTGGCATACAAAGCCCTTTTCTACAGCTAATACAGAAAATGTATGCTGCCCCCTCCGCGCGATTGGTCACTCCCAATTTTATGTCCCCAGACATTCGGCTCACAAAAGTTACTCGCCAGGGATGCCCCCTCTCCCCTTTACTTTTCAACTTGGCCCTCGAACCCCTCTCCAGGATTCTTAACTCCCCGAAAGGAATTAGTGATATCACGGTCGGCAACCAAACTCTCAGGTCTGCACTTTTTGCTGACGATGTCCTTCTCTTTTCTTCGTCCCCTCCTAAGGATATAATAATTCTACAAGACTTGCTCGCAACTTTTCGAGCATGTTTGGGCCTTAGGATCAATTTAGAAAAGAGTGAGATCTTGCCCCTAAACCCTCGCCTTGCTAGAGCTTGGACAGAATCGTCCCCTTTTATGGTTGCTAAGCAGCATATAACGTATCTCGGTTTGCGTATTGGAAAGGAACCCTCCTCACTATACAACTTGAATTTCCCTCCAATTATAGACAAGATTGTTCGGGAGTTGGAAGTATGGGGGGCTCTCCCCCTATCGCTCTTCGGGAGATGTCACCTTTTCAAGATGGTGTCCTTTGCCAGGCTACTCTACCCCCTCCAAACCTTACCTCTGTTGCTCAAGCACTCTGACATTAATAAGATTCAGAGGACCCTCAATACTTTTATATGGCAAGGAAAAAAACCCAGAATTGCACTTCAAAAACTTTGCCTGCCGAAGAGCGAGGGAGGGGCGAGTCTCCCCAATATTAGATTTTATAACTTAGCATGCTTAATGAGACAAGCTTTAGACTGGCTGTCCGAACATTCTAGGTACTCTAACCTCATGTTGGAGGGAGCTCTGGTAAGTCCACTTAACATCCAGGCTGTCCTCCACTCCAAACTGAGCGTATTACCTAGCGCTCTAAGGTCTAACCATATAATTAAGGACACTCTTATAGCCTGGCAGGAGGTGCGACGACTCTTGGGTCTACCCTGCAACATCTCGCAATACCTGCCTTTCTCGGGCAACCCCATGTTCCCCCCCTCCTTAGACACTGCAATCTTCTCTCAGTGGGCAGCCTTGGGACTGAAAAACGCATCAAAATCATCAACCCAATACACGGAACTATTAAATCTTTTCCGGAAGTTTTAGTTGAATTTCATATACCGAGGCACCAATCCTTCCAATACGCCCAACTAACGAGCTATCTCAAGTCTTGCTGCTCCACTCGCAATGACTTGTGCAAAAAGTCCTTTATTGACCTGCCAATTGCAAAGGGCCAATACTTGGATTTCGGATATATACTCCAACCTCATCATCCACCAAGCCTCTAAATACTCCCTAGCCCCCTTCCAGGCTTGGACTCCAATACTGGACAACCAGGAGGCTCCCTCTCAAATCCTAGCAGGCTATCAAACAATCCGCAAACTTATAATTTCCGAAAAGTGGCGAGAAACCCAATTTAAAATAGCTCATCGTGCCTATCTTCATTTCTACTGCAGCAATATGGACTCAACACAACTCATCTGCCCTTGGTGCTCGCTCAGGAGACCTACTCTATATCATAGACTATGGACCTGTCAAAAAGTCTCTGACTTCTGGGACAATGTAAAAGGATATATAGATTCAGTATGTTCCATTGATCTCCCCAAACACCCAACGTTATATCTCTTCAGTGCTCACTCATCACAAACCACGCCACAAGGACAAATGTTGGACCCCCTTCCACACTGGGTCCACATCTGTCTCCTGGGAGCCCGCAGGACTATACTCCTTTCCTGGATACAGACAGAACCGCCTCTCGTTGCCAAGGTGAAACAATCCCTAAAATACCTCTTTCTCATAGAAAAGCTGGATGCTATCACACAAGACTGTAGACCCGCAAAACGTTTCTTTGCCAGATGGCGGAAATTTATTGAACACTCCTTTACTCAAGCTGAGATTTCAGACCTTATGCTTCCTTTCCGCCTCTCCCGTTGGTATCTACGAGCTGAGCTCACCAATACTCTAGGTAAACTGAAGGCGGATGGCCCACAAGTCAGCAGCCCCACCCCGAAACCCCTTGACTTTCCTATTTAACTTCTTGATCCATGGTAATACATCACTTCCATCCAAATCTTTAATGGTATACACTCATTCACCTCCCCTGCAGTTTAGGATTATAACTACCTTGCTTCCACTCCTCAGGCAATGTTCATATACATACATTTTGCTGTCTTCTACTTCATTATATATCTTATCCAGGCCTTTATAACTTCAATTCATGTTTACGCTGATAGATGTATTTGCTTGTAGCCTTTTCTCTGACATTGCATATTACATTGACAAACAGCTGTCCTTATACCAAGCGATGGCTTATTTCTGTATATACCTTATTGTCAATATTCAATAAAGCTTTTGAAAATCAAAAAAAAAAAAAAAGAGCGATTTATTGGTGGGTGGGTGCTAGAGGAGATTTTTGTTTGCTAGAGTACATTTTGTTTGCTAAGCAAAGTACCTCATATAAAATCTAAGCAATTTTTCTGTTTGTTAGGTGGGCGTTTGCAGCCATTTTTGCAAGTGCAGTACACTTGCAACTGCTTGTGTGTCAGGGACACTACTTTAATCGTGTTCTGTTAGTTCAGTTGGCAACATTTTGGCATATTTAAATACTGCTTTTACATTGCAGTTAGACAAATTAAAAACATTTTTTTTTTTTTGTGCAAAATATTACATTTGCGGCCAGCGGGGCATTTCTTGCACAAAATTAAAAAGTGCGTCTACATTGCTGGTTTAAAAAAAAAAAATATTCTAAATACTACATTTGCGGCCAGTGGTGCATTTCTTGCACAAAAATAAAAAGTGTGTCTACATTGCTGGTTTAAAAGAAAAAGAATAATAATTTATTCCTTTTTTTAATTATTAATAAATAGTGCTACATAGTACATTTGCACTTGCTGTGCATTTCTTGCACAAAAATAAAAAGTGCATCTACATTGCTGGTTTAAAAAAATATTCTAAATACTACATTTGCGGCCAGCGGTGCATTTCTTGCACAAAAATAAAAAGTGCGTCTACATTGCTGGTTTAAAAAAATATTCTAAATACTACATTTGCAGCCAGCGGTGCATTTCTTGCGCAAAAAGAAAAAGTGCGTCTACATTGCTGGTTAAAAAAAAAAAAAAAATTATTATTCTTTTTTTAATTATTACTAAATAGTGCTACATAGTACATTTGCACCTTGCTGTGCATTTCTTGCACAAAAATAAAAAGTGCGTCTACATTGCTGCTTTAAAAAAAAAATATTCTAAATACTACATTTGCGGCCAGCGGTGCATTTCTTGCACAAAAATAAAAAGTGCGTCTACATTGCTGTTTTTTTTTTTTAAATCAAGGGCAAATTTTATTAAAGCAAGAGCATCCATATTATACAGACATACTTTGAAGAAATGACATATCAGTTACATAGGTCTGTATTAACATGTACTGGCACATACAGTAGCATAGTATCTATATACGTTCTACTATGGTGTTTTCTTCCCAAATGCTCACTACACAGACGAATCATTAGCCTAGTACTAATGTTGGGAAGATTATGGAAGACAAGCAAATATTTATGAAGAGAACCAAACAAGAAGAAAAAGAAAAGGAAAAAAAAAAAAAGGAAAAAAAGAATTCAAAACAGAAGTCCCCCCAGGACCTTTTAATCTGAGCTTCTATACCACCAGAATTATAATGATATATTACGTTCTTTCAACAACAGTTGTCCGCACATTCCTCCCCAATCACCCCTGCAGTTGTCTTTTATGATTTGATGCGGGGCTAGTCCTGGGACATCCAGCCTAGGTTGCCACATTTTATTAAATTTCCCCGGAACCTTCCTATGCATGTATGTTACTTTTTCCCTAATAAGCAGGCTATTTATTTGTTCCACCCACAGATTTTTAGTTGGTATGATACCAGAGATCCAAAATTTAGCAATGAGTTTTTGAGCTACGAATGGTAGTCGAATCACCGTCACCCTTTTGTGTTGATTCAACAGTTCTTCGTCCAGGGCTCCCAGCAAACACACCAAGGGATCCCTTGGAAGAGGAAATTTATACACTTGAGATATAGTTTTAGTAATATCCGCCCAGTACCTAAAGAGCTTTGGGCAGCACCATAGCATATGAATTAATGTACCTTCCTCCCTTTCACATTTGGGACACAGTGGAGTTGTTCGCCTCCCCCACCTATGTAGCTGTATTGGAGTTCTATATGTCCTGTGGAGAAGATATATGTGGGATAGCTTTTGTGATGCAGAACCCGAGACCAGCGCATCATTTTCAAGGCACATGTTCCAGACTTCCCCATCAATTGGACCCAGGTCTCTCTCCCAACCTACCCTACACGGCAGAGCAGCCGCATCGTGAGAGAACCGGAGAAGGATGGAATAGGCCCTGGATATCATGCCCTTCCCACATCTCTCCTTCAAATTATCATTCATAAGAGGGCGTTCTATGGGGGTTACTTTTCAGGTCCTCTGCTGAGCCTGCAGGGCATGTCTGATTTGCAGGTATTTGTAGAAGTGCATGCTGGGGAGGCCAAATTCACTTTGAAGTTCAGCAAAGAGTTTAAGTACCTGGCCGTTATATAACTGAGGCAGATATAGAATGCCCGATCGTATCCAGTCCTCAAAACCTATCAATTTCTGCAGTTCCGGCAAATTAGCATTTCGTCATATCAGGGTGCATGAGCAGCTTCCCTCAACTCTGAGGGTTTTACCCACATGTTTCCACAACATATTCAGCATCCAAATAGATGGGAGATCTGCCCACAAATGTGAAAAACCAGCCTCCAGTGCCACCAGAGCATGTCCCTGGTGTCCCGCTGGGAGCAATATATTATGGATCGGATCGTGATCGTCCTCCAAGCCCCATGCACCCAGATGCTGAATTTGAGAAGCAATATAATAGTGCTTTGCATGTGGTACCACCAGGCCTCCATGATCCTTGCCATGTTGCAGTGTATTTAAACTTTCTTCTTTCTTCTGGCCTGTTCATTACCCCATATTAATGCTCTAAATTGGGCATCTATCTGCATAAACCATTTTTGCTGCAACCAAATTGGTGCGTTGTGGAACATATATAGGAGCTGTGGGGCCCAGACCAATTTTATGAGATTTACCCTGCCAATGACCGAAAGAGGGTGTTTTAGCCAAGAGGAGCACTTATCTTTGAATTTAGATAGTAGCGGGATTAGATTCAATGTGACGTATTGTTTTAAGTCTGGTGCAATTTGAATTCCTAAGTACTTGAATGATGATACTATATTAATCTCCTTTGCCCTGCCCAGCAGTGGGAGTTCTAAGGGGTCTAAGGGTAAAAGAGCAGATTTGGTCCAGTTGATTGAGAACCCTGACAGTGTACCAAAGTGATTTATCATTTCCATGACATTACTCAGAGAGCGTTGGTGTCTCCCAAATATATCAGAGTATCACCTGCGTACAATGACACAGATTCTTCTCTAGTGCCACGGATAAAACCCCTGATCTCCTTATTTCCCCTTATATGAATAGCTAGTGGTTCCAGTGCCAAGGCAAACAGCAGGGGCAACAATGGGCACACCTGCCTTGTTCCCCTGTGCAACTGGAATGACTCCGATAAACTTCCATTTTACTCTAACTCTCGCTGTGGGGGCCACATAAAGTAGTTTAATCCACAAAATGAACCGGTGTCCTATCCCAAACCCAGATAGTGTCTCCCAAAGATAGGGCCATTCAACACTATTGAAAGCTTTGGCCGCGTCTAGCAAGAATATGGCCCTATTACCCGGATTGTCCACTGGGATCTGCATGGTAACAAACAATCTTCTAAGGTTTTGTGCAGTAGATCTTGTGGGGATAAACCCAGATTGATCTCTGTGTATCAGTTTGTGCATGATCTTTGCCAGTCTGTTCGCCAGAAGTCTGGCCAGCAGCTTGACATCGAAGGTCAATAATGAAATAGGTCTGTAAGAATCTGGCGAGGTCGCATCCTTCCCTGGCTTTAGTATAAATATAATAATGGCCTCATTCATAGAAGGAGGTAGTCTGCCTGTGTGCAAGGCTGAATTATAAACCTTTAGTAGGGCTGGTATTAGTTGGGCTGCATATCGCTTATAAACCGCCAGCAAGCCGTCCGGTCCCGGGGCCCTGCTGTTACGTGTCTGACCTAAAGCCGTCATAAGTTCTTCTTCTGTCAATGGGGAGTCAAGAATTTTAGCCTCTCATGTCGATGGTGTGGGTAAGGGATATTGGTTCAAGAATTGGGTATCTCCGATTCAGTTGGAGAAACCTTGGATGAATAAACATCCTGATAGAAGTCCTGGAACACTTTAACTATATCTGGAGTCATCTGGCAGGTCTTACCATCTCTGTCCAATAGGGATTGTACATAGCCGGCGGCCTGTTGCATTCTAGTGAGGGCCGCTAGCATGTGGCTGGTAGCCTCCTCAAAATGGGCTTGTTGCATGAAGAACCATTTATTCTTGGCCTTCTGCATCACCAATTGCCTATGAAGTGTCTGGGCTGCCAGCCACGCTCGCTTGGTATCATCTGAGGGAGCTGTCGCATACCATTCCTCCCGTACATTGCTGGTTTTAAAAAAAAAATATTCTAAATACTACGTTTGCGACCAGCAGTGCATTTCTTGCACAAAAATAAAAAGTGTGTCTACATTGCTGGTTTAAAAAAAAGAATAATAATGTATTATTCTTTTTTTTATTATTATTAATAAATAGTGCTACATAGTACATTTGCACCTTGCTGTCCATTTCTTGCACAAAATTGCACATTGCCGGTTTAAAAAATAATATAAATTTGTGCTAAATAGTACATTTGCATCCAGAATGAGGAGAGCGTCAAATAAGGGACGTGGTCGTGGTCATGGTGCTGCTGGTGCTGCTGGTGTTGGTGGTGTTGGTGAAGCTCCTGTTGCAAGGAGAGGACGGGGTCGATCTGTGCCAGCTACACGCACAAGTGAAACACCTTCCTCAGGTGCAAGTAGCCAACAGAACCTTAAACATTATATGGTAGGCCTGAATGCCGCTCAATGAATAGTGAGGCCAGAACAAGTACAGACGATAGTAGATTGGCTGGCTGACAATGCCTCCGGTTCCTTCACATTGTCTCCCACCCAGTCCCTTGATGAAAGCTCAGAGTTGGCACCTGAACCCCATGGCCATCTTTCACCTCAACCCCTAAGCAGTCTGAGCCCCAAGTCATGTAGCAGTCTCTTATTCTTTTTGATGACTCTGCTGGTGTGCTTTCCGTGGGCCATCCATATAGCCCTGCCTCAGAAGTGGAAGACATTGAGTGCACCAATGCCCAACCACTTCTGTTTCAGGATGAGGTCATGAAAACACCACCGCAGCACGTCTCTGATGACGAAACACAGGTGCCAACTGCTGCGGCTTTCCACAGTGTGCAGACTGACAAGGAGGGCAGTGGTGAAGAGTGGGTGGAAGATGATGTGGAGGATGATGAGGTCCTAGACCCCACATGGAATCAAGGTCATGCAACTGACATCTGCAGTTTGGAGGAAGAGGTGGTGGTCGCACAGAGGCACCAGCACAGCAAAAGAGGAAGCAGGTTGCAAAACCAGAGCGACCGTCCCCTAGACAGTACGCCTGCTACTACCAAGCACAACCAGGGACCTAGCACGACAAAGGCAGCTCAAAGGAGTTCCCTGGCATGGCAGTTCTTCAGACAATGTGCTGACGACAAGACACGAGTGGTTTGCACGCTGTGCAATCAGAGCCTGAAGCGAGGCATAAATGTTCTAAACCTGAGCACAACCTGCATGACCAGGCATCTACATGCAAAGCACAAGCTGCAGTGGAATAATTACCTCAAAATCCAAGAAATGTCTCGGGCTCCTCCTGCTTCCTCTTCTGCTGCTGCCTCGGCCTCTTCCTCCACCTCTACATTGCCAGTGTCACCTGCCGCCCAGCAAATAGACGATGTGACAGCAACGCCACCATGTCTGCCACCGTCCCCAAGCATTTCCACACAGTCCCATGGAAGCTTATAGCTGTCTATCTCCCAAACACTGGACAGAAAGAGGAAGTACCCCCCTACCCACTCGCGATCCCTGGCCCTGAATGCCAGCATTTCAAAATTCCTGGCCTTTGAAATGCTGTAATTTCATCTGGTGGACATAGACAGTTTTAAAAACCTGATGGTGGTGGCAGAACTGGCTCTTGGGTATGTTTTTAAGCCACCGGGGATGGTGACAACTGTCGAAGTGAAGGAAGGAATTGCCGGCCGTGGGCTTGGTATAGTTTTTGACATGAATTTGGTTGCCTACGTGGTACAACTCTAAGTCCAGAAAGGCCAGACTATCTGTGTCAATGACAGAAGTGAAAGCAAGGTTCATGTTGTTGTTGCAGTGTGAGGCAAAATCATTTACCTAGGATGAACTGCCATCCCAGATAATGATGATGCCATCAATATATCTTCCATAGAATACAATGCTGGAAGTAAAGGGGTTGTTATGCCAGATGTAAGAGGACTCCCATAGGCCCATGGTGAGATTAGCATAGGATGGGGCATAATGGGCGCCCATGGCTGTCCCAGTGGTTTGGAGAAAGCAATCCCCTTAGAATTTAAAATAGTGGTGTGAAAGACAAAAGGAGGTGGCCTCTAGAATAAAGGAGGCCTATCTGGAATTCAGCAGGGGGTCCTCACGGAGGAAGGTTTGGATGGCTCGTACTCCCACATCGTGTGGTATGGAGGTGTAAAGCAATTGAACATCAGGATATACCCAAAGGTAGGACTCCTCCCAGGTATAGGAAGAGAGAAGCTGCAGCAGATGGATGCCATCCCTGATATAGGATTCCAAAGACTGGGCTAGTGGCTGAAGGGATTGGTCTATGTAAAGGGAGAACCCACTAGTAATGCTAGAGTCTATTTACATGTACAGTGCATTAACACACCATTGCTGCAGCTCTGCTTAGAAACCGCTTCCGTTTTTTTCTCAAAGCTTAGTTGAATAAGCTGAAGTAGAAGCTGATTGGCTACCGTGCACAGCTGCACTCTTCAGTTTTAGTAAATCAACCCCGCTATGTCTCATGTTAACAAGCATTGTGTTAAGGCAGTCCAATCAAAATGTATAGACTTCCAATGCCAATGTGACCTAACATACTTAAAAATGCACATCAACCATTTGTTAACACAGCAAACTAGTGTGCATTGCGGCATGATACATAATAGGTACTGCAGGCTTTCAAAATAAACAATTAGCTGTTGATGACAGTTTGGTCACAGTGGGATTGGTTTACTAAAACTGGAGAATGCACAATCAGCTTCCAGGTTTTATTGTCAAAGCTTAATTGAACAAGCTGAATTTAAAAGCTGATTGGCTACCATACACAGCTGGGATATCTGCATGGATACTGGGATATCAGGAAAATCCCATTGAGAGGTGGAGAGGAGACAGAGAAGACAGAATGGATGCAGAAAATGAGCAGGCAATGCAGGCCAGAGCAGAGGATCTTGCAAGACCAGCAAGAAGCTCTGCATTTGACCCAGAGGAGTTTATACACTCCCTGCAGACCCACCTTGAATTGTGGGATCTCAACAATCCCCATTATGCTAACCGCAATAGGAAAACTAGTGCATAGAATGAAATCTCTGTACAGCACATACCAGACTGGAGTGTGCTTCCAAGAAAGCAAAAATCCAGCAAAAGTGAGTCACAATCCCCTAACCCTAATTCCAATCCCATAATCCCTAACCCTAGTCCTGATCCTCTAACCCTAGTCCCAATTCCCTAACCCTAGTCCCAATTCCCTAACCCTAGTCCCAATCCCATAACCCTAATCCCAATCCAAAATTCCATAACCCCAGTCCCAATCCCCTAACCCTAGTCCCAATTCCCTAATCCCTAACTGCAGACACAATTCCCTAACCCTAACCCTAGTCCCAATCCCCTAATCCCAATCTCATAATTCCTAACTCTAGTCCCAATTCCCTAACCCTAGTCCCAATTCCTTAACCCTAGTTCCAATCCCCTAACCCCAGTCCCAATCCCATAATCCCTAACCCTAGTCCCAATCCCATAACCATAATCCCAATCCCATAATCCCTAACCCTAGCCCCAATTCCCTAATCCTAACCCTAATCCCAATCCCCTAACCCTAATCCAAATCCCCTAAACCTAATCCCAATCCCATAATTCCTAACCCTAGTCCCAATCCCCTAACCCTAACCCTAGTCTAAGTCCCCTAACCCTAACCAATATTTATTGTACTTATTATTGTTACATTAATAAAAAAAAACAGATACAAATCAAAACAAACATTATTCTTTTTATTATGTGTCTGCTAGCAAATTATTATAACTATGAAATATACAGGATTATTACCAAAATCCAATTATTGATCAAAGTATTTGTCAGGGCTGGGCTCAGCCCTCCCTTCTCAGAGCAAGCTGCTCAGCTTGTCAGGGTTAATTGCCAGTCTCAGCTTCTACTCTGTCTCACCTGATGTCCATATATTGCTAGTTAGCCAGCTCTCCTAGCTATATAATCTGCCTGGGTCAGATCTCAGACGCCTTCGCCTAGTCAACATCTCTGGATAATCTCTGCTGTGCTTTGCTGTGATAGACTTTTGCCTGTTTGATGTTCCTTCTGGTTTCTGGATTAAAGACTCTGCTCAGCTGACTTCCCTTCTGGCTCCTGACCCTGCATGCTGTTTGTTTGACGTTGCTGATCTCTGGATCCCTGTTTGCTGGCTTGCTCCAACCATCTCTCTGGCTACCGAACCTTGGCTATGTTTTGACTTTGTTTGCTCTGTTTGTTCTATTTTACCATTTTTATTAAATAGTGTGATTTTTACTGCACTTATTTCTCAGTCTGATTCATGGTTCCTGACAGTATTTGCAGGAATATAACAATTAAATGAATATGGTCCTAGAAACCTAACAATGCTTGGGTAAATGAGATATGTGCAAGTGTTATATCTTCCAGGTAAAATACTGAAAACATGCTGGAAAACCATGCGCAACAACTATAGGAGGGAATGCAAAAGACAAAAGGCCATTAGAAGTGGTCTTGGTCGCAACACTGGTAGAGTGTATTGCCACTACGAGGAGCTCTAGTTCCTGAAGCCCGTGATAGAACTGAGACAGTAAGTATAACAACATGTATAGATAAAGGAGTAATTATTATGAATTGTCTAATTACTTTTTAATGTTTTTTAGAAATGAAAGCAACATGGGGTCAGACACAGATAAGGACCCAGACATGACCTAAATCCCTGAAGAAAGTGAACATGTTGTTGAGTTACAAATGCTATTTGACGACACTGGAACGGAAACATCACCCGAGCCACAGTTGGCTAGAAACATGGACAAAACACATAAAAAAAACAAACAGCAGCAGTCAGAACAATTCATTGACGTTGTTAAAAAAAAAAAAAAAAAACTATCAACCCAGCAACGGAAACAGGGAGAGATTGCATCTTTTACATGCAGCTTGATTCCTCAAATAGAATGTGTGGAGCCAGCGTTACAGTGCAAAATGAGGATGGATGTGCTGCGTATCATCCACTCATACCAACAATGCTCTGGAGCAATGGCTGTCAGACAACAACCATATGAGGTCCCCAATCCCACCCAATTACCTGGCAGGTAGGGATGAGCCGAACACCCCCCAGTTCGGTTCGCACCAGAACATGTGAACAGACAAAAAGTTGAGGGTGAACATCCGAACACCATTAAAGTCTATGGGACGCGAACATGAAAAATCAAAAGGGCTCATTTTAAAGGCTTATATGCAATGTTATTTCCCTAAAAAGTGTATGGGGACCCGGGTCCTGCCCTAGGGGACATGTATCAATGAAAAAAAAAGGTTTTAAACTGATCGTTTTTTCAAGAGCAGTGATTTTAATAATGCTTAAAGTGAAAAAAAAACTCAAAAATTTCCATTAAATATTGTGCCTGAGGGGTGTCCTTAGTCTGTCTGTAAAAGGGTGCATCTCTGTGCGGTGTAGAACAAGGGGGTGGGTTCACTCAGTTATATCACTGGGTGGCCCTGCCCCTTCTTATAAAAGTACTGTCATTGTGAAGACCGCCCATTCCACAAGACGCGCAGGGGCCAGACTGCTGCAGCGGCAAGAGCAGCGTCGGGGAAAGAAGATGAAGATGAATATTGCAGATTGAAGATGAAGAGAGGAAGCAAGAAGACTAAAAGAAGAAGATGACCAGAAGAAGGAGCGGGTCATGAGAAGATTGAGGAAGAAAAAAGAAAGAGCTATAATACAAAATAAAGTACTTGTCAAAAACTGCCTCTTGGTTTTTTTACACTACACTCCTTTTTTGGTGAATGGGTAGGGGTACCCCAAACCTATTCACATGGGGGGTCAGAATCTGGGGGCCCCCTTATTAAAGGGGGTTTCCAAATTCTGATAAGCCCCCCACAACCACCGGCCAGGGTTGTGTGGATGAGGCCCTTCTCCCCATCAACATGGGGACAAGGTGCTTTGGGGGGGACCTCAAAGCATCCTCCCCATGTTGAGGGCATGTGGCCCGGTATGGTTCGGAGGGGAGGAGCTTGCTCATCCCCACCCCCTCCTGCCATGCCAGGGCTGTGTGCTCGGATAAGGGTATGGTTTGGATTTTGGAGGCGACCCCACGCCATTTTTAAAAATATTTGGTGTGGGGTTCCCCTTAAAATGCATACCAGACCTGAAGGGCCTGGTTTGGAGTTTGGGGGTAACCATACGTCTTTTTTTTAAATTTTGGCACAGGGTTACCCTTAAATACCATACCAGACCTGAAGGGCCTGGTCTGGATTTTGGGGGGACACGCATGTCAATTTTTGCACCGGCCATGCTGTTGTAAATTACTTAAAAATTTATGATAAAATCCCCCAGTCAAACAGGTGGCCAAAAATTGGGCCTTGTGTTTTGGCAGTGCCAGACGTATCAAGGTATAGTCTGCAGCTACAGGCTATACCCTTGTATCATTTTTTAGAGCAGGCGACTGGCTATCTGTTGATAACAGCTGATCTGGCTCAGGAGCCGCTCGGTCATTTTCGCAGGCAGCGGGAGGGACCATCCTCCCTCCCGCCACCGCCCGCTGCTCTTCTCTGGCCTCCCGTCCCACCGGGAGACCGGAGCTCCGATCTGACGCTTGTGCCCGCTGTGTGGAGTCCCTGTGGAAGTCGGCTTCGATCAGGACTCCTTTGTACATTTCCGTAAGCAACTTTACAACGTCACTTCCGGTTTACTCTGCGGCTAACTGTGCTGGTTTTAAAAAAATTACAGTTTTCAGAATCACCATTTTTGGCGATCTGAATAATGTGAAGTGTAGACCCCCCCCCCATCTTTCCATAAAGAGTATCTGTCACCATATATTACTATCACAAGGTATGTTTACATGCCTTGTGATAGCAATAAAAGTGATCAGCTTTTTTTAAAGGAACAGTGTTAAGAGGAAAAATATAATAATTAATATGTTATATTATTAATAATATAGCAATAATTCTAGAAAAAGACTTCCTCTGCATTGCTAATCTGGTAACCGTTAAAATTTTTTAAAGCATTGCCTATGGAGATTTTTAAGTACCGGAGTTTGTCATCATTCCGCCAGTGTGCGCAATTTTCAACTATGTCATGTATGGTATCTATTTACTCGGCGTAACATCCTCTTTCACAATATACAAAAAAAGGGCTAACTTTACTGTTGTCTTATTTTGTAAACTCAAAAACTGGATTTTTTTTCCAAAAAAAAAAGCGATTGAAAGACCGCTGCACAAATACCGTGAGACAAAAAGTATTGCAATGATTGCCGTTTTATTCTCTAGAGTGTTTGAAATAAATATATAATGTTTCGGGGTTCTAAGTAATTTTCTATCCAAAAAAATGATTTTAGCTTGTAAATAGTGTTGAGCAAACCCAAACTGTAAAGTTCGGGTCAGTACCGAACTTTTGGGTGTCTGGGACCCGGACCCGAACCCGGACTTTTCAAAAAAAGTCCGGGTTTGGGTCCGGGGTTCTGGTAATTTTACTAAAAGTTCTGAAAAGTGCTGTAAAAAAGTCCTGGAAAGTCCTAGAGGTCTGCAAAAGGAAGGAAAACGGGGGTAAATGTCAGACAAGTGCCCTACAAAGAAATGGGTCTAGGGAAATAACTTTAAATAATTAAAAAAAAACATAAAAAAATAAAAAATGGAGGTGGATGTGGACTATCTTAAAACTGTGTTAGAAAAGTATAAATTAGTATAAATTAGTTAGGACAGTGATATGGCTTCTCCCAGCTAATTTATACTTTTATCACACAGTTTTAAGATGATTGTACATTCTACAATGATCTTAAAACTCTGTGATAAAAGTATACATTAGCCGGGAGAAGCCACATCCCTGTTCTTAGAACATCTGCAAACTGTGTGTGAAAACTATCAATTAGCTACATTGATATCACTGTTCTACAATTATCTTCTAACTGTGTGTGAAAACTATCAATTAGCGGGGAGAAGCCAGATCACTGTTCTAAGAACAGTGATATGAGATATCACTGTTCTTAGAACAGTGATCTGGCTTCTCCCCGCTAATTGATAGTTTTCACACACAGTTTGCAGATGTTCTAAGAACAGGGATATGGCTTCTCCCGGCTAATGTATACTTTTCTCACAGAGTTTTAAGATGATTCTAGAATGTACAATCATCTTAAAACTGTGTGATAAAAGTATAAATTAGCCGGGAAAAGCCAGATCACTGTTCTTAGAACAGTGATCTGGCTTCTCCCCGCTAATTGGTAGTTTTCACACACAGTTTGCAGATGTTCTAAGAACAGGGATATGGCTTCTCCCGGCTAATGTATACTTTTCTCACAGAGTTTTAAGATGAGTATAGAATGTACAATAATCTTAAAACTGTGTGATAAAAGTATAAATTAGCTGGGAGAAGGCATATCACTGTTTATAGAACAGTGATATGGCTTCTCCCCGCTAATTTATACTTTTCTCACACAGTTTTAAGATAGTCCACATCCACCTCCATTTTTTTTTTTTTTTAATTATTTAAAGTTATTTCCCTATCCCCATTTCTTTGTAGGGCACTTGTCCGACCCTTACCCCCATTTTCCTTCCTTTTGCAGACCTCTAGGACTTTCCAGGACTTTCTCACAGCCATTTTTGTGCCTAAAAGTTCGGGTCCCCATTGATTTCAATGGGGTTCGGGGTCCGGGTCAAAGTTCGGGTTCTGTCCGGACCCAAACCCGGACTTTGTCCCGAAGTTCGGCCGAACCAGGAGAACCTGAACTTCCAGAAGTTCGCTCAACTCTACTTGTAAACAACAAATGTAAAAAAAGGCTCTGGGGGTTAAGATGTTAAAAACTGTATATATTTTAATACACCACCTCCAGTGTACTATATACCGTATGGACAGATATATAGTGGATACTCAATATGCGGTGTGTGTGTGTATATGTATATATATATATATATATATATCAGGCTGTATATAATTTAATACACCAAGTCAAGTGTACTATATACCTTATGTACAGTGTACACTGATATATAGTACACTGTGCGTATATATATATATATATATATACTGTATATAGCATATCATGTGACCTCCACCACATAATTTTATATATGTCAAAAATTGTAGAATTGGGGGTCTCGGAAAAAA